>CM028693.1:10713487-11279951 GCA_016771965.1 Brassica carinata | reverse complement strand
CCTTCACGTTTATTTCCTAATGACAGGCTATTGATTCAAATCAAACAATTAGTTATAGCTGTAAAGCTACCACCGTTTAAACGATGCTAAATCACTGAGTGCTTCAATTTAATTAGCTCACACAGAGTAATGAGGGGTAAAATTGTGAGAATTTAAAAACATAAGTGCTTGTATTTGTTCAAAAAAAGTGCTTGTATTTGTATTTTGTAATTTTTCTAAACACAATGATATTAAATTTAGATGAATTAAAAATTTAAAACAAATAAAATGAAAAGAAGGCGAGTCATCAACCCGGTCTCAAATGTGCTTTCAAAACTCCAACCCCTGAGATTGCTCCTCTCTTCAAGTCTTGACAATTTTATTGTATCTCGTAAGTGATGAATGTTTTTTTTTGTTCTCCCTCGCTTGGTATCTAATTTGATCGCTGTTCGTTTCTAAGTTTTGTATCTGGACCCACTGGAAAGAGCTTTTATTCTTGCTTTTGCTGTTGATTTACTTCTGTGATGATGACTTCTTATACTGATAAGCAAAATGTTATCTAGTGTTTTTTATGACCGACATGTAATCAAAAGTTCACCAAGTGGAACGAAAGACATTCCAACCCGGGTACACGTAAACTCTTGTAATGTTTGAAAATTTGGCACTGTGTTCACAACAAATCATTGTTCTTCTGTAACAGCTGGTTATAAGCTTCCTTGTATTGTTGATATGATGAGTGAAGAAGATTCAGATCTACATAAGGTCAAATACAAGGCTCATATTAGTAAAATCTAATAATAAAATCAAATTAAATTGAATCCGTAAACATGAGGACAGTATAGTAGCGTGACTCGGAAGTAATATATTAAAGATGTTCAAGGTGAGTTGTTATAACTAACTTTCTTCATGTGTTTTATGTAAGTTTACTGTTTATAGATGTTGTGTCATAGTCATCTTTATGTACGTTATAACTAGATTTATACATGTATATATGCAGGTTTGCACAATTTTAATTTATGCTTGATAGTTGGATTTATACCTTCTATGTAGGATGTTCTGAGTATGTGGTCCTTAGAGCACCTTCAACGCGGTGAATACCGTGGGTTTTTAGGGGAAAAGGTGGTGTGGGACCCACCAAAAAGAGAGACGGTTGTTCACGCAAAAATGCGCGACGATTTTGCACTGTTTATGGCCCCATTAACACGCATACCACGATTGATATTATTTTAATTTTTATTTTTTTTTAATCAGAAAAAAAATAAAAATAGAAAAATAAGAAACCCAAGTTGGGTATTTGGGTCGAGGGTGCTCTTAGTCTTTTCTCCTAGCCTTGGAATCGGTCTTCGATAATATTCATCACCCTTCTTTTCCCTTAGGATGAAACAGTGATAATGTAACACTCTAGATGTAACTCTAGACTAAGACTGGATATACACTTGCTATATAGTCTAACTTTTACATGATGTAGTTGTAGAGACGGACCCATGATTTTACCAACTCAGCTACTGATTCTTTAACAATTTATTATATAAAACAATATTTTATCATATTTTTATGGTGTCAAGTGATCTCATTCCTCTCCAAGCGGATCTGCCCCTGTACAATTGGATCGTTATGCATGTTACATTTTAATGTATACATATTATTACTGAGTTTATACAACTTAGTTGGAATAATTACTAACATATTGCCATATTTATATATTACCCGTTGGATTCATACGTTTTGTTGGTTAACCAAAAAAAGGTGTATAGGTCCATAATCTTCTCGAACCGATCGGAGACCCGAACAAGTTAATATTGTCTTTTCCACGTTGCCTTGTCGAAACAACCATCTATACAAAACCTCAACATCACCAATTGATGGATCATGTTAAAGGCCATCGATCTACCATGCAACAGATCTCATTAAAGAATGCCGCTATTATTTTGTTCTAAATCAAAAAAAATTGTGTAAAGCAATTTCCAAACGCCTCATTCTGTATTTTTTTGAATAAATTAACCTCTAACAAAAAATAGTTATAGACTTTATTTTGATGCTACCATACGAAATCTAACTACAATCCAATTTCTCGTGCTTAGATTTTATTCCTTCTTTTTATGGAAAAAGTTCATGTTACGCATGTTCAATTTCTCAGTGGCGTTAGATGCAATTATTTGAAATGACATTACTTCTTTTTTTAATAAGGGATTGTATTTTGTGGGCAAACACTTTTTCTAGCAGCTTTTGACCACCAATCTATCTTTATATTTTCTAAAAATATTTTAGAACATTGTTTTTTCCAAAAAAAATACCAAAGAATATCGAGATGGAACTATCTTCTATCTATTTAGATTTTAGTACAAACTCTTGTTTGGTCGAACTTTAGACTATTCAAAATATGCATTTTAAAAAAAATTGCAAACGTTACCTTTACTTGTTCAGCAACTTCATTAGTATATTTGCCCATTAGGCTTTCATTATCATAATTTAATTTCATATTATTATGAAGTAAGGAACTAATATTCGTTTGTTATGAACCAAAAAAGAATTTGATTTTACATGAATGCCAAAGGATCTTCCATAAAATCAAAATCACAAAATCCGGTTTGAATAACTGAGTACATAAGATTGAAAAATCAAACCGGAACAAAAGCTAACTCTGTCACCCTAAACCGCCAGGTCTTTAACATATCCATGCAACTCTTTGAAGTGCCTCTTGGATCATTCCTGTTGTGGCTATTTTTGTCCCTTTATGCTGCAACCAACATTAAACCATATACATCAATTTCGGTTTACTCATATTCCGGTTAAATAACATAAATTTAGCTTGTGCTAATGATAGTACCTTGCAATTTACGGTTAAGCAAAGTACACCATCCCCGGTTGAGGACTGTACCGAATGAGAATCCAAACTGAGATCACTAATCACATCCATTATCTCAAGCAATATCCCTTCCCTCCAAGCACATCTAAGCTCAATAACCACCTCATTGCCAAACATACCGATCCTTAGATTATCAGTTAAACCAGGGTAACCGGTATCAGCTGGTTCATCCTCTCCTACATTCACATCACTCTCCTTCCTCTTGGGGTTCAAACAATTAGCCGATGCTCTCTCATCTTCATCCTCCGGTTTCTTCCTCTTCATAGGCATTCGCATCTCTGTACCGGTATATTCTCTGCAAGATTCCAATTCTTGAACCCGTCTTTGCAGTTTTTGAAGATAATCAATCGTATCATCAAGAATCGACACTTTATCGATCTGATAAACCAAAAGAGATAAGATTACTTCCTTGAAATATAATATTTTATACATGCACATGCAAAACGTGTTAGAGTCTATGTCCCAAATTTTTTTAAATGATTTACATAGACCTCTAAATTGTAATATATATACTCTTACTAAATCGACTATAGTCCCCAATATTTTAGAACCTGATCTATTGATTAGTTAATTTTTGTCGTTAGAGTTAAAATACAAAACACATATTAAAGCAAACGTTTTGGATTAAGGTTACCTTCCTAATCGAAGGAATGATTGATCTCAACGTCATGAACCGATCATTCAACTTCTCGCGCCGTTTCTTCTCGGACAAGGCGTGGTTTCCGGTTTCATCTCCAACCTTAAACCTATTATCTTCGGGTGTGTCTGGTAACAACAACTCCTTCTGGTGCATCCGAGGAACCTCGAAAATAATCTTCTTTAACATGTTTTGCGACTTGTCTCCCAACGTTTTTGCTGATAATGATGACCGCCTCCATCGCGTGAAACTTGACCGCTTATCAAAGTTCTGAAATTGCGGTCCAAGAACGAGCTGATGCGTTGTTTTGAATATCGTCGAGATCACGCCTTGGTAATGAACATCATCGTCCATATTCAAACGGTTACTCTGTTCCTGGATTTGACCTAACCGTTGAGTCCTACTCTTTCTTGGATTACAAGAAACTCTCCGGGTTGTTCCAACAAACGTCTGGGAAACGCAATCGCTAGAGTTAAGCGGTTGGTGAACGCAGTTATTGAGTTCTTCACCCACAAACTGCCAGCTTTGTACCTGAGACGCAGCACCACCGTTGATGAACGAATCATGATCCTCTAGTTCTTGTTCAAACCCGCTTGTAGAAGTTGTCGGAAAAGCTTCAGTTCCAAACACTGGAATGTACTTATCGCTGTTTAAAGGATCAAATATTTCTTGATAATCAGATCTCGTTGATATTGTTCCATAAGGATGAGCTTCAAGGAATAACGTCTTCACGCATTGAATCACGTTCAAGTCCTCTGTAATCTAAATTAATTTACCAACATAAAATAATAAAATCTCTTTTAAATTTTATAAATTACAAGTAAACATTTTTTTAAGAAAAATATAATAAAATTATTGGCTTACATGTTCGGTTGTGCCAATCTCAAGGACTCCTCCAAGAAATGGGAAGCAAACTACCGTCAGAAGCGAAGCACTCTTTAAAGAGCAAAAACGCCACATTAAAATGAACATTTTCAGTATAGCGTTAGCGTTTCCAGTCGCAAAAGATACCTCAAAAACTTACTTTAGCGAGAAGAGAGCGACTGAAGACTTTGCTATCGGCGGCATGAGCGTTACACAGCCATATTGGTTCTCCGTTCGCTAATGCTCCTCCGGTAATTCTACATTAATAAAAGACGGAAATAACCTTCATGAAACAAACGAAATTGAAAAAATATGGCTGTGTAAAAAAGACGAAATTGAAAGAAAAAAAAACGAAATTTCATAAACCTTTATGAAAAGAAAAACAAACGAAATTGGCGTTTTGCTTTCTCGCTTCGATTATAGTTTATGAATCGTATTGAGTTTATTTTTAAACGTTAATAATTTTTAAACACACAAACATGTATTCTAAGGATTGCGTTTGTAACAATCAAACTCTTCCAATGTCGGCGGAATAGCTCCCATGGAAGATGATAATTAGAGACACGATAATAAATACTGTTTTTTTCATTTTAAATTTTTAGGAGACAAAATCAAATACTCTTTATTTTAATATTAAATGTTTGAAGTTGACAAAAATAAACATATAAACGTTTGCGAATTTTAACACAAATCTAGAAGTATAGTTTACATCCACCCAAAAATAGATTGATCTTGGAAATTTGCAAGAGTTTACATTTATATTAGTTTTTAACTAGAAATAAAGTACATATTTTTTTAACATAACTTTTTAAATGCGATTAGTGATGGATTATAAAGAAAAAGACGGACGTACCCTTCACCAATGTTGAAGACGAAAGACATGCATACTAGGTAGTACCACTCGGTGTCGGTGAGATCTTCCGGAGAGAGAGCGGAAGCGGAAGCTCGTCTACTGACGTGAGAGCCACCGGAGGCTGAGGATTCCGCGACCGAGAGAGATTCATAAAGCTCTCTAAGCTGCTCGCTTCTCTCAAGACCCAACTGGTCAGCTTTGACTTCCACTGCTTGAATCGTCTTCCTCGTCTTAATGTCTCCATTGTAGTATCCATCTCCCCATTCCAGCACTCTATGTATATATTAACCCACAAAAAAATACAGATAAAAAAGTTTACAAAAAAAAAACAGATAAAATAAATAAATAAACCTTTTACTTTAGAGGAAAAGGGTAACGAAGATTAAGAGATGTCTATACCCTGGTTGAGAAGCAGAGATAGACCAAAATATTCCATAACTCCATTGAATGTTTCGAACTGAAACTGCGAGGTGTTTCTTTAGATTTTCCGGCACCGTTCTGTTTTCTCCGGTAGCCATTTTTTATTCATCTCTGTAGCATCCACACAAAAATAATAATCAGACTTGTCTAGAAAAGAAAAGAAGCAGAATGGATTTTTAGGTTATGACTTGTGACTTATGAGTTAGTGATTTTTACATGACACTGGTTCGGTTTGGGGAAGGAAGGAGACAGCAAAACCCATAATATTTATTTTGAACCTTCTATATATGGGAAAAATATTAACAAGAATTAAATACTAGTTTTTTGTTTTTTGAAGTTACTATTGTTGTGGCGGAATTGAGCTTTAAGTCGACAGAAAAGGCTGTGTCCGAATCTCTTTATGGATACTTAGGTTCGGTGAAATATACACTGCGTAGTATCGCATAATTCTGAAATCTACGAGGATTTTTTAAAATAGTTTTTGAAAATGAGTGGTAAATAAAACAAAAGTAGTGTGTACCTATCCTGTGGTTGAATATTGTGTTCCAAGCAGTAAGCAGCACTCTCTTTTTGATTTGTTTTGTTAAAAAAATTTAAGTCGACGAGCTGTTTTCCCACATCAACTATCATATAACATCAAATATTTTGTGAATTATGACTTCGTTCTATATATTCGTGAAACAATAGTTTCAGATATAATTCCCTATGAGATAATAGTTTGAGATTTATATTCTTACGTTAAAAATGTTTGAAATCTGAAAACCCATAGACCGTAATTATAATTAGTTTAATTTTATTATATTAAATTATAAAGTATTTTAAATCGACAATTAACTAAAATTAGATGTATAAAAAGTTTCTGAATGAAAATGATCTGAATTAGACTTAGTATTTAGATTTTAATTTGGATTTTAATTTGGTTAAGTATTGATCTAAAGTGGTTTACGTTTAATTTAAAAATAGTAAACTAATTAATCGTGGGTTATTAGTTTTCAGATTTCAAACTTTAAAGACACATGGAGAACTAAGTATGAAATTATTGTTTCGGAGATATCTAGAATGAGGTCATCATTCGGGAGACGTATGATTCTATACATAGTTTTTGTGGGAAAATATCTCGTCGATCCAAAAATAATAATATATATTTTGTTATCTTTGTACTATATTTTATAAAGGGATAAATACTAAATTAATGTATAAGAAGAATGACAGTAGCTATATTTATATACATAAAATATGAACATGTTTAACCACTATCATTTGATTTATTCGTATTCTTTATAGACATTATGCATTAATTATAACATGGAATCAAAACAATACCATGGATATGCTGTCTCTTTCACATAGTATTACAGTTATATTTGACCTTTAATTGTTAGTACTTAGTAGCTCGAGTATGGCTTGTTGATTTTGTTACACTACAAGAAAACACAAATATAGCGACGAAAATTAACGAAGAAAACTAATCCTCGTAAAATTATGTCGACTTTACGAGTACTTTACGAGGAAATATAAAATCAACATGAGTTCGTCGTAAAATAACGACGAAAGTATTTCCTCGTAAAAAAACGTAACTTAACGAGGTTTTTACGAGAAAAAATAATTTCCTCGTAAAGTCGACGTAACATTAGCGTGTACCTTACGTGAAAACATTTTACGTGTACTTAACGACGAAATTTCGAGTCGACACCAACTTTGTAGTTGTAACATATTTTTTTCCCGACTATCTAACTAAATATCGTCGTAAATTCCTAGTAAAATCTCAACTACCAGATTCAAAAATTTCCTATAATTATGGACATTTCAACATCATTTTAAACACACCAACAAGAGCAAAAAAACGTGAAAGAAAAAAAATATCGGGCTCCGGGAATATTTTTGAGTTGCGTAGGTGGATGTATATGCATAGAGATGCTAACGGGAGAGTGAAGAAAGAATACCTTGCAGAACTGGAGACATTTATGCATCAGGCAGATTCCACACCGCTGGCCCAAGAAAGCGGTAAGATGTTATGTTCTTGTCGGAAATGCAACAATTCAAAATTGGCAAATCGTGAAAATATTTGGAAGCATTTAATAAATAGAGGTTTCACGCCAAATTACGATATCTGGTTTCAACATGGAGAATGTTATAATTATGATGAGAATCATGAAGCTAGTAGTAGTAAAGCAATTTTCAGGAAGAACCGGTTGATCATCATTTGCATAATGAACATAGTTATCATCAAGAAGAGCAGATGGTAGATTTTGATAGGGTTCATGATATGGTAGCTGATGCATTAAGTAGCTCATGATGAAGATGAAGAACCTAATATAGATGCAAAAAGTTTTATGAAATGTTAGATCTTTGCGAATCATCCACTTTCTGATGGGTGTAGAGAAGGTCTCTAAATTGTCACCGGCTGCTAGAATGATGAATATTAAACCGATCACAATCTACACGAAAGTTGCATGAATGAATGGACGGACTTGTTTAAAGAATATTTGCGAATACAATGTGTCGCCGATTCTTATTATGAGATTCGAAACCGGTTTATAGTCTTGGGTTGCCTTAGGAGATGATAGATGTTTGCATCGACAATTGCATGATCTTGGGGAGATGATGAGAAGTTAGAAGAATGTCGATTCGCAAGAAGCCACGATTCAAGCCGAGGGCGGGGCGTAATAGGGTACCGTACCAAAGGATGTGGTACCTACCAATTCTGAGACATATTGAAAAAGTGTACCAATCGAGCAAACTGCTGGAAAGATGAGATGGTATGCCGAGCATACTCGAGGCGGATGGTGAGATGACTCATCCATCGATGCAAGATCTGGAAACATTTCAACAAAGTACATCCGGAATTAGCTAGCAATAGCGGAATGTGTATCTCGGATTATGCACGATGGATTTAGTCCATTCGAATGTCGAGGAGACAATATTCATTGTGGCGATCTTTCTTACGCCATACAACCCGCCACGGAGATGTGCATGCATCGGGAGTTGCTATTCTTGACCATATTAATACCTGGTCCAAACCATCCAAAAGGTCTCGGATGTTTTTCTACAACCACCGATAAAGAGTTGAAGGATTTGTGGTCAACAGGGAGAGGACGATGATCGCCAACGAAGACGAATTTTACGATCGCGGCGATGCTTTTGTGGACCATAAGTGACTTTCCTGCCTATAGGATGTTGTCGGATGGACTACACATGGGAGATTAGCTTGTTCATATTGTAATGGAACCATTGTGATGCTTCAACCGAAGAATGGTAGGAAGACAAGTTGGTTCGATTGTCACCGCCGATTTTTCCATTGGCCATCCGCATCAAGAAACAAGAAATTTTTTAGGCACAAAAGAGTTGTGAGAGACACTCCTCCTCCATATTTAACTGGACAACAAATTGAAGCGCAACTCGATTACTATGGAGCTTTGGAAACAGCCTCGTGGTGGTAATTGACATGTCCCGGTAATATGTCCGATTTTTACGGTGTTCATCACAACTGACACAAGAAGAGTATAGTTTGGAAGTTACCATATTGGAAGGATCTTCTTCACGACCTCGATGTGATGCATATAGAGAAGAATTTCTTTGAGAACATCATGAATACAATATTTAATGTCCCAGGGAAGACAAAAGACAACATAAAATCGAGGTTGGAATTACTGATATTTGCTCAAGAAGTGAGTTACATATAAAAGCAATGGACAAGTTCCGTTCGATATTCAGATTGTCTTGAGAAAAAAGTCGGCGTTGTTCAACTGGGTGGCATCAGAAGTGAAGTTTCCGATGGGTATGTTTCAAATCTCTCTTGATGTGTTGAAAATGGTCAAAAGTTCTCTGGGATGAAGAGTCATGATTGTCATGTATTTATGCAACGACTACTTCCTTTGCATTTATGAGCTACTTCTAACAAACGCATATGAAGCATTGCGGGTAGTAAATTATAACCCAAGAATTTTATAATGGTTTAGTTTGCAATAATATTTGACTAATGTGTTTAATTGTTTTTGGAATAATATACAAGGCATCAGAGCATTTTTCAGGGATCTAATCACACGCACTCTTAAAGAAGAAGTCATGGAACAACTTCAGGAGAACATTCCCATCTTATTGTGCAACTTGGAGAAGATATTTCCTCAGGGATTTTTTGATGTCATAGAGCATTTAGCTGTCCACCTCCCATATGAGGCATTGCTTAGTGGACCTGTACATTACGGATGGATGTATCGGTATGGCGAGTCATGAAATATTTGAAGGAAAAGCAAAAACCTCGAAAAGTTGAAGGTTATAATTGCTGAAAGTTTGTGGAATAAACTTCTCAGTTCACATCGTACTACTTTGGGTCAAAAGTACATACCCGGAAAAGAGCTCCAAGAAGATATGATGATGGTGGTGTCGCGCCAACATATGCAGTTCCTGGTGTTCCAGACATCTTTAGTCAGATTGGGCTACTCGGTGGGAAATCAAAAGAGTTTTGGTGGTCGAGTGAAGAAGACGCTCATAGTGCACACACCTATATTCTGCTCAATTGCGAGGATCCATTGATGCGTTATTTTGAAAGGTAACATATATGGATACTTCTAAACACATATAAATATAAATTATATAATTGCCAAATTAAGATTAATTGATATAAAATGTGATTTTACAGCTTATTTGTTTTAGTCGAAGAAACATTCTCGTATATCCACAAATGGCGTGACAAAGGAAAGATCAACACTTTATTAAGTGGTGAAGAATCGATATTAATTTTGCATTTCGATCAAATTCTTTTTCATACATGATGCGTATTAATTTCAGCGTTTTTGCGGGTACAACAAATTGTAGCCTTTCATCTTAGCATAAATGAAGTGTATGATTAATTTCAACGTTTTTGCAGGTACAACAAATTGAGCCTTTCATCTTAGCATAAATGAAGTGTATGATTAATTTCAACGTTCTCTTTATTTTGCGGGTTGATTATGACGACGATGCAGATTATCCTAAGTGGTTACAAGTAATTCAATCTCCACATGTAAAGGTCACTACATCACGATGTATTTCACCTGAGTTATACTTTTCACACATATGATTATGGTAGGCGGTGACCAAGAACTATGGAATATGTGTGAAAGGAAAACAGTTTCTACGAGATCTTGACGGATAATATTGAAGTCGAATTCCGGGGATATTGCGGTGAAATCGTACTCTTCAAATGTGAATGGTTCGACCCGTCGTCAGCGAAGTGTTCGATTTAACAAATTCGTGTAATTAATGTCAATGGTGGACGAAGGTACAACAAATTGAGCCTTTCATCTTAGCTTCACAAGCATACCAAGTTAGCTTCCTTCCATACCCCGGATGAGAGAATAGAATAAATTGGTTATCATTGATCAAAGTTACACCTCGAGGGCCGAATCATCGTGAAGAAGTACTACCATTACAAGAAGAACAGATAAATGAAGTCGAAGAAACATTCTCGTATATCCACAAATGGCGTAGACAAAGGAAAGATCAACACTTTATTAAGTGGTGAAGAATCGATATTAATTTTGCAGCTCGATCAAATTCTTTTTCATACATGATCCGTATTAATTTCAGCGTTTTTGCGGGTACAACAAATTGTAGCCTTTCATCTTAGCTTCACAAGCATACCAGTTAGCTTCCTTCCATACCCCGGATGAGAGAATAGAATAAATTGGTTATAATGATCAAAGTTACACCTCGAGGGCCGAATCATCGGTGAAGAAGTACTACCATTACAAGAAGAACAGATAAATGAAGTCGAAGAAACATTCTCGGTATATCCACAAATGGCGTGACAAAGGAAAGATCAACACTTTATTAAGTGGTGAAGAATCGATATTAATTTTGCAGCTCGATCAAATTCTTTTTCATACATGATCGTATTAATTTCAGCGTTCTCTTTATTTTGCGGGTTGATTATGGCGACGATGCAGATTATCCTAAGTGGTTACACGGTAATTCAATCTCCACATGTAAAGGTCACTACATCACGATGTATTTCACCTGAGTTATACTTTTCACACATATGATTATGGTAGGCGGTGACCAAGAACTATGGAATATGTGTGAAAGGAAAACAGTTTCTACGAGATCTTGACGGATAATATTGAAGTCGAATTCCGGGGATATTGCGGTGAAATCGTACTCTTCAAATGTGAATGGTTCGACCCGTCGTCAGCGAAGTGTTCGATTTAACAAATTGATGTAATTAATGTCAATGGTGGACGAAGGTACAACAAATTGAGCCTTTCATCTTAGCTTCACAAGCATACCAGTTAGCTTCCTTCCATACCCCGGATGAGAGAATCGAGAATAAATTGGTTATCACGTGATCAAAGTTACACCTCGAGGATCTAATCACACGCGACTCTTAAAGAAGAAGTCATGGAACAACCGGAGAACATTCCCATCTTATTGTGCAACTTGGAAGATATTTCCTCGGGGATTTTTGATGTCATAGAGCATTTAGCTGTCCACCTCCCATATGAGGCATTGCTTAGTGGACACGTACATTACGGATGGATGTATCGGTATGGCGAGTCATGAAATATTTGAAGGAAAAGCAAAAACCTCGAAAAGTTGAAGGTTCTATAATTGCCAAATTAAGATTAATTGATATAAAATGTGATTTTACGACTTATTTGTTTTGAAGTCGAAGAACCTGAATTTATTGTACCTTTGTCCACCATTGTTGATTTTGTTAATTATGTGAATGACCAAGATATTATTTATTATGATTACAGTCTTATAGAGTAAAATTCAGTTTAAAGGAGGATAGACAAAGAACCCTTATTATGAAAACCGAATAGAAATCTCATCATAAAATATGAATAAAACTTAAAGTAAAAATATATTCCCTTAGTTTTTTTAACTGATGTTTTAGTATTTACATATATATATTAATAAAAATTAAATACACAATTCATCTATCAATTTTAATTTTCTTTTCAACCTTTTTAAAATTTTGTTTACTTTCCAATAAATATATAATTCATACTTATATATTTATATAAAATTCCAAAAATAATCTTTTAAATATAAAAACAATAAAACATCATTGTTTTAAATTTAGTGGGAGTATTAAAATTAAAATAGAGAGTATTAAAAGCATTTTGAGTCAGAAACACAATACAAATAAAAACCATAAAATAGCACTTAAACATAATCAACCTAAACCTGTTTTGCCAACCATACGACAAGCAATGGTTAATTGCAATGAGTGCAATAAATTCACATGAAACTGTAAATTCAGGAAGAATTTTTTAATGGCGAAACACGAAGAAAGACACGGAAGTTGAGGTTATGGCCTCGATGAGCTCCCGGCAAAACAGACAAACAAGCTTGAATTTCTTAATTTATTGATGTTCTTATAATACTACTATAGAAGAAACCAGGAGTTTGACAAGAGGGCATTGAAATGATATACTCGATCTTTTTCGTAAAGATTCATATTCTGACTTTTCACACATATTAATAAAAATATAGTTAATGCATAATTATTTGTCTGATATTTTTCCATAATTTTAAGTCAATAAAAATCCAATAAATGCAATTAAATTTTTTGAAATTTGTAATTAATGTCAATGGTGGACGAAGGTACAACAAATTCGAGCCTTTCATCTTAGCTTCACAAGCATACCAGTTAGCTTCCTTCCATACCCTGATGAGAGAATCGAGAATAAATTGGTTATAATGATCAAAGTTACACCTCGAGGGCCGAATCATCGGTGAAGAAGTACTACCATTACAAGAAGAACGGATAAATGAAGTCGAAGAACCTGAATTTATTGTACCTTTGTCCACCATTGTTGATTTTGTTAATTATGTGAATGACCAAGATATTATTTATTATGATTACAGTCTTATAGAGTAAAATTCAGTTTAAAGGAGGATAGACAAAGAACCCTTATTATGAAAACCGAATAGAAATCTCATCATAAAATATGAATAAAACTTAAAGTAAAAATATATTCCCTTAGTTTTTTTAACTGATGTTTTAGTATTTACATATATATATTAATAAAAATATAGTTAATCATAATTATTTGTCTGATATTTTTCCATAATTTTAAGTCAATAAAAATCCAATAAATGCAATTAAATTTTTTGAAATTTGTAATTAATGTCAATGGTGGACGAAGGTACAACAAATTGAGCCTTTCATCTTAGCTTCACAAGCATACCAAGTTAGCTTCCTTCCATACCCCGGATGAGAGAATCGAGAATAAATTGGTTATCACGTGATCAAAGTTACACCTCGAGGGCCGAATCATCGGTGAAGAAGTACTACCATTACAAGAAGAACGGATAAATGAAGTCGAAGAACCCGAATTTATTGATGTTCTTATAATATACTACTATACTTTTGAACATGATGTTCTTAGAATATATTCCAGATCGTTTTGGAATCTTAAGAAGTATAACGTTTAGCTATAAATTTTTAACTGCTAATTAGTTGTCTACTTTCAGTTTTGTTGCAAAAATGATTATTTTACTGTATGTATATATGTGTACGAGTCAATAACAGTAATTGCGACTAAGTTCCAGGCAAGTCAGATAATTAAGGTTATCAAGAAAGACTGAAGCTTAAATCAAATTATATATCAAAGATGATGTTGAGGACTACCTAGAGTTGTGAAGAGAATCAAATGAAGTTAAGTGATTGTCTATGAATTAAGTTTGACAAGAAGCATTGAAATGATATATTTAATACTACTATAGAAGAAACCAGGAGTTTGACAAGAGGGCATTGAAATGATATACTCGATCTTTTTCAGAAAGATTCATATTCTGACTTTTCACACATATGATTATGGTAGGCGGTGACCAAGAACTATGGAATATGTGTGAAAGGAAAACAGTTTCTACGAGATCTTGACGGATAATATTGAAGTCGAATTCGGGGATATTGCGGTGAAATGCGTACTCTTCAAATGTGAATGGTTCGACCCGTCGTCAGCGAAGTGTTCGATTTAACAAATTCGTGTAATTAATGTCAATGGTGGGCGAAGGTACAACAAATTCGAGCCTTTCATCTTAGCTTCACAAGCATACCAGTTAGCTTCCTTCCATACCCTGGATGAGAGAATCGAGAATAAATTGGTTATCGTGATCAAAGTTACACCTCGAGGGCCGAATCATCGTGAAGAAGTACTACCATTACAAGAAGAACGGATAAATGAAGTCGAAGAACCGAATTTATTGTACCTTTGTCCACCATTGTTGATTTTGTTAATTATGTGAATGACCAAGATATTATTTATTATGATTACAGTCTTATAGAGTAAAATTCAGTTTAAAGGAGGATAGACAAAGAACCCTTATTATGAAAACCGAATAGAAATCTCATCATAAAATATGAATAAAACTTAAAGTAAAAATATATTCCCTTCGTTTTTTTAACTGATGTTTTAGTATTTACATATATATATTAATAAAAATATAGTTAATCATAATTATTTGTGCTGATATTTTTCCATAATTTTAAGTCAATAAAAATCCAATAAATGCAATTAAATTTTTTGAAATTTGTAATTAATGTCAATGGTGGACGAAGGTACAACAAATTCGAGCCTTTCATCTTAGCATAAATGAAGTGTATGATTAATTTCAGCGTTTTTGCGGGTACAACAAATTGAGCCTTTCATCTTAGCATAAATGAAGTGTATGATTAATTTCAACGTTCTCTTTATTTTTGCAGTTGATTATGACGACGATGCATTATCCTAAGTGGTTACAAGTAATTCAATCTCCACATGTAAAGGTCACTACATCACGATGTATTTCACCTGAGTTATACTTTTCACACATATTAATAAAAATATAGTTAATGCATAATTATTTGTGCTGATATTTTTCCATAATTTTAAGTCAATAAAAATCCAATAAATGCAATTAAATTTTTTGAAATTTGTAATTAATGTCAATGGTGGACGAAGGTACAACAAATTCGAGCCTTTCATCTTAGCTTCACAAGCATACCAAGTTAGCTTCCTTCCATACCCCGGATGAGAGAATAGAATAAATTGGTTATCGTGATCAAAGTTACACCTCGAGGGCCGAATCATCGGTGAAGAAGTACTACCATTACAAGAAGAACGATAAATGAAGTCGAAGAACCTGAATTTATTGTACCTTTGTCCACCATTGTTGATTTTGGAGTGGAGAAGTACCACCATTGTTGATTTTGGAGTGGAGAAGTACCACCATTGTTGATTTTGGAGTGGAGAAGTACCACCATTGTTGATTTTGGAGTGGAGAAGTACCACCATTGTTGATTTTGGAGTGGAGAAGTACCACCATTGTTGATTTTGGAGTGGAGAAGTACCACCATTGTTGATTTTGGAGTGGAGAAGTACCACCATTGTTGATTTTGGAGTGGAGAAGTACCACCATTGTTGATTTTGGAGTGGAGAAGTACCACCATTGTTGATTTTGGAGTGGAGAAGTACCACCATTGTTGATTTTGGAGTGGAGAAGTACCACCATTGTTGATTTTGGAGTGGAGAAGTACCACCATTGTTGATTTTGGAGTGGAGAAGTACCACCATTGTTGATTTTGGAGTGGAGAAGTACCACCATTGTTGATTTTGGAGTGGAGAAGTACCACCATTGTTGATTTTGGAGTGGAGAAGTACCACCATTGTTGATTTTGGAGTGGAGAAGTACCACCATTGTTGATTTTGGAGTGGAGAAGTACCACCATTGTTGATTTTGGAGTGGAGAAGTACCACCATTGTTGATTTTGGAGTGGAGAAGTACCACCATTGTTGATTTTGGAGTGGAGAAGTACCACCATTGTTGATTTTGGAGTGGAGAAGTACCACCATTGTTGATTTTGGAGTGGAGAAGTACCACCATTGTTGATTTTGGAGTGGAGAAGTACCACCATTGTTGATTTTGGAGTGGAGAAGTACCACCATTGTTGATTTTGGAGTGGAGAAGTACCACCATTGTTGATTTTGGAGTGGAGAAGTACCACCATTGTTGATTTTGGAGTGGAGAAGTACCACCATTGTTGATTTTGGAGTGGAGAAGTACCACCATTGTTGATTTTGGAGTGGAGAAGTACCACCATTGTTGATTTTGGAGTGGAGAAGTACCACCATTGTTGATTTTGGAGTGGAGAAGTACCACCATTGTTGATTTTGGAGTGGAGAAGTACCACCATTGTTGATTTTGGAGTGGAGAAGTACCACCATTGTTGATTTTGGAGTGGAGAAGTACCACCATTGTTGATTTTGGAGTGGAGAAGTACCACCATTGTTGATTTTGGAGTGGAGAAGTACCACCATTGTTGATTTTGGAGTGGAGAAGTACCACCATTGTTGATTTTGGAGTGGAGAAGTACCACCATTGTTGATTTTGGAGTGGAGAAGTACCACCATTGTTGATTTTGGAGTGGAGAAGTACCACCATTGTTGATTTTGGAGTGGAGAAGTACCACCATTGTTGATTTTGGAGTGGAGAAGTACCACCATTGTTGATTTTGGAGTGGAGAAGTACCACCATTGTTGATTTTGGAGTGGAGAAGTACCACCATTGTTGATTTTGGAGTGGAGAAGTACCACCATTGTTGATTTTGGAGTGGAGAAGTACCACCATTGTTGATTTTGGAGTGGAGAAGTACCACCATTGTTGATTTTGGAGTGGAGAAGTACCACCATTGTTGATTTTGGAGTGGAGAAGTACCACCATTGTTGATTTTGGAGTGGAGAAGTACCACCATTGTTGATTTTGGAGTGGAGAAGTACCACCATTGTTGATTTTGGAGTGGAGAAGTACCACCATTGTTGATTTTGGAGTGGAGAAGTACCACCATTGTTGATTTTGGAGTGGAGAAGTACCACCATTGTTGATTTTGGAGTGGAGAAGTACCACCATTGTTGATTTTGGAGTGGAGAAGTACCACCATTGTTGATTTTGGAGTGGAGAAGTACCACCATTGTTGATTTTGGAGTGGAGAAGTACCACCATTGTTGATTTTGGAGTGGAGAAGTACCACCATTGTTGATTTTGGAGTGGAGAAGTACCACCATTGTTGATTTTGGAGTGGAGAAGTACCACCATTGTTGATTTTGGAGTGGAGAAGTACCACCATTGTTGATTTTGGAGTGGAGAAGTACCACCATTGTTGATTTTGGAGTGGAGAAGTACCACCATTGTTGATTTTGGAGTGGAGAAGTACCACCATTGTTGATTTTGGAGTGGAGAAGTACCACCATTGTTGATTTTGGAGTGGAGAAGTACCACCATTGTTGATTTTGGAGTGGAGAAGTACCACCATTGTTGATTTTGGAGTGGAGAAGTACCACCATTGTTGATTTTGGAGTGGAGAAGTACCACCATTGTTGATTTTGGAGTGGAGAAGTACCACCATTGTTGATTTTGGAGTGGAGAAGTACCACCATTGTTGATTTTGGAGTGGAGAAGTACCACCATTGTTGATTTTGGAGTGGAGAAGTACCACCATTGTTGATTTTGGAGTGGAGAAGTACCACCATTGTTGATTTTGGAGTGGAGAAGTACCACCATTGTTGATTTTGGAGTGGAGAAGTACCACCATTGTTGATTTTGGAGTGGAGAAGTACCACCATTGTTGATTTTGGAGTGGAGAAGTACCACCATTGTTGATTTTGGAGTGGAGAAGTACCACCATTGTTGATTTTGGAGTGGAGAAGTACCACCATTGTTGATTTTGGAGTGGAGAAGTACCACCATTGTTGATTTTGGAGTGGAGAAGTACCACCATTGTTGATTTTGGAGTGGAGAAGTACCACCATTGTTGATTTTGGAGTGGAGAAGTACCACCATTGTTGATTTTGGAGTGGAGAAGTACCACCATTGTTGATTTTGGAGTGGAGAAGTACCACCATTGTTGATTTTGGAGTGGAGAAGTACCACCATTGTTGATTTTGGAGTGGAGAAGTACCACCATTGTTGATTTTGGAGTGGAGAAGTACCACCATTGTTGATTTTGGAGTGGAGAAGTACCACCATTGTTGATTTTGGAGTGGAGAAGTACCACCATTGTTGATTTTGGAGTGGAGAAGTACCACCATTGTTGATTTTGGAGTGGAGAAGTACCACCATTGTTGATTTTGGAGTGGAGAAGTACCACCATTGTTGATTTTGGAGTGGAGAAGTACCACCATTGTTGATTTTGGAGTGGAGAAGTACCACCATTGTTGATTTTGGAGTGGAGAAGTACCACCATTGTTGATTTTGGAGTGGAGAAGTACCACCATTGTTGATTTTGGAGTGGAGAAGTACCACCATTGTTGATTTTGGAGTGGAGAAGTACCACCATTGTTGATTTTGGAGTGGAGAAGTACCACCATTGTTGATTTTGGAGTGGAGAAGTACCACCATTGTTGATTTTGGAGTGGAGAAGTACCACCATTGTTGATTTTGGAGTGGAGAAGTACCACCATTGTTGATTTTGGAGTGGAGAAGTACCACCATTGTTGATTTTGGAGTGGAGAAGTACCACCATTGTTGATTTTGGAGTGGAGAAGTACCACCATTGTTGATTTTGGAGTGGAGAAGTACCACCATTGTTGATTTTGGAGTGGAGAAGTACCACCATTGTTGATTTTGGAGTGGAGAAGTACCACCATTGTTGATTTTGGAGTGGAGAAGTACCACCATTGTTGATTTTGGAGTGGAGAAGTACCACCATTGTTGATTTTGGAGTGGAGAAGTACCACCATTGTTGATTTTGGAGTGGAGAAGTACCACCATTGTTGATTTTGGAGTGGAGAAGTACCACCATTGTTGATTTTGGAGTGGAGAAGTACCACCATTGTTGATTTTGGAGTGGAGAAGTACCACCATTGTTGATTTTGGAGTGGAGAAGTACCACCATTGTTGATTTTGGAGTGGAGAAGTACCACCATTGTTGATTTTGGAGTGGAGAAGTACCACCATTGTTGATTTTGGAGTGGAGAAGTACCACCATTGTTGATTTTGGAGTGGAGAAGTACCACCATTGTTGATTTTGGAGTGGAGAAGTACCACCATTGTTGATTTTGGAGTGGAGAAGTACCACCATTGTTGATTTTGGAGTGGAGAAGTACCACCATTGTTGATTTTGGAGTGGAGAAGTACCACCATTGTTGATTTTGGAGTGGAGAAGTACCACCATTGTTGATTTTGGAGTGGAGAAGTACCACCATTGTTGATTTTGGAGTGGAGAAGTACCACCATTGTTGATTTTGGAGTGGAGAAGTACCACCATTGTTGATTTTGGAGTGGAGAAGTACCACCATTGTTGATTTTGGAGTGGAGAAGTACCACCATTGTTGATTTTGGAGTGGAGAAGTACCACCATTGTTGATTTTGGAGTGGAGAAGTACCACCATTGTTGATTTTGGAGTGGAGAAGTACCACCATTGTTGATTTTGGAGTGGAGAAGTACCACCATTGTTGATTTTGGAGTGGAGAAGTACCACCATTGTTGATTTTGGAGTGGAGAAGTACCACCATTGTTGATTTTGGAGTGGAGAAGTACCACCATTGTTGATTTTGGAGTGGAGAAGTACCACCATTGTTGATTTTGGAGTGGAGAAGTACCACCATTGTTGATTTTGGAGTGGAGAAGTACCACCATTGTTGATTTTGGAGTGGAGAAGTACCACCATTGTTGATTTTGGAGTGGAGAAGTACCACCATTGTTGATTTTGGAGTGGAGAAGTACCACCATTGTTGATTTTGTTAATTATGTGAATGACCAAGATATTATTTATTATGATTACAGTCTTATAGAGTAAAATTCAGTTTAAAGGAGGATAGACAAAGAACCCTTATTATGAGAAAACCGAATAGAAATCTCATCATAAAATATGAATAAAACTTAAAGTAAAAATATATTCCCTTCGTTTTTTTAACTGATGTTTTAGTATTTACATATATATATTAATAAAAATTAAATATACAATTTATCTATTAAATTTAGTTTTGCTTATATTTGTTTAAAGTTTTTATTTACTTCCCACTAGAATTGTCACTGATATTTATATATTTTAATTTATATTTTTGTTTTAAAGCAAAGAGCATTAATAAAATTCCAAAATAATCTTTTAAATATAAAAACAATAAAACATCATTGTTTTAAATTTAGTGGGAGTATTAAAAGCATTTTGAGTCAGAAACACAATACAAATAAAAACCATAAAATAGCACTTAAACATAATCAACCTAAACCTGTTTTGCCAACCATACGACAAGCAATGGTTAATTGCAATGAGTGCAATAAATTCACATGAAACTGTAAATTCAGGAAGAATTTTTTAATGGCGAAACACGAAGAAAGACACGGAAGTTGAGGTTATGGCCTCGATGAGCTCCCGGCAAAACAGACAAACAAGCTTGAATTTCTTAATTTATTGATGTTCTTATAATATACTACTATACTTTTTGAACATGATGTTCTTAGAATATATTCCAGATCGTTTTGGAATCTTAAGAAGTATAACGTTTAGCTATAAATTTTTAACTGCTAATTAGTTGTCTACTTTCAGTTTTGTTGCAAAAATGATTATTTTACTGTATGTATATATGTGTACGAGTCAATAACAGTAATTGCGACTAAGTTCCAGGCAAGTCAGATAATTAAGGTTATCAAGAAAGACTGAAGCTTAAATCAAATTATATATCAAAGATGATGTTGAGGACTACCTAGAGTTGTGAAGAGAATCAAATGAAGTTAAGTGATTGTCTATGAATTAAGTTTGACAAGAAGCATTGAAATGATATATTTAATACTACTATAGAAGAAACCAGGAGTTTGACAAGAGGGCATTGAAATGATATACTCGATCTTTTTCGTAAAGATTCATATTCTAGACTTTTCACACATATTAATAAAAAATATAGTTAATGCATAATTATTTGTGCTGATATTTTTTCCATAATTTTAAGTCAATAAAAATCCAATAAATGCAATTAAATTTTTTTGAAATTTGTAATTAATCATTAAAACTTGATAAAATATGCATTAAAAATACAAAATATGTATCTTTTTAAAACAAATTTTTTTCTAAATTATGTAACTTTGTGGAACAGAGAGAGTATTTAATACTACCATAGAAGAAACCAAGAGTTATTTATTTTCATAATTATATAGTAATAGTAAGTTTTTTTTTTAACTTTAGTAGTAAGTTTGTAATTAAAGCTTCTCGTCTCCCAAAATTATCACCCCTAACTAGGATTACATGTCGTGTCTGATTTTATCGTTTGATTTATATTTTATAACTACAATGTATTTGAATTAACATAAAAAATAATATATATATAGACAACCAATAATATGTTAATAGGTTCTCAGACTAATATCAGCCACACTTTAAGCGCATGATAACACCGATTTAGATGTATAAAAAGATGGTATATGTTACATATGTTTTCGGTAATAAATTCTTCAAACTTCTGCTATAAAGAAAAAATATGTGAAGAAAAAATAAAACAAATATTTAAACGAAAGATATGTTCACATTAATTGAGTGGAACAGGACTACTGTTATTTAAAAAACAGTGATCGAACAGTCCATTTTTCTGTGGTCCACTTTATTAAATTAGCATTGAATAATATTGTCAGCACCAGCCACTCTCTTTGATTCTATCATAAATTATAGAACCAACCAAACTTTTTATCAAACTTTTGCTTGTGATAATATCATGAGACCTGTATTGGCTTTATTTAGTACTAATTGAAATCGATTAGTGATTGAAGTGGTCTAGATGGGTAGATGAGTTTAAAGAGTCATGTTGTTAAAAAAAAGAGTTTAAAGGTCAACAAAACATCGTTAAATGTACCTTTCACGTAAGTATCCGTACTGAATATGTTCAAAAAAAGTATGCATAATGCACGTAGTCTTGTGTTGTGTCATTGTCCTGTTGTCTTATTGTCTTTTTGCTTATACGTACGCCAAAGACATTTCACAATTTGAATGAAACATATACATATATGTTTTTAAAGACAAAACATATACATATATGTATAAACATCAATACATGTCTAAGTTAGATGACTCAAAAACAATCATGACAATCAATACTGTCTAGTAAATATTTTATGTTTTGTGAAATAGCGTTTTAGAGAAAAATAGTATTTTAGAGATATAATTCGACATCACACTTATCAAAACCCTTTCGTTTTGCTTCATAAGAAACAGCCGGATAATCAGAAACACGCCTATTGAAGATATGTTAATGGATATTTTCAATTCAAAAATATTTCGTTTATAAATATCTTAACTTTATTTAAAAGTACAATTTAATTGTATTATTAATTTATATAAAATATTATTTTTTTCCCACAAATATATGTATATACATTGTTGGTAAAAGATATATTTTTCCATATATAATTAAAAGCACGTTAAATCGTAAATGCATCATCTCTGTGAATATTTAGCGTTAATAAAGCTAAGCCAATATAAATTTACTAAACTCAATTAATTACTTTTAAATTTACAATCTATAATTATAAATGGTCTATAGATAGAAAAATAAAATAAATATTAATTGCGTGGAGCAGAGCCTACTATTATTTAAAAACAGTGATCGAACAGTCCATTTTGTGTGGTCCACTTTATTAAATTAGCATTGAATAATATTGTCAGCACCAGCCCTCTATTTGATTCTATCGTAATTATAAAACCAACCAAACTTTTTATCAAAATTTTGCTTGTGGTAGTATCATCAGACCTGTATTGGATTTATTTAGTACATAGAATCGATTAGTGATTGAAGTGGTCTAGATGGGTAGATGAGTTTAAAGAGTCATGTTGTTAAAAAAAGAGTTTAAAGGTCAACAAAACATCGTTAAATGTACCTTTCACGTAAGTATCCGTACTGAATATGTTCAAAAAAGTATGCATAATGCACGTAGTCTTGTGTTGTGTCATTGTCCTGTTGTCTTATTGTCCCTTTGCTTATACGTACGCCAAAGACATTTCACAATTTGAATGAAACATATACATATATGTTTTTAAGACAAAACATATACATATATGTATAAACATCAATACATGTCTAATTCAGCCCACTCAAAAACAATCATGACAATCAATAGTAGCTAATAAATATTTTATGTTTTGTGAAATAGCGTTTTAGAGAAAAATAGTATTTTAGAGAAAAATATTATTTTAGAGAGACAATTCGACATCATACTCATCAAAACCTTTTGTTTTGTTCCATAAGAAACAGCCGGATAATCAGAAACATGCATATTGAGGATATTTTAATGGATATTTTCAATTCAAAATATTTCGTTTATAAATATCTTAACTTTATTTAAAAGTACAATTTAATTGTATTATTAATTTATGATAAACTATTATAGTTTTCCACAAAGATAATTTTTATTTGTGCACATATATTAAAAAGCACATTAAATTTATATCATAAATGCATCATTTATGTGAATATTTAGTTGTAATAAAGTTAAGCCAATATAAATTTACTAAACTCAATTAATTACTTTTAAATTTACAATGTATAATTATTAAATTATAAAAGGTTTATAGACAGTCAAAAATTATACTTTGTGGAACAAAACTTTTAGCTTGGTAGAACGGAGGAAGTCATATTTTGTTGATAAATTGATTCTTTTGTGAGTGGAAATGCTCTAACGTTGATTTGTTTCACAAATTAATTTCCGTTAAAACAACTGTCCACGTGACTAGTACTAAAATTCTGAACTCATGATTTCACCCAAAAGAATCCGAACTCATGAGTTTGATGAATATGATGTGGTGTTGTAAATTTGTAATCAAATCTGAAACCAAATTCTTGTATTTTATCGTATTTTATTCACCACTCTTTTCCACGTTCTATAAGTGATGATTGTGGCGCCACGCATGAACATGGCAAAATAGAAATATGCACATGGCAGTCTATATAACATACGTAAATCAACATTAGAACTCGAGAAGTGTCAATCAGGTACGTCCAACTTTTGTTTGATATATGATTCTTTAGATTCGACGGATCCAAAAATATATTTCGTTCTAATTTGACCAATGCTAGATTCCGATAAATTTAGTAGCCTAAACATATAATAGTAATCTATTCAATTAAAAGTATAGTTTTACATAAATATAAAACATTTATAAATAGTATGTGTGATATGTAAGCAAGCTGTGACATCTCATCATTGAAAAACTACATAAGTCTCTTAGCAATATTATTTTAATTTTAGAATTTCATTTATTTACTTTTGTAAATAGAGCCAACAAATAGTTAACATGTGGCATTTGAGTCTTTTAATTTGTTAAATGATCTTATTAAAAACTCATCTCTTACCTCTTTTTTTTTTTTTTTTGTTTGTTTATTCATAAAAGACTACGTGATATTATCAAGCAGATGATCTTTTTGAATTCAAGATGATAAAACATAATAATAAGAATTCTCAATGGATGAACATGAAACCCAAGATAAAACACTACATGAACAATACATCAAGATTCATTAAGACTATTTCATAGTTCTTGTCTAATCAAATATATCAATTTATTTAGGTTTTAATCTAAACCAATATTTTAAAATAGGAAAAATTACATAAAACCCCTCAAAATGACAACCATTGACACTTTAAACTTGTAAGGCTTTCAACTAGCAACACCTTCAAGTGGACAAATTTAGTAATTCAAAACTTCAACTTGGTAATATTTTTTCACACCGCCATTTTCATTAACGAACAATTAAGTCCATAAACGGGTTTAGTCAACTCCGACTGACAAAACAATGTTTTTTTAGTTAAAACGACAACGCTTTTGAATTAAAAAGAGGTTTTCATTTAAAGGTGGAAATTGATAAACAAAATCTCCAAATCTAAAGCTAAAATTTGGGTTATTTACATTTCAAAGAGACAGAGAGAATGAGGGTGATATATTTCGTCATCGAAAAGAGTTGAAGTTGATATGAAGTATGATTGTTTCAGCTTTAATGGTATTCGAGATGATGATTTAGAGAATTTCTTGGTTGTTCTCGAGATGTTATGCTTCATGATATTGAGATGATTTTGATTTTGAAGTTTATATTAGTCTTTCTTGTTCGCTTACACGCTCGCCGAGAGTAAAACTTGATATCCATTACGGTGGGACTGAAGTGAAGACAGATGCAACTTATCATTATGTTGGCTAACTATAAGGAGAAGCTTTGGAAGCCTTATGAAATTGGATGGAGAATTTTAAAGCCTTCATTGTAAATGAGAAAATTATGTCATCAATTGTATTGATTTGGTACAAGCTTCCAAACGAGGAATTGAAGGATCTAAAGTATGTGTTTGACACGATGAATGACGATATGGTTGAGCTACAAGCTGAAAGGAAGGAATGTGGTGAACTAGATGTGTTTTTGGAACAAGACTACTCAGCTCATTCGCTAAACACCATTGATTTTTTGCCAAGTAGCCAAAGGGAGGATAAAGGAGGTGTGAATTTGATAAAGAAAGGGATGTTGAGCATGATGATGGGAACGAAGTAGAGAATGGTGATGAATGTGTAAATAGGCTGAGAGAATATGATGAAGGTGAAGAATCCGAGGATGAGCAACCAGTAGCTGAGGAAGAAGATGGAATTAAACAAGAGGCAAATCAGAATGATGATGGAAAAGAAGTTTTAGTAGACGCATGAGATGATGCTAATGATGAGAGGTTTAAGAGGGTCTTTGAGGAAAGCGCGAAGTCAACAGCTGATTTTAAGGCATCACAAGTGAGACATAACAAAAGAATTTGAGAAGAAGCAAGGGAAGCAGCAGAAAAAGATGAAGAAGATAGGTTTGGGGATGTGAAATATCCAGATACACCATTAGAATCATAAGAGGAATGGGATCAAAGGATGTCTAAACGAAAGACTAGAACTAAATCTAAGTTTCATGGCCCTTTGGATAAAGAACCCTACATCTGGTTGTTTCAGAAGTTTGATAGTGGATTGAAGTTTAAGGATCAGCTGCTTCAATACTCACTTAACACACAATATGGTGTTAAAATGGCGAAGTCAGAAGCAAGTAATATGCAGTTTGTTGTGTAGAAAAATGTCCAAGGAAAATTTTATGCTCAATTGAAATCTCTATCAATAAATGGTGAATGTGTGTCACAGCAATCACAACCATGAGAAATCAAGTCAGGTCTCAATACTGAAACAAGGAGAGATTGCAGCACTGTTCAGAAAATAATTAAGAAGAAATGTGAACATGCAAGCAGCTGAGATAAATGACATTATAAAGGAAAAATATAGCATTGTGGTACCTATTTGAAAGTGCTATAGAGGAAGACGGATTGTGTTGCACACTATCCTTGAAGCACAAGCCATTCAATTTGGAAAACTGTGGGATTATGAGGCTGAGCTACGAAGAAAACATACATGTTTCATCACAGAGCTGAACACTACTAATATGAATGGTTTGCCTCAATTTGACAGCTTCTACACCTGTTTTCAAGAATTTCGAGAGACTTAGAAGAGATGTTTTAAGTTATTAGACTAGATGGATGTTTCTTGAAATGAGAGTTGAATGGAGATTTACTCTCAAATGTTGGTAGAGTTGCTGATAATAGGATGTACCCTATAGTATGGGTAGTTGTTAAGGAGAAAACAAAGACACTTGGGGCTGGTTTATAAAGCCGCTGAAAGCGGATCTTGGGTCAGAGATAGGAGACAATTACACCATCAATTCGACAACAAAATGGCTTGTACTTGCAATGGAGAGAATTACCTAATGCGAACATCAAAAGTGTGCACATCACATATATGGAAATTGGAAAAATCATTCTCTAAGTCCGAGTACAATAATTTGTTATTGGGAGTTGCTTACAGATACAATGTTGGTGAATATAAAGAGAAGATGAGGATGGTAGAGGCATATGACACTGCAGCTCACGCCGCACTACTAAGAACTGAACAAGAGAAGTGGTATAGAGCCTTTTGTATCAATTCTCGCTGCTATGATGTACACAACAACCTCAGAAAAGTTCAACATGACAAGAGGGCATTGAAATGATATATTTAATACTACTATAGAAGAAACCAGGAGTTTGACAAGAGGGCATTGAAATGATATATTTAATACTACTATAGAAGAAACCAGGAGTTTGACAAGAGGGCATTGAAATGATATATTTAATACTACCATAGAAGAAACCAGGAGTTTGACAAGAGGGCATTGAAATGATATATTTAATACTACTATAGAAGAAACCAGGAGTTTGACAAGAGGGCATTGAAATGATATATTTAATACTACTATAGAAGAAACCAAGAGTTATTTATTTTCATAATTATATAGTAATAGTAAGTTTTTTTAACTTTAGTAGTAAGTTTGTAATTAAAGCTTCTCGTCTCCCAAAATTATCACCCCTAACTAGGATTACATGTCGTGTCTGATTTTATCGTTTGATTTATATTTTATAACTACAATGTATTTGAATTAACATAAAAATAATATATATATAGACAACCAATAATATGTTAATAGGTTCTCAGACTAATATCAGCCACACTTTAAGCGCATGATAACACCGATTTAGATGTATAAAAAGATGGTATATGTTACATATGTTTTCGGTAATAAATTCTTCAAACTTCTGCTATAAAGAAAAAATATGTGAAGAAAAAATAAAACAAATATTTAAACGAAAGATATGTTCACATTAATTGAGTGGAACAGGACTACTGTTATTTAAAAAACAGTGATCGAACAGTCCATTTTTCTGTGGTCCACTTTATTAAATTAGCATTGAATAATATTGTCAGCACCAGCCACTCTCTTTGATTCTATCATAAATTATAGAACCAACCAAACTTTTTATCAAACTTTTGCTTGTGATAATATCATGAGACCTGTATTGGCTTTATTTAGTACTAATTGAAATCGATTAGTGATTGAAGTGGTCTAGATGGGTAGATGAGTTTAAAGAGTCATGTTGTTAAAAAAAAGAGTTTAAAGGTCAACAAAACATCGTTAAATGTACCTTTCACGTAAGTATCCGTACTGAATATGTTCAAAAAGTATGCATAATGCACGTAGTCTTGTGTTGTGTCATTGTCCTGTTGTCTTATTGTCTTTTGCTTATACGTACGCCAAAGACATTTCACAATTTGAATGAAACATATACATATATGTTTTAAAGACAAAACATATACATATATGTTTTAAAGACAAAACATATACATATATGTTTTAAAGACAAAACATATACATATATGTTTTAAAGACAAAACATATACATATATGTATAAACATCAATACATGTCTAAGTTAGATGACTCAAAAACAATCATGACAATCAATACTGTCTAGTAAATATTTTATGTTTTGTGAAATAGCGTTTTAGAGAAAAATAGTATTTTAGAGATATAATTCGACATCACACTTATCAAAACCCTTTCGTTTTGCTTCATAAGAAACAGCCGGATAATCAGAAACACGCCTATTGAAGATATGTTAATGGATATTTTCAATTCAAAAATATTTCGTTTATAAATATCTTAACTTTATTTAAAAGTACAATTTAATTGTATTATTAATTTATATAAAATATTATTTTTTTCCCACAAATATATGTATATACATTGTTGGTAAAAGATATATTTTTCCATATATAATTAAAAGCACGTTAAATCGTAAATGCATCATCTCTGTGAATATTTAGCGTTAATAAAGCTAAGCCAATATAAATTTACTAAACTCAATTAATTACTTTTAAATTTACAATCTATAATTATAAATGGTCTATAGATAGAAAAATAAAATTATACCTTTGTCAAACAAAACTTTTAGCTTGGTAGAACGGAGGAAATAATATTTTGTTAATAAACTTTATTTTATTTTTTTGTGATTGGAGATGCTCTACCGTTGATTTGTTTCACAAATTGATTTCCGTTAAAACTACTGTCCACGTACGTGAATAGTACTAAAAATTCTGAACTCATGATTTCACCCAAAAAGAATCCGAACTCATGAGTTTGATGAATATGATGTGGTGTTGTAAATTTGTAATCAAATCTGAAACCAAATTCTTGTATTTTATCGTATTTTATTCACCACTCTTTTCCACGTTCTATAAGTGATGATTGTGGCGCCACGCATGAACATGGCAAAAATAGAAATATGCACATGGCAGTCTATATAACATACGTAAATCAACATTAGAACTCGAGAAGTGTCAATCAGGTACGTCCAACTTTTGTTTGATATATGATTCTTTAGATTCGACGGATCCAAAAATATATTTCGTTCTAATTTGACCAATGCTAGGATTCCGATAAATTTAGTAGCCTAAACATATAATAGTAATCTATTGAATTAAAAAAAATATATATAAATATAAAAATTATTTGCCTTAAAAATACAGACTAATATACTAATTAAGGTGATCTATATTATATATATTATTCAATAATTAAAATATCACTTCAAGTTATTAATTTATTTGAACTATATTATTATAATAATAATTATTATTATTTACTAAAATTATCTAACTAGAAAACAAAAATAACAAATCAGTTATTTAAAACAAAAAGAAAGCACAAAATGTAAAAATATTTTTTAAATAAGGATACTAAAAAGTCTGCAATAAACACAATATTAAAAATGCAAGACTAGAGTTCAAAGTGATAAATAAAAATGATATTATTCTAGAAGCTCAAGTATAATTATTAGGCCTGGGATTTTTGTCCGAACCGAATGGGCCGAACCGGTTTTTTCGGTTCGGTTCGGTTTTCGATTTTCAAAAAAAAAAAAAATTAAAACCAAAAATAACCGAAAATAACCGAATAACCCAAAAATAACCGAAATTAACCAAAATAACCGAATTTAACCAAAAATATCCGAATATTTTGGGAAAAATTATACCAAAATTAACCAAAATTTTTTAAAAATCGGTTATTAACGGAAATAAAATTGAAAACCAAAATAAACCGATAACTGAACCGAACCGGACCAAAATTTCATTCGGTTTATTTCGGAATTGTTTTTAAAAAATTTGGTTAACCGAAAACCGATGGTTCGATTCGGTTCGGTTCGGTTTCGGAAAACCGAAGTCGCAGGCCTAATAATTATTGTTGGAGGTGGACTGCACATCCCTATCAATGTGCGGTTCAATTTTGAAAAAAAAAGCCCACTTTTAACCAAGGCCCAAGAAACAAGATCGATCCGGTTCGCTAAGAGAACAACGAGCAACGAAAGTGATATGATGAGTTCACAACCCATACCGCTAGCAGGTGTGCTATTTGGTCAAAGGAGTATGAACAAGTTAGTGATTCACATTAAATGCCTTGAAACGAGGCGAGCTGAATCCGCATCGCAGAGAATATGTGACATCACTCTGACACATACCAAATATATGACCTCATTGCAAAGGACGACGAGCTGTTTTTTGTCGGATTCGGAGAACTCTCCACCTATAAAAAAGACCTTTGCTAACCGAACAAAAACCAATTTTCCCCCAAACAAATTCAAATAGAATTTACTTAAGGATCTCAATACCTTGTAAGAGCGAGTTCGATTCGAATATCAACTCACGTCTCACATTTGTAATATTTCTTTTTCATTTCGATTTACTTCTAATACAAACGAGTTTTCCAGACGTACTTTGTTCCTAAATCATCTTTAGTCATCTGTTAACTAAAGTCCTCAACTCATACTTCAACAATTAACTCTTTAGAATTGTGGCTAACAAAACGTAAATGATTTTTGGTATAAAGCTTCAACTTTAGCAGTTATATAGAAGGGACGGGTCTGCATTTGACATAAATTTTATGATTAGGCCAAACTGATTGAAATCCAAAAATTAATAATCAAAAAGCTTAAGGATAGCAATTAAAAGGTTATATTTATATATTTACCTTTATTTAATTTGAACGCTGAGAGACTATATAATTCTATATACTATTTAATTTCTTATGTTTGTATGATATCATGTCTAGTAACAAAAGTAAAGTTTAGTGTGAGCTTTATAATTTTATAATTAACTTTGTTTCTGAATTTGTAAAACTTGAAGATCAGAAATTGACATTTTCTTGTAATTCTATTTATAGTTTTTAATTATTTATAGTTGTTTAATAACATGCGATTCTCAAATTATATATACTTCTTAAAAGTTACCACACATGGAAATTTAACCGTAAAATTAGGTTACCATAAAAAAATTAGGTGAACCATCTCTCACACAATTTCATTACATTAAATGGAATACACCAAATATCAAACATTGATTTTCTTTGAAAATGGCTAGTGGTCCTGGACATGATTCAAAAGGATTTTGATTACTATTAAAACTAAATTAGATTATTTAATTTATATGATCTTTCAAAAGTCGAATATCTTTAGTTCTCACTGTTTGACCCGAAACCAATCAATGTAGTCGTGAACAGAGTCGACCTTTGGACCAAGCCAACGTAGCCTATGCTTCCAGCCGACATATTTAAGAAGATACTTCGGCCACCTTTTATCAAAATACTCCTTTAGTCTAGTGTTAGAAGATGTAGTTAATGGTCTTAGTTTGAGCAACACCGGTTCAAACCTATGATTATACATATTTTATTTTATTTTATTTTTTGTTTTGATAAGTGGCCATATTTTTTTTTCTTTTTGCTTCCAGCCTTCTAAAACTTAAAACTGGCTCTAGCCATGAACATGTTGAACAGCTAGAACAGCTATATATGGGCTAAAACCGAACAAGCAGATGTTTTGGACGCTAAGTTATATCAACAATATTTGGAGCAACACTTTTTTAAAAAAAACTAGTTGATGTATAGTGGTTTAGAGTATTTTAAAGGTCTATAAGGTAAGAAGTTCAACCCATATTACATGCATTTTTAAGAAGTTGATAACAAGCTAAACACTGTAGCAATGAAACCGATGTAAAAATGTCGAAGGAAAGTTTCTAAGATTTGCAAATCCAACCCAATCTTGCATCTCTACAAAGAAAGAAGGCCAAGTAACAAGATACCCAATTAACATGGGAAAACTATTATATTTTCCTCTAAATCGTATTTTCTCACCTAAACTTCAAAATTGTGTTTTTGCCATAACCGTAAATCAAAATTTTCTACCAAAACTGAAATATCGTGTTTTCTTGCCAAAACCATAAAATTTCATTTTCTCGCCAAATTGTACAATTGAGTTTTTCCGCAATAACCACAAAATTCTTTTTTTTCTTGGCAAATGGTAAAATTGGTGTTTTTCACAAAAAACCGCAAAATCTCATTTTCCTCTAATATGTTAAGTATGTTTTTCTCACTAAAAATCACAGTATTATTTTTTCTCTCCGAATAGCAGAATTGTATTTTCTCCAAAAGCCATAAAGTGTATTTTTCAAAGTCAAATTAAGCAATATTTTTTTTTAGCCCCAAAATAATATTTTTTTATTTAATAACTATACAAAATATAAATTTATTATTCAGGGGCTAACCAATTAAACCATTAATTCATTACTCCATCTGTATCAAAATAAGTGAATTTTAAAGTTCTGCACACTTAAAAAATTATACTGCAGAAAATAAATGGTCAAAACATCAAATTACATTTACTTTTTACATAGAAACTTGAAAACATCACTTAAAATGAAACAAAAAAAACTCTTAAAACACCACTTAAAGTGATACGGAAAAAGTAGCTTAACGGGTTATGGATTGACTTAGTCCATTTGTCAAATGAGTTGGTTTAATCTATACCCATATAAATTTAAAACCATTTGAATAAGGTTTAGTTTGGGTTTATTTACCTCTATACACCAATAGATGATTAGGTTAAGAGGGATCAAGCCAGTCGAGAGACAATCTATCCATTCAATAATTTCATTGTGTTTTCGGGATGGACATCACTGACCGTGCCACAAGAAACAAGTCATCTAAGCTCGATGCCTATCTGTTTTGATCAAATCAAATCAGATTTATAGTCCAACAATTTCACCTTGATATTTATTTGTAGCTTTTGGCCTTCTAGCAAGGATAACCTCTAGAACCGGTTGCGTTATTTTTGTGAATACTTACAATTCTTCTTCATAAATAAAAATGAAATGCACATAAAAACCAAAATACACAGACAAATTTTCATGTCTAATAAACCATAGAATATTAGATACGAAAATCTTGGAAGGATGATGAAAACGTTGAAGGGAGACAGACATACAACCGATTTAGGCCTAGTTGGACAGTAACTGGAAACTGAAAGTTTTGGATTGGAAAAAGCGGGAAATCTGAGAACCTTATTTCTATTTTTTTCCATCTAGATTTTATTAACGGGCCAAAGCCCAAAGAGCGAAACCCAACATTACAAACATACAAACTAAAAGTTTAAAACAACAGGGCTAACAACGATTTTACTTGGGCTTAAAGCCCAAACTGAAAACCCAAACAGAGGTAGCCGTCCGTCCACGTGTCACGAGACCCGCATGCACTGGACACGTGTTGATATCCTCACCAGCGAGGAAAGACACGCGTCACAAAGACGCCACTTCTTCACCGACTAGAGACAACACCGGAGAACTGAACGGCGTTCCACCGGACCACACTGGAGACTTGATCACTTATTTACCACCTTATCTTCTTCCACTGGAGAGCATCCATCGAGCGATAATAGATCTCAACCAGAAAAACAAAGCCACCACCCACAGAAACCAATTGCTCCATCACATGCATCTTCGTCACCTGATTCGGAGAATTAATCGATGAAATCGAGATCTCATCCAACACAAACACACCTTAAGCCGTCCGTTCACCTTTATCGAATAGGTACAACGTCGGAAATGAAGCCAGCCGCCCATCCTCTTAGTAGAAGGCAAGGACGCCGGAGGCAAAGCCTGACGACCACCGAGGAGGTGCGGTGCCGGATTCAAAGCTAGAAACAGAGTAATATCGAACCAAAAACACCAGGACCCAAAGATCCGACCGACGTTGGTGGGCTTCGACATCGCGGCTGAGGAGGCCCGCCGACGTTGGTCAGATTACACACTTTTAATCGAAAAGCTAGAGAGAAGGCGGAACAAATCTAGAGAGAGATGTTTTTTTTTTTTTACAAAAGGCTCTTCCGAGAACTTTATTCTAAAACGAGGGTTGCAAAATTAATTATTTTTAATTTCCAGAGAGGGAGAGACAGAAAAAAAAACATTTTTCTGTGTTTTTCAAAATTGGAACCGTAAATTACCATTTTATTTGTTTTCTCGGAATCTGTAAAATTAAAATTTCGAATTTGCACTTCCGGCTAGGGATTCAAACGTCTTGCTCGCCGTGAATCTGAGCATTTCTTTTGAACTTCTCGAAAGGAACTTTAATCTATAAACTTCTCATGGCGACTCAGGTTCGTATCGTTTCGTCTCTGTTACAAAGGCGAGATAGTTTCTTTAGCGTTTTTGATTGATTTTGGTCAGACATTGTGGGTATTTAAAACTTCATCCTTGTTTCTTGGCTGTTTAGTCTTCAAATAGGAGAGATAGTCTCATCTTAACTTGTTAGGAGTTTGATCAATGGGTTTATGTTCTTGAAAAGCTTCTTATTTGATACAAATGGCTTAGTGGTTCATTTGCTTTAGGGTGTTCTCACAAGTACAATCCTTGGAGCTGCTGCCTAATCTGATCTCTGAGTTGATTTGGAACAAGACGCCAATATGAGTGGTGTCTATGCTCCGTCAGATGGAACTAGTTTTCTGAGTTTCGAGGGGTCAGAAAGCGTGGATGATAGTAAGAAAGGTAGTGTTTTCTAGTCATTTTCTTGTTGTTTACCTTCTCATTTCCTCAGAGTATTGAAACCGAGGTTTTGAATCGTTTGTCTCTTACAACTCGAGTTTGACAGGGTTATTCTAGTGATTAGCAAGTATGGCATAATGGCAGAGTTTAAAATAATAATCTTGGATGACTTGATTTCATCTCTCATATTCCAATAGGGTCTTGGCAGAGATGAACCTTTAAGCTTATTTTAGTTGTAGGTGGAAACATATATGGACGTTGGCTTCTGTTCTCACCCGTCTGCTATTTCTTCTTAATGTTGCTCTCAGGTCATCAGAGTTTGGTGGAATGGTTAAATCAGACACTTCCTTATTTGAATTTACCATTGGAAGCATCAGAGGACGAACTGAGAGTATGCTTGAGGGATGGAACTGTCTTGTGTAGCCTTCTGAATCAGCTTAGTCCCGGTTCATTGAGAATGGTATTTATGAATTTTGATTTTCTTGACCATTTGGCTTACAAATCTTGTCGTTTACTTTTTTTTTGGGTGCTAAGCTTCTAGTTGTGTCTTTTTTTCTTCTTCTCTTTATCATTTGCTGCTAGACTCACACTCTTTGGCTTTTATACAGGGAGGTAGCTTTGAGCCTGCTTATGTTAAAATTGAGCGGTTTCTGACTGCTATGGATGAAATGGCGCTGCCCAGGTTCGAGGTTGCAGACATTGAACAGGTTTGTTATTTTTTTATGGATATAATTTTTCGTTTCTATTCTGAAGTATGGAAACTCTGTTTGGTTTATATAATATTTTATCATCACTTAAACCGACTGTGGGTATATCACCTTGGCTTTTACAAACAGAACCAATTCAGTTTAGGTAATTTATGCTAAAACAACCCTCGTTTTTGACATCTTCTGGCTGCAACACTTTTCTAATCATGGCCATCGTCTGATTTGCTATTTTGATGATAAGATTGCATGCTTTTTTCTCCCGTATCGTTTCTTCTCTCTGCCCTTTCTCGTGTTTCTTTATTAATCTATGACTCCTAATAAAAAGTATAAAGCAGGGGGATATGGTACCAGTTTTACAGTCACTTAAGGCGCTGAAAGCAAGCTTTTCCGATGGTGGTTATGATAAAAACTCACTATCTGCGAAGAGGAGATGGAGCTTGCCAGAAGATCCCTCGGATTCAAGAGGGGATGACAACAACTTTATTGATGGATTCCAGTCGAATGAAGAATCTGAGATTGATATTTCTGATGCTAAAATTGCGGAATTACTGAAATCGAAAAGTTTACGAGTAAAGTATTCTAACATCGTCTTAGTAGACTGTGCACAACCGTTCAGATTTTACCTCTGTATCTGATTGAAATGGTATTTTCTTGGTCCTGTCAGAATGCTTCTATGCGGTCACTGTTTGACATGCTGGATAAGCTTCTAGATGAGAGCGTGAAGAAGATGAATGGACATGTGTCTAATGTAAGACGAATATTGAGCTACTGATGGCACCCTTGATTCTTGATTGCTGGTTCGCTTAAATTTTCAATTCTTAATTCATTGAACATTTTTTGTCTTATGCTCCACATGTTTCTTCCTTTTTTGCGCTGTGTTGTTCAGGCTATGGCATCACTCTTGAGCGCAGTTGTGCAAGTGATAGAACAAAGAATTTCAAATCAATCTGATAACCTAAAGAACGTAAGCTTACCTAATGCTTTTCTTCTTTGATTTTCCCCGTGATGTACATATAATCCTTCTCACCATGTAATGAATATGAAACGGGTGCAGCAAAATATACTCTTTAGGGTACGTGAAGAAAAATACAGGTCAAGAATTAAAGTCTTAGAAACCTTGGCAGCTGGGGCAACTCAGGAAAACGAGGTACTGTTTTTTTTTTTTTTTTTAATGGGTATTGTTGTCTCGAGTTTCAGCTTTTTTCCGCTTTATCTCAATTTCGCTAATTAGTTGGTCATTCTATTTTTTTTTCTTCCTTTGTTGTAGATTGTTACGACCTGTATGGAGCATATAAAGGTATGTTATTGATTCCATATGTATCATCTCCTTAATACATATTTAACATTTAATTAAGTTTCTGCATCTTGAAAAGTGGTTGACGTTAGGCTCACAATTGATAGCATAATAATATAGTACTTGTGGAAAGTAACATTTAAACTAAAACTAGATATTGATAAAAGCAGTGTGAGAGATCATATCATAAAACCATTCTGTATGCGCCTCTATTCTTAATAACGTGACTACATACAACAGATTTCGTTTAACTCTTGTAGTTAATTTCATTAGCACGAGTTATTTGAATAATGGTTCTCGGTTGTGCTCTTTAGCTTGAGAAAACCAGAATAGAAGAAAGAGAAAGGGCAGAAGAAAAAGATGTGGTGCATCTAAAAAGGGAAAAAGAGAGCACTGATGCTGAGATTCGCAAGCTGAAGCAAGAACTCAAGCTGGTGAAAGAGACGCATGAAAACCAGTGCTTGGAGTTAGAAGTAAAAGCACAAAATAGTAAAATTGAGTTGGAGAAGAAACTAAAGGATGCAGAGTTACAAGTTGCTGATTCAACTAGGAAGGTCAAAGAACTCGAGAGTTTGTGCCAATCTGCATCTCAGAAATGGAAGAAGAAAGAGTGCACCTACCAGAGCTTCATAAACAACCAGTTTGCGGCTTTGCAGGTTAGTATTCTAAACATAAATCACCTCTGATAGTTTTTTAAATGACATAGTTTTTATGAATTATGCAGGATCTGAATGCTACTTCGGTGTCTATAAAGCATGAAGTCTTAAAGACGCAGAAGAAATACTTTGAGGATTTAAATTACTATGGTAAGATTCATTTTTGTCACCACTTGTGTATGATTGCTTCATCAATTTTCTATTCATAATCTATTTTCCTTAGGTTTAAAGCTCAAAGGAGTGGCTGATGCAGCGAAAAATTACCATGTCGTCCTTGAAGAAAACCGAAGACTGTACAATGAAGTGCAGGAACTGAAAGGTAAAACACTTTTGAGTCAGTGTTCTTTGTGTTCATTTGACCATTCAAGATATGACTTATGTCCTTCCTCTTGCTTTTTGTAGGAAATATCAGAGTCTATTGCCGGATTCGACCATTCCTTCCAGGGCAAAACAGTAGACAAACTTCTATAGAGTACATTGGGGAGAATGGTGAATTGGTGGTTGCAAATCCTTTTAAGCAAGGAAAAGACACACATCGGTTATTTAAGTTCAATAAGGTTTTTGGTCAAGCAGCAACGCAAGGTTTTGATCTCTTTCCCTCTTATGTATCTAGTTTAGCTAGTTAAGGACTTTATGTATATAGAAGTATCTCCTGAATCTGTTTTCATTGAATAAAATGCAGAGGAGGTTTTCCTAGATACTCGACCATTAATTCGATCGATTCTCGATGGCTACAATGTGTGTATATTTGCGTATGGGCAGACAGGCTCTGGAAAAACTTATACAATGGTGAACGACATGCTTTGATTTTGCTCCATTTATGTTTTAACCAAGCGTTATTAGTCTCTAACAGACATTTTACAATTTTTGTTGACACAGAGTGGGCCAAGCATCACTTCAAAAGAAGATTGGGGTGTCAATTACCGAGCTCTGAACGACTTGTTCCACTTAACTCAGATTAGACAAAACGCTGTTGTGTATGAAGTCGGTGTTCAAATGGTTGAGATATATAATGAGCAAGTTCGTGACATACTTTCTGATGGTGGTTCCAGTCGAAGATATCCTTCTCTAAGCTTATATATTGGCTAAATGTTTCTTGGAAATTGTTTATTCATGTATGCATACATATTTATGCATATCTTGTGTCAATAGAAAATTTCCTTAACTTGCATACGTTAGGGATTTGGAATACTGCCTTACCAAATGGGCTAGCTGTCCCAGATGCAAGTATGCATTCTGTGAGATCAACTGAAGATGTGCTTGAACTGATGAATATTGGGCTCATGAACAGAACTGTTGGTGCCACAGCTCTCAATGAGAGAAGTAGTAGATCACACTGGTTTGTAAACTTTTCTCCTTAACTTGTTTTGCCTTCCAATATTATCTAAGTCCTCAATAATTAATGCAAAAGTAATGTTGGCCATTCTCCGCAGCGTTCTCTCTGTTCATGTACGCGGTGTCGACGTGGAAACGGACTCTGTTTTGCGTGGTAGTTTGAACTTAGTTGATCTTGCTGGAAGTGAGAGGGTTGATCGCTCTGAGGCAACTGGAGAGAGGCTCAAGGAGGCTCAGCATATAAATAAATCACTGTCAGCCCTTGGAGATGTCATATTTGCTCTAGCGCACAAGAACCCTCATGTGCCGTACAGAAACAGCAAATTAACGCAAGTCCTTCAAAGTTCATTGGGTACTTTCTTAGCCCTTGAAGAAAATGTTGAGATTTTGGTTACACGTATTGCATGATATATCCTTTAGCTTCATGTCTTTGTCTTAACCGTTTTGTTTTGTAGGAGGGCAAGCCAAGACTCTTATGTTTGTTCAAGTCAACCCTGATGGAGATTCTTATGCTGAGACCGTTAGCACTCTGAAGTTTGCAGAAAGAGTCTCTGGTGTGGAGTTAGGTGCAGCTAAAAGTAATAAAGAGGGACGAGATGTTAGACAACTCATGGAACAGGTGCTTATTTTCTTTCTCTCTCTCTTAAGATCTATTCTTGCCCACTAAAATTAAAGAGAACAAATGCATACGTATCATGATATAACAGGTGTCAAATCTGAAGGATGTAATTGCCAAGAAAGATGAAGAGCTTCAAAATTTTCAGAAGCCAACAGGTAACACTGCAAATGTGCCAAAACGTGGTTTAAGCAATCTAAGAATGTTGGGGCCTTCATCGCCTAGAAGACATTCTATAGGAGCTTCACCAAATGCTAGACGAGGAAAGGCCTCTGGTTTAATTGGAAGAACAACCTCAGATGTTGATAACTGCTCAGAATACAGTAGCAAGCATTCTGATTCTGGCTCACCACATTCATCGGACGAACTTAAACATCGAAAGGATCTTCACCAACCATCTAAGTTTGCTGGTCGGGGGAAAGACATTGACTTGGATGACGATTTTGAACTCATAGGCCTTGCAGATGCAGACACTGAAGAAAGACTGAGTGATATCTCTGATAGTTGTCTTTCGATGGGAACAGAAACTGATGGTTCCATAAGCAGTGCAGTAGAGTTGACTCTATTCCCTGAAACCGAGAAGCCTCATGAAATGACTGAACGACCTGAAGCACAATTGGCCCCTGAGAAATCAGTGAAAATGGGTAAAACCGAGCCAAAAGAAAGGTAAGTATCCATCTACTGGCACACTTTAATTTAAGAATACAGATTCTTATGTTTGTTTTGTTTTGGTGTTTTAAAAGCAGAAGTAATATTCCATCGAAGATTCCGAAGCAGACCTTGAAACCACCAGGCCAAACCAGACCTTCTCGTCTGTCAGTTGCCGCTAGCTCCTCCTCTAAGGCCTTAACAAGTAATGGCACTACGTTAACCCTTCCACTTGTGTGCTTAAAAACAAATCTGTTTGCATAATTACTCTCAAGTCAGGCTCTAATCACAACTTAGATTATTATGAAAGTATTATATGAAGTATGCTTGCTTATCCACAGCAGAAATCTCAATTAGGGATCTTAAGTGTCAAATTTCTCATGAATCATCTAATCTTTCTTGATTTGCTTCAGGTGGTAAAAGACCGACAATTAGCACTTCATCTTCAGCAAAGCCACTCAACAGAAGGCGGTGAAGATTCATAGATTTGATCAGATGGTGTTTGATAGTTAATTGTGTAACTATAAGGAAGCATATGATGTCTTTTTGTAAACCTGATTAACAAAAACCGTGAGTCCGTGACCAAAGTCTTCTTTTTGGATTGGTGTTAACAAAATCCTGTCTACTTAAGCGTTGAGGTTTCTATATGTTGTTTTTCATATGACTATAGAATTAGGCCAAAATGCCCAGAGTTGCTCTCTTTTTTTTTCCTCAACTTTTTTAGCCAAATGTTTTGTTACAAAGGATTGTGACCTCAATGCCTCAACCCAGACTCTAGCCACAGTGAGATCTATGGAAGTATAGATGTAGTATCATCTAGAATCACTCATTTGGTCTCTGGATATATAAGGGAAGTAAGAAATCGAGGATGTTTGGTCCCTGAATTTTTTTTTCAGGATTTCACTCTGATTCCTAAATAGAAAAAAAGGGAGGAGATTTCTATTTATAAAAAAAATAGTATGGAAATCCCAGGTTTAATCCTAATGGGTTATGGACCTGATGGGTTTACCTTTTAAACCCAAAGAAAATTTTGAGGTTAGGTTTTGGGATGTTACGTCAAGCCTGGAACTCATAACACGGAATCCTTCCTCTTGTATTTGTAAAACCCTAATTTGAAACCACAATAACAGACTGATCCAAACTGTAGAAACCTGAAATCTCCATTTTTGATGATGATCATTGAACCTCAAAACCGAGATATGTGTTGGATCCTTTGCTGGAAAGAGCTTTGATTTTAATATCGGTTAGAGCATCTCCCTCCCTACTCTATATTTTATTCTATTTATAGAATAAATGAAGTGGAAAATAGAGTAGTAAACAAAAAATAAAAGCATTAATCTATTTATAGAGTAATGTTTTTATTTTTTGTTCTTTACTCCATTTTCCACTCCATTTACTCTATAAATGGAGTAAAATATGGAGTGTGGATGGAGATACCCTTAAATCCTCTATCCCATCGTCTTTCGTGAGTGCCTTTAAATTTATTTTTTCACTTTTAAACTTTGATTGGTAACTAATTGAGTAAGAGAATGGAAAAAACTTGAAATCTGAGGAAAAAGTGAATATGAAAAACTTTTACTTTTGACTTAACTGGAATGATATATTACTCTATTTTTATCATCGTTTAGAGAGAATTCTCTCAAATGATTTTAAAATAGATCTTTTTACCAAAAAATCTCGCAATAAATAATTATTTAAATAAAAATAAATTAAAAAATTAAAGTTGTTGAGATTTACTTTTTGAATTCAAAATTTTAAATAGAAAATTCAAAACTTTTTCTTTCAAATTTTTATTTTAATATTTGACAATTCGTTTAATTTTTTATTTTAAATTTTAAGAATTTATTTATTTATTAAAATCTTAAATTCTACTCCTAGAACTTCACCCCGCAAACTTAAACTAGATAGTACCATTGGAGGTATAAGTATCTATTTATCCATTTAATGAAACATTTGATCATTTTGATCTTTGAAACTATATTTGTGATAAAAAAAACATTTAGTGTCATTTTAGAAAATTATTCTTCATTCATTTATCTTATGTTTAGCGTTCTATTTTTTTACTCTAAACAACTTAACTTTATTGAAGATGATCTCAAAGGGAGCACAGTCATGATTTATTGATCTATAATAATAATTCTCTAGCAGGTGAATAGTCATGATTTCAACATGAATTTACAAAATATCTAGATTTGCTATTAGCGTACGAAGTAAATCAAGGACTTGTTCTATACAGTTTTCGAAGGCAAATATCCGACGCAAAAAAAAAAAAAATATCCGACGCAAATAAGAAATATAGATTCAAGAGGAAACACAAAGAATCATTTGAAATTCTCTCTTATCTATTGTCTGCCTTTGCCATAATATTTACCAAACAGCAGCATGCTTGTACTCGCCTACTGGTGATCTTTGCCTTTCTTTACATTATCGATCCAAGATTGAGAGAAAGGAAAAGAGAGAAGATAGACATTTTTTATCATTACTTGTTTTTTTCTTGTTTATGAACTATATAGGATGGAAAGAAACGGAGATATTATTCAACTTTTTTTTAAAAACGGCGATATTTATAAAAAGATGCATCTTACTTCTAACTAGGCAAATTTTAATATTATTTTCAGGTGAATGTTAAGGCCATATTCTTGTTTAAACTAGTGTTAATCTTAATTTATTGTTTCTTCAATATTAAAACCAGATGAAGTCGCCAAAAAAAAAACCAGATGAAACTACGAAAACTATGAGGTTGACGCTTATGTTTTGGAAGACTCAGTCTTACAATTAAGAAGACAAATATTGATGCAAATAAAAGTGATGTTTTGAAAAAGTACGTTGGTTCTTATCAATTATATATACAAGAAAATAGCACACCATACGTCACATAAATTCGTGGAATACAAATATAAACAAAACTTCATAATCATTGGACTGGATCATAGACTCACAAGTGCTAACAACGAAGTTACCATGGTTGTAATGAATACTCTCCCATATATTTCGTTTCCTGTAAATAAAGCAAACATATTAATAAAATAAAAATAAAAATAGCAAACATATTAATGTCTGGGTTCTATGTGCTTATTATATTGTGCATCTTCCTGATAGTTGTATTTTATGATATGATAATACTAGAATAATTCTTTTAAAAAAAATATGGCGATTTCTATATAAAATGTAAATACACTTTTCAGCATATTAACGCAAACACAAGTGGATGAATTAAAAAAATAATAATCAAGGCCCCCAGTATTATGCTCACCTTTCATAGCATGGACAGAGAATGAGCCACTGGGTGACTGAGTTGTTGGCAAACCGCTTGTGTCATACTTCAAAAAACATTTAGGAATAAAGAATTGCGCTATACGAGCATTGCTGCAACAACTTGAGACTCCTTGGACCGCAAGTCTCAAGCAGACACTGCAATTTGCTGAATCAAGATCAGGACTACACTGAACCGTTGTGTCTAATGTATATGATCCATCGAAATGATTCACTTGTTTTCTGACCTTGACATAATAAGGCGTAGAAGAAGACAAAGAAGACTTTGATGCTGTGAGGATAATTAGTTGCTCTACCTTGTCTGATAAGGTTCGTTGGAAAGGATTCAACAAGGAATCAGGAAAAGAGGAGACAGAGTATCTAGAGGCCCAAGGGACACTTTCGACGAGACTGAAGAAGGAAACATTGGAGTATCGAACCATACACTCCTCGTAGTATGCTATAGCATCGTTTATATTAGTGCAGTTATTTTTAGTGACTTCTAGGGTTGCAGTCTTTACACAGTTCGAACAAGATGTTTTGGTGATGTCTCCTCGACAGAGGAACATGCCATAAATTGTGTCGGGGCTAAGACCGACCGTGGCGTTGTAATAGGTTCCGAGAGATGAACGGTCGCGGAGAGAGGAGAGGAGGGTTTCACGGTTTGATTTGTATTGGCTGGTTTGTGTGAAGTTTTCGGATAAGTTGTCGCAGAAAGTGTGCATGTGTTGAGGTTGAGATATGATTTGGTGAGATAATAGAGAGACCAACAAGAAGTAAAACAAAAAAGCAGGGAATCTGATGAAAATTGCCATTTTCTTGTTCTTTCTTGTGTATGAAGATAGCTTAACAGAGAGGAGAAAGCTAACAATATATATAGAGAAAGACCTTGTTATAGTTTTAACTAAATTCAAATAAATAACACCCTATACCAATTCAGAGGGAGAACATATATACTTATTATTTTATCAGGTGAATAGTCAGATGGTTTCATCAAATAAGATTTGAATCCAAATTTCTGAACATAGAACATCATCTTTTATTACTTGTTCTTTAAATCATTTATTAAAACTAAGACGAAAACATAAAGTTGACAAAATGTTTAGCTCTGTTAGCGTAAGAATTGAAGATAAGATAAGACGCAAAGAAGAAATCAAGATTCGAGCGGTAAGACAAACAATCATTCGAATTTTCCATGTATCAAGTATCAACCAAAAATATGACCGATATAAAAACCAAAATCCAAATAAAATAATTGTAAAACCTCAACTCGTTTAGTTGAATATATTTTATTTTTTTCATATTTTTTTGTCAACTTTTTTTTTTCATTTTTTTATCCGCCCTTTTATGTATGTTAGCTAGAGATCTCTAAAATACCATTTGTTTAATCCTCCCTTTTATGTATGTTATCCTAGTTAAAAATAAAATTTGGCCATAATATTATTCATGTAATAACATATATTTACTTTATATTGTTTGCTGCTGTAAACCAAAAACAAAAAGAACCCCTAATTTGAAAACATCTCAGAAATTAGGGATTCAAAATAACCTCAAAGTAACCATTTAGTCATGAATTTTCTCCTGTCCGTTATATCAAAATCACTTCAGAAAGAGTTGTCTGTTAATTCTAGCTAAAAAGTAAACTCAATATATATATATATATATATATATATATATATATATATATATTTATAGCTTGGATGAGAATAGTCCTATAGATAGTTTGATATAATGTTGAACTTTCCAAAAAACGTTGAACTTTCCATGAAAGTGTTGTTCTCGTTTGCCGTTTCATATTTGTGGTTATTTATGAGAATTAATATATTGTAGCTTGCTTTAAATAGTTCCCCGTTCCTTGTGCGGGGTTGAGTACTTTATAAGAATATATCTATTACAAATATATGTATATATATATATATATTTACATATAAAATGCATTTACTTCATACCAAGTATATATATATATATATATATATATAAGACACCATAATATTTTTTATAAAAAAGGTTTTAAGACACCGGAATTTATTTCAAATTAATATCTAAATTTTATGTACAATCGGATGTAAATTTTAAATTCGGTATTATATCTACTAGGTGTTTAGCCCCCGCGCAAGCGCAGGATTATGGACAAAATTTCATCTCAATATTTGCTAGTATTATTGTAGTTGTGAATTTTGCGTTTTCGGTTGATCATTGTTTTTCAAGTTTTCAGAAGATCCATCTTCATATTCGCGATCGGACTTGTTAAAGTGAACCCTCTACTTCGAAACTTTGTGGGAAGATGTTCGTCGTTAGAAAAGACAATACGTCGTTGCAGATTATTTATTTCAAAATTTTTTGTCACATTTTTTCATGTCATTTCCTTCTAATAATTTTAATTTGTTGGCTGCATGTTTTAAATGTGTATATTTCTAAGTTTGAAAATGAGTTTAACATTTACTCTCACTCGTTTTCCTGTATGTGCTAATATATTGTGTATATTTTTAAAGGTGTCAATAATATATGAGTTTTGATTTACGAAATTATATCTATTTACTCATTGAAAAAGAGCTGACTAAATTGTAGATATTTTATTAGATACAATAATTTTACATATGCAATTTATGTCATTCAATTGTTTTGGAGGCAATTCTAGCAAATTTATTTGGTTATATTTTGTTATTTATGTTCAAATTTATTTTCTAAAATATTGATTGGTGAGTCAATATTAATTATTAATTGAGGATTTTCTTGAAGGTTTTTATTATTTTTTAACTTGAGTTGTGAAAGGAAACAATAAAAGATACATTACACTAAAATAACGATATATATATAGGCAAGTAGTATCCAGTATTTTAAAATGCCTAAAGTTTTTGCCAATTCTTTTCAGTAAATGTGATCTTATGAGGATGCATATGTACCATTTTCCATTATTTTGATAAATTTAAACTCGTTTAACAATATATTAATGGTAAAGTATTTTGTGTTTCTTTCTAAACATGTTCAAATGAAATGAATTAAAAATATGATGAATTGTGTAAACCCGTAAACACTTCGGTTAAATTCACAAGATAAAGAAAACCTCGTAAGAGATAAATATTTGCATGAAAAAAACAAAATTTTAAGTGGGTGACAGAGATAATAGCAATTTTAAAAACTACACATTGAAACTACGGTTGACGGACTGATAGGAATAATAATTTCCTATCACTCACTGTGGTGCTTACGGGTGTTTTCAACGTCCTCAATCTCTGGTGAATTTGTTGCGCTACATTCTATTCATACCTTCTTCCCCACATGGTGTTATTGGCTTGCTCTTGGTGGCGTCTTATAATCAGAATGATCTGTTGGCTTAGTTGCAGCCGGAGTGTGACTCATCATCCACCACAGCTAGATAAATCTTGCGAAACCATTTGATAAATCACTGAAAATGTCAGCCCAATCGCGTACCCAGAAATTTTTTTTCGGTGTCATCAAATAAATAAATTATTTAATTATATTTAATTAATGATAATTTAAAATTAAAATTTTATTATATATTGATTATATATAATATTAGATTGTCAAATTATTGATTAAAAATAAATACAAATCTTTAATTTGGACTGAGAAACAAAAAAACAAAAAAAAAACAATAACTAAATTAAATTGTCTAGCCCAAATATTAATGTGGATCCAAATAAAAACATAAAAATATATTGGACTTTTGGTATATAACAAAAAGAAATAAATAAAAATTAGGAAAAAAAGGAAGCAAAAAAAGGAAAACAGATGCACTAAAGAGTGTTGAACACTGGTTGGGAATTTTAGGGGTGATAGAAGAGAATTTAACCAACTGAGCTAAGATAGATGTTTGTACATGGTTTACAAAAAAACTATTTATTATTTAAGATGTACCAGTTGGACCTACAAAATGCTGACGTGTCGGCTCAAGAGGGAGTGAAGTCCTCCATTATATTATAGATTATTAAATGAATTATGATATTTGAGGAAGTTAAATATTGGTATTTCCATTTTTTAAAAGTGTCGTTAAGTTTGATGAACTTAATTGTAGACACATCAATTATATATGAGAGCAAGATTTTGATGGAGTCTATTGAGGGTATAAGGAACTGACCATCATGCTGAAAATAGAAAAAAATTCAAGAAATTACGCAAGAATGCAAAAAAAAAAAACATCAATTGCAAGCAAAATGATCACCAATGTGTTGTGATGCTGAAATGAACCTCTTTGTTTATATTAGAAAAAGATAAATGATTTAGGTTGAAACTTTTTTTAAACATCTTGGATTAAAGTTAAATTATTAAATTCTTTTTCTGTTGAACAATATTAAAGACCTTTATACAAGTCTTAGAAATTTAATTATAACCATAATACGAAAACAAAACATTCTAACACAAAAACATTATTATAAAACATAATTCATAAAGTAAAACACCAAAGTTCATGAACTAAAAACCACCAAAACTAACTGAAACACCAAACTGTGTCGTTCTCCAATATCATAGCCTAGAACGTCTCAAGTAACATACTGATTCTTGCTGTCATGACATCAAATTGTGTTGTTATCCTACCGTTCAAGCTAGATAGCGATTTCACAGAATTATCATCTCACATCGAATTGGAAGAGACAATAACGATAGAGTATGCAATGATGGAATGGGAATGACTGATGGAGACTGTTAATTGTTAGAAGCATATCAAAAGTTGGATGTAATGATTTATGACTATGGTTTGGGTGGTTTATACAAAGTTAGGTTTTCATAGTTATGAAGAAGTTGTAATAGACCTTACAAGGGTCTCTATTAATTAATAGGAAATAAACTTCTAAGAATAAAGAATAATCTGCAAGAGAGACTAGCTAGGGTTAAAAAGAAAGTTAGCATAAATGTTCAATCTATTTTTTGTGTGAACAAATGTTCATAATCAATAAACTACAGGAAAATTAAGTCACGCTAAGTTTCTAAAGGCATCTCCAACTCCACTCTATTTTTTACTCCAAAATGGAGTGAAATGGAGTATGAAGTAAGAAATGCTCCAACCAAATTCCATATCTTATTCCATAATAGAATTTACTCCATAAATGGAATAATATAATTTTTGTTTGTTCATCACTCTATTATAGAGTGAAATATGGAGTTGGGTTGGAGCAATTTTACTCTATTTTTTCTTTTACTTCATTTTAGAGGAAAATATGGAATTTTACATTGGAGATGCTCTAATGTATAGAAAGTACCAAAACCACAGATGCTACTAAAGAAGATAACACTTCGATCAGTTAAATACTTGCTTACTTAGCGAGACAATAGGAGGATCTAGCGGAAAGAAAATCCTGACTAAAATCCAGCAAATGTAGTTTCAATGTTTGAGAAAAAAATGAACGGGATAGAGAATCTACAAGTAATGAAAGTAACAAACTCAAAGATCATTGGATCTCTACCTAGAAGAAGAAACGTCACTCACTGACCAGAGGAAGAGTTTCAAAAATTTTCAGGGATTTACATCTATAAGAAATAGTGAATAGAAAATTAAAGTCACCAAACCATGGCCCATTGTCCATGGTTCATAAGTGCATTGTTATTTTATTCGTTTAGATAATTTCGCAAATACTGGGCCCACCACAAATGGGCTTATTCTGGGAAGCTAGGGTGCTTAGCCTATCAACAACGGTTTACTAATTCAACATTCTCCACATCATTTTTTCTCTCTTCCACATCATTTTCTATCTCTATTATCAAATAATTCAACACCCACCCATTTACATTGTTTGTTGAATTTTATTCAACACTCTACCCTACAATTATTTTTTAAATAATTTTGTTTTCTTATATGTTTTTGTAGTTATATATTAACAATTACTGAATGAAATTAAATTACAATATTTTATAATCAAACAAATGTTTTAGATAAATTTGATTTTTATTTTTAAATTTAATATAAAAAAATCAAATTTTAAAGACAAAAAATAAACGCAATCATTATTAAAATCAATAAAATTATGAGAAAATAAAATGTAGTACAATACATTTAAGTACACAATATAAATAATAAAACACACATTGCTTAATTAGTGTAATAAACTCAATCGACCAACTTAAGTAGAAGTTTGCGCAGTACTAAACTCAATCGTTCAGTAGCACCAAATTTTGCGCGCTGGTCCATTTAGGGCTTTTCCGACGAGTAGAAGTTGAATCCTCTGTATTTAGAGTCGCTTCATTAAGACCGCTTATACCACCAAGAACCATTTGTGTAGAAAATTCAGGAAATTCAGTTGCTTCAACATTTGGAACAATTTCATTACCATGTGGAGTAGAAGAATAAGAGGGTGTTTGAGGTGGATGAGGCATCATCAATCCATAATTTGGGGGATAGTTTAGAACAACTGATGGTATGCAGAAATTTGGTTGATAACCATAATTTGGTAAATGTTGATGATGACTAGAAGATTGGTTTTGAAGTTGATAGTTATTGGGATTTGGATAGTTAAAAGGATAATTATTAGAATTTTGGGTGTTAAAAAGGTTATTATTGGGATTCATTTCACTTGGAAAAAAAAAACAAAGGTTTTTTGTAGACTAATAGAAAAATTATAGTAGAGAGAGATGAGTTTTTTTTTGTCCAAATCAAATGAAACAAGTTTCTATTTATAGAGTTTGAAAAATGATAAATTTTTATGTAAAAATTTATTTTTTAAATACAAATTTATTAGATAATTCATCTTAAATAATTGAAAGGAAAAAAAAAACAAATAAGAAATTTTATTTACCAATGATTTAGTGACAAATTGCTTCTGGCGGGTCCACTTTACCTCTTTCTCAAAGATTCAACAATGTTGAATACACATCATTAGGCCTGGACACGGATCGGATATCCATGTTTTTGAAGGTATTTGTGATTTGCTTCGAATACCACGGATATCTATTTTTCGATTTCTTTTGCTTCGGAAAAATACAGATATTCAGAAAAATGGATATTCGGAAAATAAATAAATATTTGCGAATATTTACGAATACTTACAGATATCTAATCTGTTTGATTAATACAAATAACCTTAAAAATTCGATACAATTATATTTTATAAAATATTTTTTTGCATGATATATAAAATAAAAATTAAAAGAAGTAGTGAATCTACATATTTTTTAAACTTAATTAACAATTATAATAACACAAAACTTAAGAAAAAAATTATCATAAATTTTTTCTCTTCCTTTTATGTAATACTTTTATATAAGTAATAATGTGAATATAATTTGTCAAATCATATATTAGAATAATAATTATATACTTTTATATATTTAAAACTTTAAAATATAATCAAGATATACATGTATTTATATATTGCCAGATCGGATCGGATATTCGCTTTCCAAAATTTTAATATTTGTGATTTGCTTTGATTTTAACGGATATTGATTTTTAGTATTTGCTTTTCCTCAAAATTTTACGGATATTCGGAATTTTCGGATTGAATCAAACCGAATAACGAATCGAATCAAATTTAACGGATAAAATGCTCAGCCCTACACATCATATTCAACTCAATTTTCAATACCCCATTGCACCTATTCAACTATTGAATTCAGTAGTCTTTATATAGAAATTGATTTTTGAATTAAATACCAGATATGATTTTGTTTTTGGTCAACATACACAAATAACATACTTTTTTTTTTGCAAAGCACAAATAACATACTTGTTTTGGTTAAAATCTATCCCTAGAACTTTAGTGTATATATACGTATGTTGATATCAATGGAAAACACACACAAAAGTTTACGAGTCTCTATTTGTTTGCAAGTTAAAGCCTTTTAAGATCTAAAGTGAAAGAAACATGAAAAGCACCTTCACATTCACCGTCTTCTTTTTTGTTCTTCTCCTTACCTCTTGTTAGTCATCTCCTGATATAAATATTTTATTTATATTCTGTTTAATTAACAATTGCTCAATGACTTTTTGGTGTGTTTATTTTTATAGGTGTGGTTATGAGTGCAAGAATGCAAGAAATTAGCACAAAAGACAGATTGATACCTATAACATGCAACACCGATCAAGATTGTACCAAGTATTGTAAAGGTCCCATTCACAAGTGCAAATATCATACTTGTGCATGCGTACCCGGAAACCCTAATTGTTGCTAGAAACACACCCTATAATGATCTTAAACGTTGATTTTTAAACTTCGTTTGTCTTTTGCGTTGGATTTCTACCCAAAAATAAATAAAATACGTTTTCTTTTTCGGTTGACAATGTTTTGAATCAATGGTCTAACCACTGTTTTTTTTTCTTTTTTGTGATTACATTTGCAAGAACGCAAAACTGATACATAACTACAACCGAAAATGATGCAATCGGTTTATTATATAGTAAAAAGTCTAAACCGGACAAATTAAATCTGAGCAGCATAAGATATAACACTGGATGCAACATATTCACTCAATTTCAAATTAGGAAGAATCATTTCAGAAATTTTTTATACAAATTAAAATTGCTAAAAATTACATCCAAAAGATTAATACAAATGTATATGATATTTTTCCCTACTTAATAAGCTGAACGAACATTGCTGCAGAGTTTTATGGTACGTGTAGTGTATATATGCACATAAAGGAAGGAGGACCAAATTTTTTTTTTTTCTGAAATGGCCATTAGACATTTTCTTGATACCGCTAAACAAACTTGTCGAGCTTGAACTGTTCGTACAAGAAGACTGGTTGCTTCTTTTTAGAGAATGCATAAACTGCACTCTAGCAGAGAATCACTTTTGCAATCTCGGTTCCATGTTTCTTTCTGCTTCTTTTTTTTTGAATGAATGTTAAATCATGAAAAAAAACCTTTTTACATCCAAGTGTAACCAAAATTTAAGATGAAAAATGTATCTACTACTCCAAAAATATTCACACTCTTGTTGCAAACCAAAACTGCAAAGCACCTTCCATTTCTTTGACTCTTTTCGATCTTAAGAGGCTAAGTTTGTTGCGGATATCTTTATCAAGCATCTTCTTCAAAACTACCATAGGCATCAGCTTTTCTCCATGCTTTACCTTGTTCCTTTCTCTCCACAGAACATACATCGCTGATTGAAGTGCATATCTGATGCAAAATAACTTCTTCTTCTCCATCTTCCTGTCTGAGATCAGAAGCATAATCCTGGACCCAATATTGGTATGTGAGTTTCTCAAGATCCCTTTAGTAAGATGTTCTCAGACCTGAGAAGAGTAAGAACACTCAAAGAAAAGATGGTCTCTAGACTCTGGAGCGTTCTTACAAAGGACACATGTTGCATCAATACCTGGATTCCAGCACAAGATCCTATCCATAGTGGAAAGTCTGTCCAAAGTAGCCAACACATCATAAAAGAAAACTTGGGCGTTGCTTGAGAAAACCATATACTTCGAGACCAACTACACTTATCTTTAGTCTCTCGTATTAACTGCCAAGTCTCTTGAGTAGAGAATTGATGCTTAAATCCTGACTCTCTTCTCCACAAACTAATATCTTCCTCCGCTCGACTCAGAGAGTCTCTCATTCTACTCAAATCTTCTTCAATATCCTTCAGCAACACCGTACGGTGTCTTCTTCTTCGACGTGAACACAAGATTGCTTCTTTCTTTTGGACCCCTGATTGAAGAAACCGTGTTTCTAACCCTTGTCAGTTCTAATTTCTGACCCATGCAATTGAAAAACATACTGAAGAATGGTGTCTTACACCTGGTACAAAAGAACAAAAAAAAAAGTAAGCCTTCTTCAATCATGCATCATTCACACCAAACAAGAAAGTATTGAACAATAATAATAAAGGTAAAACTAGCATAGTTCCACCCATACAGCTAAAATACAAACTCCTATCAACATTCAGCAACAGTGTAGTTTACAAATTTTAACATAAGAATCAAAGTACATAAAGTTGGAAGTCATATTTCCAGCAAAAGATTTGTGGAGTTAATTAGGGTTAAAAGACTCGGCTTCTGTTCATCCACGGGTCCATAGCTCAGTGGTAGAGCATTCGACTGCAGATCGAGAGGTCACCGGTTCGAACCCGGTTGGGCCCTTTTTAAATTTTTGTTTTTTTTAACCTTTCTTTTCCAAATTTCAGCTCATGACTTTATCATGTGATTCTGGAAGACTATTTAGCTTCTAGTGATTGTAGAAGAGACTATTTAGCTTCTTATGATAACTGTGTATAAACTATATGCTTATTATGTCCTGTGTGTATGAAATATTCAGACCTCAAGAAAGAAAAGTCAGCACAGAAACAAGAACATCTCCGATATGCAAAGTTCAAAAGATCATCAAAAGTCAAAAAAAAAAACAAAACAAAAAGTGCTCTCTCTTTTTACATACATATTATTTATTACAAATATTGATTACAAATCACTGGAACCCATCAAAGAAAATCCACAATCAAGCCATTCCCAATCTATAATCAAATATCCATCAAAGATTCAACATATGCAATTTTTTCTTCTGTATAAGAGGAAAATGTCACGCCAGTTGAAAAAAAAACGAGACCAAATGAATGCTTCAAGTATCTGGAAAGAAGAAAGAAAGAAAAAGGTAAAGGGAAGAACTAGAATGAAACCGATGGTGATGGTGATGGTGATGATGATGATAACAACTGTTTGGTAGCTTATCTACTTATGAGGATGATGGTGGGCTTTGATCTTATTCCTGATGTTTAGGTTAATGTAAGAAGACAGAAACAAGTTTCCTCTGTTTTTGTTTCCATCATCATCATCATCATAGGGCGTTTCTTTTGCTCTCCAGCATTGATCCGTCCTTGAGAGCAGCGTGAGCTTCGTTCTCTTGTCCCAGAGCCGAGAGAGCAACAGCTTGAAGATAAGATGCGATGTGCCAAGCAGGAGATATCACTTGAGCTTGCATTGCATCATTCAGTGCCTCTTGTGGCATCTCATTCATTAGGTAACACAGACTTCTCCTTGCATAAACAGTTGGTGAAACCATTGTCCCACCCTCTATAAACTGTCAAAACAACACCACTTCTTTTGGATCAGAAACTGTATTTGATTTGCCTGAAAAACCTCAAACAATCAAGAAGTAAATAAAGGTCTATAACCTGAGAATAACATTCAGCAGCATTTGCAAAGTCTTTATGCCTGAAAGCAACATCACCCTTCTTCTTGAAGTTCAGCGAGTCCTGCATCTGGTTGGTCCACATCTGGAACGAAAGCTGAACATTTTTGCAGAAAACAAACGCAACAAACAAACCAAAAAAAGTTATCAGATTATAACACGAATGATGAAAAAAAAAACAAAGGTTGGTTATTAAGAAAAGAACCTCAGTGGCTGCTCCCTCATCATCTTTATATCCAAGTTTTTCAAGAATCTCATGTATGGCAGTTAGATCTGTTCTTAGGCACGCTTCTCCAAGTGGTGAAAGAGGCGTTGTCGAGGCACTGCTTGGTATTCCCATCAGTTGATGTGAAGGAGTCTTTTACATGATTTTACACCAAAGTTCTTATTAGTCTCTCCGAAATAGTCTTTTTTTTTTCTTTTTAAATCCAAAAGATTTGAAGGACAAGTACCTCAAGATCCTTTTGAAGAGGAATCATTGCAGTGACTAGAGATTTGGGGTTAGGACGTTCTCGAGGCTCATCCTGCAAGCATCTAGAGGCTAACCGTATCAGTTCAGTCCCGTCACTACTTGAAAACTGACCCTCTAAGCATGAATCCATCAACATTTGAATGTTCCTGTCCCTTATGAGGTCCAGCGCCTACCAATACACATAACAAGTGAAGTTTTACTTAGAAAGATGACACTCTTCTTCTAAAAGATTTGACATATATTCAGACATGATTAGGTAGAGAGTGACTGATACAGTATCTCAAACCGTAAGGCTTACATGGCTTGGAGGAATGTGTTTTCCACTAAGAAGATCAAGCAACAGAGTTCCATAACTGTACATCACACTTTCTGGTGTCACACGACCTGTACAAACAAACAACACACACACATAAAAATCTTTAGAAACAACACACACACATTCCCAATAAAGCAAACTGATATGCAAGTGATTAAGTATATATTACCTGTTCTGAGATACTCAGGAGGTGTGAAAGCAAGGTTGGTACTATAACTCTTACCATCTCTACTGTTTTTCATCAGACCAAAGCAAGAAAGCCTTGGATTCGAGTCCTATAACCAAGAAAAACACCCATATGATGAAAATCTTACATACACATATCATCAAGGACATATATAAAAAAACTGAACTTACATCATCAAAGAGAACTCTATAAGCATTTAAGTCATGGTAGAGTGCACGCCCTTTGCCAGTACAGTACTCCAAAGCTTGAGCAATATGTAAGGCTACTCTTAGTCGCATTGCCCACTTCATCGGTTGTGACTCCCCTGAAACATCTATTGTGAGACAAGCTTGATGTAACAATACATAAACCAGAGAGAGAGGAGAGCTGATTCTTACAGTGGAAAAGATGCTTAGCCAAAGTTTCGTTAGGCATAAACTCAGCAACAAGAAGTCTCTCTTCACCTTCATAGCAGCATCCAAGCAGATTTGCCATCCTATAGTTCCTTAACTGCCCAACAGCTTTAGCTTCCTCCTATTGAGAAAAAAAGAAACCATAGATTCAAAACCCAAGAACCCAAATTGCATAAAGGTAAGAGCTTTAAGCAAAGATTCAAAATCCAAGAACTTGCAAAAAAGGTAAGAGCTTTAAGCAAGAAGATGGTTACCAGAAACTGACGAGAATCAGGCCAAGCTTTCCTGTTAAACCTCTTTACAGCAATACGTCTCTGATTGTCAAGTTTCCCTTTGTAGACAACATTAGGAGCTTTCTCACCATGCTCTGATACTATATTCTCTGTAGCAAAACCTGATGTAGCTTTCCTTAGCGTCTCAATAGAGAATTCACGGAACTGAGGCAGATCATTCCCTTCACCAATCCTATCAACAACACCTGAGAAGAAAAACCAAATCCAAGATTAACAACAACAAAAGAAAAAGAATCATAGCTATAAGTTTGATCATAGCTTACCAGAGGATGTGACTCCATGATTGGATCCTTCAGGCTCTGAACCGCAACAGAACTTGGAAACCCCACCACCCATTTCAGTGTTTCAGACAAACCATAAACCAAAGTCTTCCTTGTTTGATTTATCTCAATCTGAGACTTTGACCAGTTCAAAACCGCGTTGAATTTCTTTAGAGTTTCGGACAAGAAATAGATCAGACAAAACACGCAGTTAATTGTTATGTTCTTTTTAACTTACAAAAACGGCACCAAAAGAGTCAAAACTTTGAGGGAACGATCTAGAAGACGGAGATGAGTAAAGGTGAAAAGGTTGGAATGAGGAATCGAGCCCGCTCGTGTGTGTGTGCGCTTAGCTCGAGAGAGAGAGAGAGCCCAAGAACCGAAAAGCAGAGAACTTTGCCAGAAAAGATAAAAATTAAAACTTTATTATTTTTTTTTGTGTGTTTTGGGGTTATTAGTGTAGACAAGAGAAAAAGAAAAGAAACAGCAAAGCCTCAACAAGTCAACTCACTAGTGGGTCAAATAAAAACTAAGCAAAACAACTCATCTTTGCTTTCATACACTAACAACCACCCTCAATTTTCAGTTACCATTAAACTACCTCTGTTTTTAAGTCTATTAATGCTTTTTATATTCGAATAAAATATGTATTTCTATTTTGACTAAACATGAAATTAACATGTCCTAAACAAAAAAACAATAGGAAAAAAACTAATTGGTAAAAAATAGATTTCATTGACTGTTTAATTTCATTGAGTCTCATCAGTCCTAACACCAATTGAAGTCTTAATGATCTTAACATGAGTAAATCAGGTCGTTTCACCAAAAGAAAATGAGCAAGTTTCGTTCGTTGGTTTACTCATATTTATTTCTTACCAAAAAACATGAGTAAACTAACAAAAAAACTTGTTCACATATATTTTCAGTGATACATATGTCGGAGTTTGCAGGACCCAACCAAGCGTAAATCTTTAAGTGAAGCATTCAATGACTCCGAAGTTTTTGAAAAAAATTACATTGATTTAAGCCCCAAAAAATATTTTTAGGCCCCCAAACTCGTAAAAAATTTTACATAGACATTGGTTCAGGCCCCCAAAATTTCAGGGCCGGTCCTGGACCCAACATTTTGCATTACTGATATTATGTGGCGGTTTATAAGACATAATTCGTTTTATTTTTTTACAGATAAATATCAACTATTTTCACTTCAAACTAAAATTGTGTTATTCCTAAAATGTAGTACTGTTTATTGCATTTATGATCAGAATTTAGACGCGTCGAATAGCACCGCATTCAAATTCCATCCAATAGCTGTCTTTAAATAGTACATAGAGATTTTTTAATATATTATTATACTATATATGCACATACGTGTCCTTTGTCGCTTGTAGCAATATTGGTAACTCAAACAGCTTTATACTGTTTCAAAAAAAAAAAAAAACACCTTTATACTTTTTTCCCCATGAAAACAAAATACTTTCTCGCTTCTGAAAAAATCCAAAGAAAACTTGTTTTAATAAAATATTTTTTTACATTTTCAATTCTGTACTAGATATTTGGTCCGCATATGCGGACCTAACCATTATATGAGTATTTATTAGTATATGCGTTGTAAATTTAAAGATCATTATGAATTTTTTTTAATTCTTAATCATTTTCTTCTATTTTTTTATTTAACTTCGTCTTTTCAAACACTGTAAAAAATCTATAAGAAGATGAGATCAAAACCACATATCAAATATGCAAAATAAAGTAAGAAAAAATTAATATAAAAGCAAAGAAAATTAAAATAAATTATATTTTTTGTTAATTTAGAAAATATTAAAAGAAAATATTAAAAGAGAAGAAAATTGAAATAGTGATAATATTTCTTTGTTTCCATAATATTTCTTTGCTTCCACAAATATATACATATATTTAACGTAATATATTATATATTTTATTTTGTGAAAGAAAAATAGATAATCATTATAACATTACGTTGTATTTGACAAAATATAATAATTAATGCATGTTCTTTTCTTCTTTAAATTTTTTTCATTTAATTAATTAATTTATGTATTATAAAAATGATGACAAAACAAATTATTCATTAAGGATAATATCATTATTAGCCGCTCTAACTTTTAAAAATCATTTTGTAAATAATAGCATAGATTGAATGGTAAATTATTAAAAAATAATCAAAATGATGTTTCTTAAAATTCTGTTATAAAACTATAAAAAATATTTAATTGCAATATTAATAATTATTATGTTATATGTTTTCTTCGTTTGATAATCCTAAAATTTACATTATTTTAAAACAGAGAGTATGATCATGCGAGTGATGTGAAAAAATAATTAAATGTGAATTTCAGGTTTATCAAAATAGTTGCCACCGACGTAAAGCTCCAATACTTTTATCTGATTATTTTTTCTTCCAACGGTAGAAACGGCTTTTCACCGACCTTCCCCCATCGTGACCTGCGAGCTAATATCGATAAAGTTTACAGTATTTTTGTTTTGTTTCTTCTTACCTTGAAAACACGCAACGCCTCCTTATTTTCTTGAAACTTCTTTTGTTCTAGTAATATAAATTATTCATGAAATTTTAGATAATTACACAAAGTCTGTTTTTAACATTTTTGTAATATGAAATTAGTTTTGTTATATTATATCCATATGTAAAGATATAATTCCGAGTTTGTAATTTAGCTTATTGTCGGAAAACTGATTTAGCTTAATGATCGAGTCCTTGGGTAAAGATTTATCCCGGGCCATACAAGTAAAGCCATGAACGTTCAGGGCCCAAAACTACACGTCGTACATCTTCTATCAATATAAACGTCAACCAGTTCTCATTCTCTGAAAACCGGCACGAAGTTCTCTTCCTATAAATACAAACTGAGAAGCGTTTGGTTTCCTTCTCTCCGTTTTGTTATGTTTCCATTCGAAATGTCCCCATTTCATAGTGTTTCCATTTAATATATTCAATTTTAGATTGATTTTGTCAAGTTCAATATATGTATAATGTTTTTTTTCTGACAGCAAACGGGTATTGCAATATATGTATAGTGTTGTATATGTGAAGTTAAAACATGTATTCTAATTTTCAATATATCATGGATATGGTTGATATTTGATTTTTTTTTTTTGAACAATTGTTGATGTTTTATAAACACTTAAACTTTATCAAATATCGACCAACACCAAAACGACCAGCAGATATTAGAAATTTGAAACTGTTGGACCAAAAATCTCCGGACCACCACAATGTCTGAAGAGAATCATATCTCTCTCTCTCTCTCTCCCTGTTGCTCAAAAAAAAAGAATCATATCTCCCTAACCCCACAAATACATCAGAAGGAAGAAAATTAAAAAGCAACAGTTGAGATCACTTTCCTTACAAGTTTCAGAAAGAGACCCACTTTGATGACATCATTCACAGACGCACAACCAGAATACATCATCTCTCTATGTACATACCAGACATGTATGATGTTGTATATGTATTGTGCAATATTATAAACTAAAGCACTTTCATAAAACATAGCTACCTTTTCATTCACCATCCTCAAGCTGAAAGCGTCCTTCAACACTCTACTTCCATGTCAGTAAATCTACATTTATTGCGATTCACACTCTCCATATCTTGTTTCTGAAGTTATAAATGGCATATGGACTAATTTTAAAACATTGTCAAGTGTATAGTAGTCGCCCTCGAGTGATTGTGTGATCTTTTATGAAAATTGCTAAGTAAAAAAGTCAGATTAATTTTAAAGTGACAAGTGAAAGTCAAAATTATTACAGTTATTATTTTTTGTCAAAATTGTTTTATTTTATGGTCGAAAAGTTAAAAACTTAAAATTATGTGGGTGTTGAAGGTGTGAGTGACTGAGTGTATGTTTTTTGACTATACAAGTCAGTGTAAAGACTAAGGACAGACTATTATTTTTTATGATAATAATATTCAGAAATCGGGTAGGGAGTAATACATATCTTAAAGACTAATTATAAATGAGCATATTTATTGACAATTTGGATTTTTTTTGTCGGGTTTTTTTAGCCACGGATATTAAATGCAACATAAAGACTTTCAATTTTGGATTCAAAGAAAAACTTTCAATTTGGATGGAATTCAAATTATTGTTACACATATTTTCTCAAATCACTTTCAAAACTTTTGAAAGAAAAAGAATATAGATTAAAAAGTAAATGAAAAAGGAGAATATAAAAATGGAAACAAAATAAAGTTAGGAGAGATGGCTCACTGTCCAAAGCAAAGAGAGAAATAGCAAAGTGACATGGACAAGAGAGAAAGAGAGATCCTCTCTACTCTTTGGCTCTTCTCTTTAATCAACAACACATCTCGCTCTACATATCCCTATTCTAATCAAGAACCAAAATAAAAGTAGCTTTGTTTAAAAATAAAAATCATGAGAAATGAACATTTTAAATAAATTACAAACGGTTATAGCAGAACACAAATGTATAAATAAATACAAAAGTTTACTGAATAAGTGAGGCTATTTTGAGGGGTTTATTATTTAACTAAGTATTGCTCTTTTGTAAGAAAATTATTATTTATCATTATCTTAATTGTATACAATCTGTGTGTATCATCAGAAATGAGCATATAATTCTCACGAGATGAGTTTTTTTTAAAAAGCATATACAGTATATGATTTGTAGTTTGTATATGAAAAGCATTAAATATCATTTGATAATAAGCAATAAATATTTAATGAATATAGACTCAATGACTGAATTTTAATTCAGTCATTAGGCCTGAGACGAATGTGGATATATGAGATATTTGGGGTATCCGGATCCGGATTCATATCCATTGAATCCGTGATTTTAATATGTGGATTCAGATTCGTGCCGTCCGAATATCCGAGTTTCGGATATCCGTCTAGATATTATAATATCCGCGAGTATCCGGATCTGGATCTGTAAAAATAATTTTAAAATAAAAATATTTTTTAAATTACAAAAATCTAAAAATATTACATAAATTAAATATTTTTACAAACTTATGAATGTATTTATGCATATAATATAAAATTAAAATATAATATTATAAGACTAATTTTATGTACTAAATATTAATAAATCAACTATAATTATTAATAAAATTTTAAATTTAATAATTAAAAAAATTAGATCCGGATATCCAGATCTAAAAATTAAGATATCCAAATCCAGATTTGACGGATCTTACATTTTACTATCCGGATCCGGGCATCTAGATATCATATTTTCGGAACGGATCCGGATCGGATTTCGGATAATTAGTGTCAACCCTATCAGTCATAGCTCCAATGTGACATTAAATTAACAAAGAAAGTTCATATGCTTTTTTTTTAAAAAAAAAAAAGAAAAATCTTAAACAAACCAATTTAATATTGTAAGAAAACCCAACTTAACATCAAAGTGTTTAAAAGAAAAATAATTAAAGAAAGAGAAATATATATAAAGAGAAAACAATGGTCGTCGTCGTCGTCGTCACTCACTCCTCTCTTCTTCACTCTGCCAAACTTTTCAGAGAAGGCCTCAAAATTCAAAAGTTTCACTTCACGATATTTCTTAAGATAAATCAAAAATGATAAATTTGCTGTCTCTACTCTGATCCGCATTTGCGTTGTTCATCTTACAAACCCCAGATTTGAAATCAAATCTAGCTTCTTAGCTACTTTCTCTTGTTGGTAACTTGGGAAATTAGGGTTTCACGGTTTCTGGGTAGATGTTCTTCATAAAGTTTCAATCTTTCAACTAAACCCATTTGGAAATCTCTGTGCAAAAGACTTGTAATTTTAAGGCCTTAGATGCATGGACGGGAGAGAAGCAATGGCATTTCCAGGCTCTCATCCTCACTACTATCTCCAGAGAGGAGCCTTCACGAATCTCTCACCTTCCCAGGCCGCGAGTGGACTCCACGCGCCGCCGCCGGGGATGAGGCCAATGCCAAACCCTAACGTACATCATCCTCAATTCTCCATGTCTGAGCACAGACACGCTGATTTCGGACACAGCATTCACATGGGGATGTCTTCTTCCTCTGCTTCTGGTGCGGTGGAGCAGCCGCCTCTGATGCAGCCGCCGCCGCCGCCGATGGAGACGCCGATGGTTAAGAAGAAACGTGGACGGCCGAGGAAGTATGCTCCAGATGGACAAGTCTCTTTAGGGCTTTCTCCTATGCCTTCTTCTTCTTCTTCTGTGAGTACTAAAGCTAAGGACTCTTCTGCATTGACTGATCCAAATGCACCTAAGCGAGCCAGAGGTCGACCTCCTGGAACTGGAAGGAAGCAACGACTGGCTAATCTTGGTGAGATCTTGATGTTACCTTGTGAAGAACTTGAGCTTAGAACTTGTGATTATGTGAAAAGTTCCCAATGCTAGAAGCTATAGATGATTCTATGGCAAAACTAAGTTAAGAGTATGTTGGTTAAGCTCTGCTATTACTGATAATTTACTTATCCATGTGTGGTCTAATCTCTACTTGTGTTTAGATCAGTAACTGGTGTGGTTAGTCTTGGTGAGACCTTAAGCTCTTTTAGTGTCAGTTGTGAAGAATATGAGCTTGGATATGTTGTTACTGCTACACAACATTGATTGTTTAGATGCTAAGCTGTGAATTAGTTTCTTGGCTGATCCGTGTTTTGGTATAATTAATCACTGGAATATGTTTAGTCAGTAATTAGTCTACCTCTGTTTATTACATTAGGTGAGTGGATGAACACTTCGGCTGGACTTGCTTTTGCACCTCATGTCATCAGTGTTGAAGCGGGAGAAGTATACTCTCCCAAAAACTCCTTTAAATCTAATGATTCTGTTTATTGACAATCTGAAAATTTTGATTCATATTGTAGCTTTTTCTCACGGTACCAATTTCCCTTATTTAATCGCAGGATGTTGTTTCGAAAGTTATGGCATTCTCACAGCAAAGACCTCGAGCTCTATGTGTAATGTCAGGGACAGGAACAGTTTCTTCAGTTACTCTGCGTCAACCTGCTACAACAGAGCCTTCTTTAACATTTGAGGTTTCAAAATCATTCATCCTGTTAACTGAAGAAACTCAAAACATAGAAAACGCTAATGAGTTTCTTTACATTCACCTTTCTTTGTGGGTGTGTGTGTTTAGGGACGTTTTGAGATTCTAAGTTTAGGCGGATCTTACTTGGTGAATGAAGGTGGTGGACCCAAGAGTCGAACAGGCGGTTTGAGTGTCTCTCTTTCTGGTCCTGAAGGTCATGTTATTGGCGGTGGGATTGGAATGCTTATTGCAGCCAGCCTCGTTCAGGTTCTTTAGTGGTTTAAAGACTGAATCTAAAATCATAGTTGTGGTGCTTCTTATTTTTCCTCTTCAAGATTTAGTTCTTGTTATTGCATTTTCATTTGTAAGCATTCGGTTTGGTTTCGGCCTGTTTGTAATGTGTCTTTTAGTCTTAACAAAGAAACATTGTTTGTTATTTGAAGGTGGTGGCTTGTAGCTTTGTATACGGAGGAGTTGCAAAGCCTAATAACACTAACAAGACTATCAAACAAGAGAATCAACCAAAGGAAGAGCAGGACAACAGTGAAATGGACTCAACACCGACTAATGCACAAGAAGTACCTGTGGCTCAGCAGACGCCTCAGAACTTCTCAGCTCAGGGAATAAGTGGATGGCCCGGTTCAGGGGAAGGTTCAGTCTCAGGCTCAGGCAGATCACTTGACTCTAGCAGAAACCTACTCTCTGATATTGACTTGACTCGCGGATGATTCAAAACGAAACAGTATTGATGTTTCTTCCTATTTACTACCATTACCTTCTTAGTTATTGAAGCAGCAGCAGCATATAGAATGTGAGTGCTGTAAATATCTTTGTTGTTGTAGATTATTCTGGGAATGTTAAAACCAGAAATCTCTTGAGGACTGGGAACAGATCTCTGAGTTCCTTCTAACGTTGTAATGTTGTAACAGAACCTCTCTCTTCAGGTTATTTAAGGAGACGTTCGACTATTTACCCCATAAATCTCTGTTTATCTGTTTCTTATGTTGTCCTGAGTTTGGATTGGACTTATGTTGTCTGGTTCAGACTGGACCAGTTTGGTTTATCCGAGTCAACACAACATAGTCAATGGTTTTTAAATAACTGGCTTTTGGTTTGGTTTGCTAGTATGTGGGTTTGGTTAGAAAACTTGGGGGCTTTACTCAGTTCCTAATCTCTTCAAGCATGACACATTAGTATTTGTTTTTTGTAAATTTGATTCTCTTATCACATTCTTGACTTGTGTTTGTGCATTATGATACTCTGATGTCTATCACATGAGACAATACTTGTTTATGTAGATAACCGGCTTAATTGTTAGAAGAACCAGTTCGGATTTGTGAAACAAAGCAGAACCAATTCAAACCAATGCCAATGTTATTGCTGAGAAGTTGATGATTAAGTTATCAACACAGGCGTCTGAACAACCTTTTAGGAGATAGGCTTATTCCTAAATTGTTTTTTCTAATATAATCTTCTTTTTTTATATAATTTTTTTTTTGGCTATCCAGTCTGGCTTTGGAGATGCACGCATAATAGATTAGCCTAAAAGTGTACCGCACTACCTTATCTGAGTTTGAATACCTTCTGACTATTGTCAGGGGTGGACCGAATATGCTGTTTTGTAGTTTATTCTACTATATACTCACAAGTAACCAGCATGCATGAGGCATTTTTTCAATAAGGTTTTAATTATATTGCAAAATCAAGAGGTCACATTATCTTTTGAGATTCTGAACAGTATTCAAATAAATGAATTACATTTGGAAAAATGATAATTAGATTCATACAAAACCAAAGAGCTTACAATTTCTTAGAAATCATATGGAGCAAACTATCAATAGTAATATCAAAAGCATCTCGGAAGCTCTCAAACTTACCGTTAGGATCTCCATAGACTAAGCCAGGCAAAAGCTCATGAACAATGTAACTTCTCATATCCTCTCTTTCCCTGAGAGACATTGACATCAACTTCTTAATCACGTTCACTTTCTTTTCCTTCAAATCTTCTTTGTTTATGTACACCGAGTATGTCCTGTGATCCTCCGGTAAATGCCACGCGTACTGATAATACGCAGTGTACGGATCAAAGATAACCGGAATACAACCGGCTACAAGGGAATCAAAAACCGATTTTCTTGTTGGACTGTCTCCAGGCGGCTGAAGACAGAACTCCGAGTCCTGGAAAAGCTCTATAACCGATTCCGGTTTATCACACCCTCCGCTGGTACAGTTCAGGAACCGGCATTGGTCCGGAGATGATCTGCATTGGTCAATCAATGTTGACCTGATGCTATCAGGGTTACCGGGTCTTGCTCCACCTGCGAAGCTGATCAGGCTCCGGCGCTGTTTCATGATGATCTTGTTTTGCCAGGTTGAGATATCGTCGTCGGTTTTCGGGTGGAAGAACGTTGGATGTGGTATAGCAACGTCGTTGACATCCCATGGATTACGTTCGATGAGAAGCTTTGTAGGGGTTTTCATTTCTTGCATCTCAAGTAAACTTGACCCCCAAGAAAACTTGTTGTTCCTTCTAAAATCCCAAGAGATCTTTCCAAGAACGAACACATGATCTTTCCCCGAGTTTTTCGTCCAAGATTGTTTCGATCCGAGCCACTTAACAACCTCGATGGCCAAAACATCCTTCACATCCTCGGAAACGTTCTTGAAATGCCATCTCAAAACATCGATACCGCCATAAAAGGGTACATAGAAGAGCTTCGCTAGGTTCTCGTCATAAACCCTACACGGATGCTTCAAGACACGAGAATGAAAGATCGGCTCGAGAGAGTACTGATGCGTTCTAAACCAGCCTTTACCAAGACTCTCAATGGATTCACCGAGCGCATCGTTCTTGAAGTAGCTACAAAAGTTGGCCCATGGAACCATGTCCGAGCATTCTCCCAACAAATCTTTGTTGAATTTAGACGGTAAATCATAAACGTAGATACCTTTTCCTTGGCAAGATCCTTGTCTATTGCGGTTGTTCCCCATTGATAGCCAAGATCTTTGTATTTTAAGATACTTGTCCACGGCCTTTAGAGCCGTCTCCTCGTCTTCATCCTTGGAGTTGATATATCGATATCGCTCTTCTCCGGTCTCTGAATCCGAATCAACAAGAAACGAATCAAGATTCTTCTCATTGATGAGTTTAGAATCTTGATCAAGACCGGAACCTCTTTCTCCGGTGGAAGTTTCATTCTTGATGACGTTGGGGCTTGCTCCGACAGTAAAGTTGTCTGAGTCTCTTTCATTCTTTGCGAAAATCTTGTCTTCACCTTCACCAAGAACAAAAACACTCTTCTCTTCTTCACTTTTGATCACGTTTTCACTAATCGGTTTAGTGAAATTACTGACGGGTACATGTAAACCTGGCTGAGTACCGGCTGTGAGACAGTAAAGATCGTTGAGCTTACGGGAAGAGATGCAAATGTGAACGACGTTACCGGAGATAACGGTGGTGGAAGTTGACCAAAGATAGATAAAGAAGAGAAAGAGAATCGTGAGAGGAACACGGTAGAGAAGTGAACTAAAGAAGACAGAACATATGCTGTTACATCCAATACGAGGATCTTTTAGTGATGCCTCTGGTTTCTCTGTTTCGGTCTTTTTGGATGCTCTTGGTCGTCTCTTTGAGATGGAGACAGGCATGTTTACCTTCTTTGGTTCTTTTTGGATGTTCTTTCGTGTGTGACGTTTTGTATATATGTTATTTTGAAAGACATGCACGCACGTCTGGCTAATCATTTTTCAATTATAATGAGCCTGCACGTCTTAGTGTAACGACCTTAATCATATTAAAATGATTTGTAACCGATGTTAGCTGTTGATGAATGTGTGTCTGAAACTTATATCAAAATCAGTACAGTGTTGGTATCTATCTATACTAATAAAGTAGGCTTTTTTATCTCCTTGGGGGGAAAAATGCCATGTGGCATTTTCTTTTTAATAATTAAAATATTTTCTCAATTTAAATTTAATGAATTTTGATATTAATTGTGAAATAAATTGGGGGTTTTAATATCTCCTTCATACAGGTCCAAACGTTTATAAGAGTGTTTTGAATCTGACCCGGACCCGTAGTTGAACCGATAAATTCGGTGACCCAATATAAATCGGATTTGGGTTTTGTGAAAAACCCATAAAACACACAAAAACTCACTAAAACCCGATACATGTTGCAGCACTGGTTGAACCAATAGATAATTTTTATTTTTTACTATTTTTAGTTCAAGTTATGTTTTAAAATTATTTTTATATTCTAAATTTCTAATTTAAAATTTAAAATTTTCAGTTTTATTACCATCTTCCTCTTCTTCTACACTATAATTTACGTTTGCAAGAAAGGTGAGTCATGATTGTGCTTGAGCATCGCCCCAGAAAAGCACTAAAGCACGATGAGGCTTATTATTCCTCTACACTACAATTTACGTTTGCAAGAAAGGTGAGTAAATTATTTGTTTATTTTTTATTTAACTTAGTTTATAACAAATCATTACATTTTTAATTTACAGATCAAAAAGAATAAAATCATATGATCATGTGAATTACAAAACAGAATTTTGGATTGTTGAAGAAGAAAAACCTCGCTAGCTTGATTATAATAAATTAGAGAATGATCTTGCTGAAGAATATCCCAAATATGATGAAGTGGCAAATTTAGAAAATTTTGTTGGTAAATTTTAAAATTTAGAGAAAATCAAAATTAGTTGATGTGATATGGTTTTAGTTTATTTTTGTTATTGAAAATTTATCACAATGATGTTTTAATTTTGGATTGGAAGCTTAATTTTATGTCTTGATTTTTTTAGATGTCATAACTTTTATGTTACAAATTTTTTTAAATAGTCTAAACTATTTCTTAATATTTTGTATGTACACTTAAAATACTTAACTTTAGTATAGATATATATTTGTTTTCATAGCTAATATATTATTATATAATAAAACTAATTCATTTATTAATCTGCGATTCATCTGCGGTTGATCCAATGATCCAGTGATCCGGTAAATCATCCGATTCAGTGTCCGGGTCGGGTTTCAAAACGCTGGTTTATAGGATTTCTTTGTATTGATGTTGACGGTGGAGAATATACCCTCTACAATTCTCCTTCTTTAACGCAATCGACGTAATCGTTCATATAATCAATCCAGAAATTCCACTCATCCCACTACTTATACTACGGTCGCAAACCACTATCAAAAAGATCAGAAAATATTTTTTTTTACATATTTTTAACATATTTTCTTTACTAAGACCATATAATAAATTATAAATTTAATTAAGAATACAACATACGAATCCGGCGCGTAGCGCCGGAATATCACTAGTTTTATTATACGAAAGAGAAAAAAAAAAGAAGTGTTGGTATTTTAGTTTTTGTTTCTAATATTCTTCTTTTTTTCTTTTTCTTTTTTAATCATGACTTCTATAGAAATTCATTGTAATTAAATCAATAAATAATTAGATCATTGGCAATAACTAATGTTGACAGGGGAAGGTGGTGTTGGTTCACATTAGTACTGGGCAAATAAACTGAATCCGAAAACCCGAACCGAATCCGATCCGATAAAAATGAATCCGAACCGATCCGAATCCGACATAAATACCGAATGGATTTCGTTTTATGGTATTTCGGGTTATGAGTATTATCCGAACCGAACCCGAATATAAATGGGTATCCGATAGAACCCGAAATATTTAAAGTTCTTGTACCAAACATGATCTCAATTCCTAATATGCATTCAAAATACACTAAGATATATTGAACATCTAAGATAATTATATATTACATGAAGGTTGGTGATTCTATTACATGAAGGCTGATGGTTGAATGTGGCGGTTGAATCTTAAAGTTTTTAGATTTTAGTTTTGTTTTCATTGAACAATGTTTTTCATTTCATGAGAACTTGGATTTCGTTTTATGCTTTCATTTATTTGGTTTTCTTTCTATCAATAAATATGTTTAACTTTTGTTTGATTTTGAATGATCATGGTTTGTATTCCTTTCTTATTTTTAAATCAATTTTACTTATGTTTTGGTTACAAAATAGGTATAAATCAGGTATTTTAAAACAAAATAGCCGATTTTACTTATGTTTTGGTTACAAAGTAGGTACAAATCAGGCACTTTTAAACCAAAGAACCGATTGGGACCGAATCGAAAGTACATAGGGTTGTACCAGTTCTTTGATGATTTACTAACCCTAACCGAATCGATAGAACCGAAATATTTAAAGTTCTTGTACCAAACATGATCTCAATTCTAATATGCATTCAAAATACACTAAGATATATTGAACATCTAAGATAATTATATATTACATGAAGGTTGGTGATTCTATTACATGAAGGCTGATGGTTGAATGTGGCGGTTGAATCTTAAAGTTTTTAGATTTTAGTTTTGTTTTCATTGAACAATGTTTTTCATTTCATGAGAACTTGGATTTCGTTTTATGCTTTCATTTATTTGGTTTTCTTTCTATCAATAAATATGTTTAACTTTTGTTTGATTTTGAATGATCATGGTTTGTATTCCTTTCTTATTTTTAAATCAATTTTACTTATGTTTTGGTTACAAAATAGGTATAAATCAGGTATTTTAAAACAAAATAGCCGATTTTACTTATGTTTTGGTTACAAAGTAGGTACAAATCAGGCACTTTTAAACCAAAGAACCGATTGGGACCCGAATCCGAAAGTACATAGGGTTGTACCAGTTCTTTGATGATTTACTAACCCTAACCCGAATCCGATAGAACCCGAACCGGTCCCAAACCGAACTTTCATATAACCCGAATGAGACTGATTTTGATAAACCCGAAAAACCGAAACTCGATCGGATAAAACCGAAACCCGATTAGGACTCCGAATGCCCATGCATCGCTCCCATGATTATAATATCGATCTCTTACCTATAACTAGAGTATTGCTCACTACGTTTTTAAAAGACTCGGAGACAACATAAATTAACGATACTGATGAAAGCTTCCTAGGACTCGGCCACTCTGATTATTTGTTGGATCGGAATTGATAGATAGATAGGGGGATGAATGGACGATGAACTAATGGACTGAATGATCGATGATGGACAAGCCGGCTAGCTAACTAGCTTCTGCAAGGCCAGCTAACTAGCTTTCTTCCTTGTTTGATGATGGATTGAATAGGTCACGCAAGGGCTACGGATTCTCCCTTGATTCATCCACTCTGTCACCCTTGGATATGGCACACTAAGTCGGATCAAGAGGTTGTCGATTATTTTAGGTTCACAAGAACAGATGAATCACCAATTTGTAAAGAGAAGTTTTTGATTCAAAAAAGTGATTTATTTTTATTTAGGTCGACCATACACTTATATAGGTTACAAAAGAAGTAGAAAACAAGACTAATTGTGCTAAAATTAAGAATTCATGAACTAACAACAAAAAATTGACTGTTTATGAAAAATTGAAATGTGGACTAAGACTTCTGACCAGAGTTTGAATGCTTCATTACATGCCACGACCTTGATTCCTTTGTTGATATTTCTTGATGAAAATGGGTCAGTAAACCAATGGCAAAGACTTGGTCGAAAATGGCTTCAAACAAAATCAAAGTGATTTTGTTATGATTTTCTTAATGGACCAAAAACACTCCTCTTTGGGCAACTTGGTCCAGGATATTTCCATAAGGCTTCTTGGACATCTTGACATATATTCCTGACCTACAATCCATAGAAGAATGCATTTATTCACCAAGAAGGAACAAGAACTTCACAAGTCATCCGGTGGCTTAATTAGATCGATATGGCCGAAAACGTGAACTCTTCGAATATTTCTAAAAACTCCACGACCCAAACTGATTCTGGCTTGACTAGAATTCTCTTCATGCTCAGTTGGTCGATTAAAATAGTCTCCAAAGTCCCCTTTGAGGTGTGGTTAGTCGTCCTTCATCCCAAGCTCCTTCATCGTCCATCTCGGGTTGTCCGGTTCAGTTTGAGTGCCGACCAGGATTGCAGCAGATACAATCCCCTTAATTACAACAACAACATAGCAATTGTTCTTGTTCTTAAATTTCCTTAGAAATGATATGTGACATCTACATAAAATATTCCCTCAAGAAATTGAACAAAGTTATTGTGACATGATGACATCACTATACAAAACATTATGTTTTCATGTTTAAGCCTTCAGTCAATCAAATATATATAATGAGCATAATAGTCCCATTATCCCATACAATATCAACTTATTCAAGAACAAGTAAAAAAAACGACATACCAGTCTCTACGTAATCACAAGAAAGCAACATTACAGAAACATGTGGACTATATCATAAGAAAACCGTCTATTTATTAGTCTTTTCGTCTTGTGATCTTAATAGAGAACAAAACGCCAAACATACATGTCGTCACTATTGTTGTAGAAGAAAATAATCTGACATGTATATGATTAGTGCCTATGATGCTAGTGTAGACTTCCAACCACCATTTCAAGGAATTTCGACACGATCCTTGACCATTCTACAGTATCTTCCATATCTTACAAATCAAATGTAGTACTATAGGGATACATTTGAATGAAAATTGTTACTTTCCATTGGTAATTTATCAAAAATAGACGACTCAAATCGTATAACCTCCAGGATAATCGAGAAAGGAGATCCAACTTCCTAGTCCTTACATCAACCTCATTAAGAATCATTCAGACGTCTTTTTCTTGCCCGTGTAAGCGACAGAATACAAATTAGTTTATAATTCCCTTTAAAAATTAGTTTGGCCCTTCCATAGTTCCATAATACTTACAAGTTAATAAAAAGAAAACCTTTCACCAAAAAGATGTAATAGACTATTTAGATGATTATGATGATAGAGTCGGGAGAGACATAACTTGCACAAACTCGGGATTCGGTTTTATTGGAAAAGCTACAAAAAGTCCCGATTTGTAATGATGAAAAACACAGAGGTCCCAAAATGAATACGTGCAAAAATGTGGGACATTTATCTGAAATTATACTGTCGTGCATGATCCCCTCCATATAATCTAAATTGTAATGTTATAAACATTTATATGGCAGAAAAATAAGTCTCTCTTGGATTCGTAAGACCAAGGTTATCGGTGTATGATACACCGGTCGATAGCATTTTTTTTATTTAAAATAAATCAAAAAAAGAAGTAAATGAGAAGGACGCGTCGCGAATGTCGTTCGCTAGCATACATTTTTTGTCCTTGATTTTAGCGTGTCGAGAGCTGAATGGATGGCGTTTGGTTAGGGCAAAATCGAATTGGGTATTTTCGACCAGCAGACGAGTCTCTCGTTCTCCCCAGCGGCGATCGAAAGGGCGATTCATCTCTCAACGCCGAATCTCCTTCGCCGAGCGATCTCCCGTCGACGGTTCCCCTTCGCGACGGTTCAACCCCTCTCCACGGTTCTCCTCCTCTCAACGGATCTCTCAACCGTTCTCTCGGTTCTTCTCGGCGGAGCTCTCAACCGTTCTCCTCTCAACGGATCGAAAGGGCGATTCACCTTTTTTTTGAATTTTTTTTGTATTTTTTTTTTCTGTTCTTATCAATGTAAACTTTTTTTTAATATTTAATTTAAAATGTATCATTTCTATATTAATTGAAAAAATAAATATTATTAAAATAAGCTTAGAACTTTTAATAAGGACAACCAATAATCAACACACAAACAATTGTCCTTCACAATTGTCCTTAAGTAAAAAAAATTGATAAAATACTCCAAGGACAAGGAAATGTCCTTGTTGATAACCTTGCTCTAACACCGTTGATCCAAGTTTACTCTATCACGTATCTCCCTTCGAAGATGTTTCTAGACTTTGGAAAAATAATTGAGAGGTTTGGGTCATCAAATTGTTGTAGCCAAAATATACCTTCTTACATGGCTACTTTGATAAGGGGGATTTTCAAACTAAATCTAGTGTGCTTGTTTGTTAGCTTTGAAAAATTTCGTCGGCCAGTAGCATAAGTCACTCTCTAATTTTACTTATGTATTTAGAATTAACTCTCTATTATTGTTGCCCCAAAAATGTTTCACTGTAATTATTCCATTAAACATACTTAATAAATCATAATTAATTATTACTATTAAGACCATCACTAAGTTACTTACCATCTATAAAGCTAACCACTAAAAGAACGAATGAATCTCCAGTGCAATGCAACCCACAAAGTTGTACTTAATTAAATGACCGAAAAAGCAGATGATATTCATAGTTAACCCGAAAAAAAATTGTACGATGAAACAATTAAATACAATTTCATACAACCGACAAACAAACAATAGTGTTCTAAATTCTAATCGTAGCTCACTTTAGCATTTATGAGAAAAAATTGATAGAACTATTTTCATCATTATTTATGAATGATATGAGACAAAACATGCCCAAACTTAGACTCTGAAATTAATTATAAGGTTCTTAAATGTTTGAATTTGCAATGATGTCAAACATTAGGGTCCCATACTGAATAAGGATACACATGTGGGGGTCTTTTTCTAATATTGTGCTCTTTAATCGATTAGTTTATACGGTCGCGCATGATCCTACTTATTTTCTTGTTAAGAAAGATAATAAATGTCATAGAATGATAAGATGAACAATTGTTATAGAATGATATGAGTGCGTTATCTTTAACCGTATGTGATAAATAACTACGTAATTCACGTACGTACTAAGTATTAAAATTCTGTCGCCCAATATAAACTAAACTTTGAAAAGGCTGTAATTTGTGGCATGGAATGAAACGTGTGTCCCATTATACCGAATTATAAACATTATTTAATTGTAAAACTTGGAGGATAATTCAGATTAATCAAATGTCTACGTACTGACTTTGTGAGTCATTCTAGAGAAGACTGATTAATTATCCACTTTAAATTATGTTTGTAGGCTGAATCGATTCCAATGATGAAGTTAGGAATTTTTTTTGGGGTGCTGTCTTATTCATGTTCGTCTCATCACCTTGAGTGACAAATTAACTCTTTTTCTGTGTATATCGCACGTAACAATTCGTAGAGAAACTCATATATTAAATACAAATTAAGGACATCCCGCAGATAAGTCCACTATCAACATATCTCCTATATATTATTTGTGAAACATTACACCTTCTTTTTGTAGCCACATGTCATCACTAGGATGATTCTTAGAATTACTAGAGAAATAGGTTGGTCCATCTAATTATATAATAAACTTTTTATTAAACTAACCATAAATTCATTATTAATGTCAATTATTATTTCCTTAAATAAAGATTACGGAATTGCCTAATGTGGGTAAAGTATATATGACAATTAATGATTTTGAATAAAAAAGATCTGATAAAAAAATGTATCTTCTATCAAATTTGTTTAATTTAAAACTATTAAAATAATTTTAAAAAAACAAAATAACCATATTATAAAAATTTAGATTTTTCTGTATATTTTATATTTTGAATTTTAAAAAATGACTATAAATTACTAAAATTGTTAAAAGTCTCACATTCAAATTTTACGATCCATGGTTTAAAATTTTTGTTATGACAAAATACAAATGATTACAAAATCATATAAGTAAAAGTCTAATTTAATTAATCATTAAGATTTAAAATATATATGTATATATATATCATTCTAAATTAAACTATAAACCATATTGAATAAATAAATATTTTAGTTTCAAAATTTACTTTGAATAATTTTTTTGATAAAAGTTTTGAACTAACATTGATAAATTTTTTTAAATTATCAATTACTAAAATTATTAGTCCCACAATGAAAATTTTGTTATCAGTAATTTAAAGTTTTTGCTATTAAAGATACACATGATAAAAAAAAACATATGAGTAGAAAACAACATTAAAAAAAAATAGACATTAATATTAAAAATATACTATGTATGTTAATATCATTTAAATTTAATTACATATCCTATCAAATTTTTAAAAAAAATTTTTTGTATTAATAAAATTAATTTATACGTTCGCACCAATTTTATTATATATGTAATAGTTACTGACTTTTAATTATTTAATATATATTTATTATTTCATAATATGTAAGAACATATAATACATAAAATAATTTATATATATAATTTTTATTCCGCGCAAGGTGCGGGTCTTAATCTAGTAATACTTGTGAAATGCGGTGTTGATATTTTAATGTATCTTCCTTTTATAAATATATCTTCATCTTTTTTAATTGTATATACTTTTGTATGACATCACGATAACTAAATGAATACTACATAAAACAATTTCCATAAAATACAGCAAACCTGAAAATGAGAGCCAACGGTGGGAGGTTGTGAGAAGAATAATACATTTAATAGAAAGATGAGATTTTAATTAATTTCGAAACAATGAAATTGACATTTGTCGGCTTTAAGAGAATTAACACCTAATTCCTAATATGTAAAGTTAGTGCTATGTTTCTCAAAAGCAAAAGTTAATGTCATTTTAATTTTAATTTCGTTTTGTAAGGTAGTAACTAATAAATGTTTTGTTGTAGATTCTACTTCCACAGAGGCATGTGAAAGATAAAGTTAATAAATATATGATTTATTTACCAAACAAACATTGTAAATATATAGATTACAAACGATTATTAAAAAAAAATCCAATGTTTATATGTTATACCAATACGAAAGTCATATGTATATATACAATTGCGATGTCAAATATTAAATTATTAGTCACCGTACATGAATCAGGCAAAGGGAGAAAATGAGACAAATTCAAAGTGATCCTCATTATTATTTTTAAAATAGAGATAAGTAAAAGAAGGCTTATATATTATATCATATAAATGTACATCATTGAGGTGTATAAGACTTCTTCAACTTCAACTTCATTTTCAAAATATTTGTTGTCGAAGATACATCGATATATACAATCTTTCTCTCTTCTTTCTATCCGTCTCTCTCTACCATGGCTAGGGTTTTTCCTCAAGCAGGCGTCTCTTCACCGTATATGAGTACGGAGAGAGAGACTTTCACGGTTTGGATGAAGTCTCTGGTTTATCAAACCAATGGTTTAACGGTTTACAATTCCAACGGAGAGATTACGTACCGGGTCGAAAACTATGACAAATCTAGCAATGAAGTGCACATCATGGATCTCCATGGAAACATTCTTTTCACCATCCGCAAAAAGGTAACTAATGAACTATTTCCAATGGAAATATTTAAACGAAAATGTTCGTTGAAAGATTCTCTAGTTCAAAATGTGAATACATCTCCAAAATGAAAATACATCTGCAAAAAATATTTCTATTGATTTTTTTTTAGCAAAAAAATCAATCCTGGTTCTCTTGTTCTTCCTTTCTCCCTGGTTTATTCCGGTGTAAGTCATGAAACTAATTAACCGGTTCTCATGCAGAAAGTAAACTAAAAACTTACCCGAAGTTAGAGGAAACTAAAGGCTACTCCTTACACAAATATAAAAAGAGTACAGCTGAGGTTTCTCTAGCTCAAAGTTTAAATTCATTTAGAAACTTTATATAAATCGAGTAAACCAACCATAATAGTATAAAAATTCTAACTACGATTCAGTTTTCCTCCGTGGAAATCAATGTTTTTATATTAATGATGATCATAAATATGAGATATGAAATAATTTTATTTCCTGTTAAATAATTTTTGCAGAAATTATGGCTCTTTGGGAGTTGGATTGTGTATAGAGAATGTGGGACGCTGTCAAGCACTGAGGAAGTAAAACCTTTTGTCAAGATTAAAAGGTCTTGTATAAGAGATGGAGATTGGGAAGTTCGAGATGAGACCAATGAAGTATTTTGGATCTTAAGATTTGACCCCAAATTTGCTTTTCAGATAATAGACGTCCATGGAAACATCATTGCAAAGGTAGATTTATATAGAAAAATAAAGTTATTATTGAATTTGAAAGAGTCATTGCTAAATAAACTAATTTTATAGGTAAAGCCAAAACAATCATCAAATGGAGTTATATTGGGGGAAGATGTGTTAAGTTTGGAGGTGAAGCCACGTATTGATCATTCACTCGTTGTAACACTTGTCACTGTATATGGATTGATTAAAGGAATAGTTTAAATTTTGTTTGAATTCATAGGAAAATTTATATAGAGATAGTAATTTTTTCCAACCATGTTTGTGTTGTGGGAGATGTAAATGTTGTCATTTTTGCGAGGCCTTGGTTGTTTTTTGCTTGTTTATAATTTTGTCTAATTTTTTACCATACAAATAAATAGTTTCTTTGATGTATATGTATATATATATATATATGCGGAAATTAAACAAAAGGAACATAGTAATAGTTTTTGCTATACTAAAACATTTATTTGTTAATCGTTTTATTAAAACAAAATAATAGATGAATTAGCAAGGACAAAAGTGTGTTAAGATAAATCGATTTTTTAAAAATCAGACATTACAACAAGACAAGAAGTTGTCACTATAATAGGAGCAAAAACATGGATTTACCTCACATCTATTTGGAGGATGGTGAACCTATTTAACAACATTAGTAAATAGATTTACTGGTCTAAATTTGTTTACTTTTTTTTCTCTATGTTGGAAATTTATTGAGTCCATATCCAATTTTTTATTGTCCGATATGTTTAATTTGCACGTTAGAAACAAGTACACATTAGTTTACTTTTGTGATCTTTTCCCAGAAATCTCATACTAATATAGTGTCACGTCTTAATATATATATTTATATATACTATTAGAGCAGAATCTTTCTTAAGATTATACCTTTGAGTTTTCCAGAAAATTATAAAACACACCAATACTTTTTTTTTAAAATGCTTTTAACGATTTACAGAAATTTAAAGTTCATTGGATAGTCATGTCCAACTATACATAACATCCCAATAATTTAAATATTGGTCCATCGAGAATTTAAAATCATTTCCAATATGTTTACTAACCCATGACATCCTACGTGCAATTGATCAGATCCTTACAAGTAATCCAATAGTAATGTGTACAATCGTATTTCTTAAAGAAATCAATTTGTGTGATGAAAATTCACACGTTTGCTTTGTAGACCATCCCTCCCAACATCATAAAAAGTCTGTTTTATTTTTTAAGTTGAGATTATACATTTAAGAATTAAACAAAATAATATATGTGATATATTTAAGAATTAAACAAACAACGGATTTGCAGTCCTATATGTGTAAACACAATTTTACTAATAAAAAATAAATTACATTGCAATTTATAAAAATAAAATCATATTAGATAATAAACTATTCAAACTCATAGTCGCACTAATTAGAATTAAAATTTATAAAAATAAAACCATATTAGATAATAAACTATTGAAACACATCCTCATCTAATTATAAATAATATTAAAATTGAAAAATGATATTTTAATAGGTAAATTATCCGTCTTTTGTAAGAGCGGATCATAATCTAATTAGACGTTATATTATTTGTTTAAACTTCCAATGTGAAATTGGAATTGACATCTTTCACTATCTCTCGCTTTTACAATTAAAGCAATTGAATCTTCTTAATATGGTCCAGAGTAATGGAAATAAAACTATTAGACGTTGATTTTTTTAAATAAAATAAACAATGGGTTATAGAGTTAGGTCTGGAATTATTATCCGAGATCCGATCCGGATCCGCTCCGAAAATCCGGATATCCGGAGGGGCCGAATCCGGATCCGGATAGTAAAATGTTAGATCCGTCAAAACCGAATCCGGATCCAGATATCTCAATTTTTTAGTCCGGATATCCGGATCCGTATTTTTTATTAATATTATTTTTAAAATAGTAATATATATTTATAAAAATTAATTTTATTTATTATATTTTCATTTTTAGTATAGTATATATAATTTTTTTTATAAATTAGTAATATCATACATAAAAATAATTTAAAAATTGTATACATTTTTTATTTTTAATATTTGTTAATATTTTATATATTTTAATATAATTTTTTATTTATTTTAAAGTTTCGAATCTGGATCCGGATATCCGCCGGATATAACAATTTTTAGAAGGATATCCGACACCCGGATATCCGAGAACCCTGGTCCGGATAAAAATAGTAAAATCATGGATCCGCCGGATAAGGATCCGGATCCGGATACTTCGAAATTCCCCGGATATCCGATCCGTCCCACTCCTATATAGAGTTAAAGATGTAATAGTTGTTAAATAAAAGAAGAAAAGCAAATGTTATCAAGTTCAAACAACAAATTCAAACTTACAGACTCAAGTAAAAAACAAAAAATAGAAATGTCCAGATTAATTAAGAAAAAGAACAACAAAAAATCTATTAAGACATCTCCTTCGGTTCTGCAAAACAACCGGTTTTGATCACAGTCCATCATCTTCATCTAAGTATTTAAATATAACTTCTTATCATGATACTTGAACCATTTTTGTCAATCTCCAAAAGTTATTCTTAAACCCACTTGAAAGTCATTCCATTCCCATCCTTTAATTGCAACACAAGGCAATTCTTTTGCTCTGATGTTTTATAAATATTATACTTAGAGATGTATATTTGCATTACTTGCATTCCCATCTTTTCTTCTAGTGCTGAAAGCCTGAGATAAAAAAAAAAATGAAGCTAAGCGAGTCAAGAGGCGAAGCAGAGAAGCACAAGCGAAAGCAACACTTCCACCATGATCTTAAAAACATGATCTCCTCATTAACCCACATGGGAGCAGACAAGGCAGGACCGAGCCAATATGAAGAAGAGGAGGAAGATGGCATCGGAGTCATCACGCTTTCTGGAACCAACCTTGGAGCCACCATGAAGACTGAGCTTGACGACAACCATGTAGGCAACTACAAAAAAGGTGACCACGAGCTTGATTCCCTGACCACGTTTGTTAACAGCAACTTCCAAGCTGTGAACAACTCGATCATGATGGGCGCAAAGTACGAGACTCATGATCCAGGTGTTCATCTTGACATCTCGGGCGATGTGGAGAAGCCTTCGATGAAGGCACCTGCGAGGAGATCACGGGGAAAGAAAGACAAATCTCCTGTTAGAAGAGATCGTCGAGAATCTGAACATACAGATTGATTGGTGACTTCGAGAATAAAGCATTTTGGCTTCTGTTTTAATTGTCTTTTAAGTTCTTTTCCTATCTAAATAATCAGAGAAGTGGTGCATGACAAAGCACTTTACTTTCTCTTCAAGCTTGTTGTTTTCACTTGAGTTTATCCTCAAAAACTTTTTTTATATACAGCCTATTCTCAATACAAATGACATGATTAATAACATTAAGGAAGTTACCTGCTCTTACTCTGGAACTAAGTTGATCATAAGCTTCCTTGCCATTCATTGATGACCTGCTTCACACCTGAATATTTGATAGATTGATCATAGAGAAGAACTCCTAGGTAGACAGGTACGTAACATACCAGTTGAATCCATGGGTACTAAATGTTATGAACATAAGAGTTTAACAAAACCAGATATGAATCCATGGGTATTCTGATCGAATATCACAACTGCTTCAAGGTTACAAAGAAGAATATTTTTCCAACTACTTCAAGGTTGCAATGAAGAATACCAGAAACTGAAAAGTTTCAAGCTAACACACTAGTACTCAATAAGGCTCTCAAGTGAGCATAGGAGAAAAAGAAACCATAGGATACAGAGTTTTAATCTTTTAATATAAAGAAGCTTTGTTTTAATAAAAGCCCATAGCAAGCCCAATAAACACACACACGCGCACACAACCGACGAAACGCCTTGGTGAGAATCCTGTCCTCTTCCGCCGCTGAAGCTCCGTTTCAACGCTTCTTGCTCTTTTGCTTCTTCACATTCTGTCTTGTCCCCAAAACATGTCTCCATGGAAACCTCCAACCCCTCGTCTCCTCCTCAAAAACGTCTCCTGCATGAGAAACGCCCAGCAGATCTTACGCCACGTCAACGTCTCCCTCCACGACGGCGGCGCACTCGTCCTAACCGGAACCAACGGATCCGGCAAATCAACCTTCTTACGAATGCTCGCCGGATTCTCAAAACCCTCCGCGGGAGAAATCCTCTGGAACGGCCACGACATCACAAAATCAGGAATCTTCCAGCAGTACAAACTCCAGCTCAACTGGATCTCCCTCAAAGACGCCATCAAGGAGAGGTTCACGGTCCTCGACAACGTGCAGTGGTTCGAGCTCCTCGAGAACAAGATCGGGAAAGCCCAGCCGGCGCTGGAGCTGATGGGGCTGGGGAGGCTGGTGAAGGAGAAGTCGAGGATGCTGTCGATGGGCCAGAGGAAGAGGCTGCAGCTCGCGAGGCTTTTGGCGATCGATAGGCCCATTTGGCTTTTGGATGAGCCGTCCGTTGCGTTGGATGACGAAGGGGTGAGGTTGCTTGAGTATGTGATTGGGGAGCATAGGAAGAAAGGTGGGATTGTGATCGTGGCGACTCATCTTCCTATTGAGATTGATGATGCGTTGGTGTTGAGGCTTCCTCCTAGGTTTCCTAGGAAGATGACTTTGGTTGATATGCTTGATCGTGCTGATATTTCTTAGCACGAGTTAGACGTATACGTTTGGACATTGACCTCCCTGTCTCTCTCTCATTTGATCATCATTTGATCTCTTCATTCATTGAATTTGGTTTGTCTAGTTAGATTATGGGTTTGCGTACAATTTATGCTATGGTTCTGTCTAATGGAATCTGGTGAAATTCCACTGCTCCAGTTGTAATAATGTTTGAAAGTTTCGACCTTTCAATGTTACTGCTCCAGTTGTAATAATGTGTGAAAGTTTCGACCTTTCAATGTTTGTTTCTGCAACTCTATAGACTATAGTAATGTCTATTACAATTTTGGGGGTGAAGCTATTGGCTACAGCAGTAATGAATAATGATGGATGCAAAAGTTTATACACTCCACAACAATTGTTCTCGATTATGTCTTTTTATTGTTTGTTTATTTGTTATTGAAATGTTCCCCTTATTCACTCCACAACCATTTTTTTTTGCAAAAGCCAGAACAACTTCTTCTCCTCATGATTTTGACACTATAATCAATGAACTTAAACAGATAGAACTAACACATTGGATGGGAGTTTTTCAAAAGTCTAGGTTCTATTCATCAGACAGTTTACAAATGTGAGGTCAAAAAGTCATTGAAAATGAGAATTTGATAGGCTAATGCCTAAAACATAACCAAAATGTTGACTTTTTGGGACTTTACCGGTTTAGTGACATATATAACATGAAAACCGGGCTGGAAAAACAAACCAACTAAGAATTGACCTCAAAATTTTACCGGTTTAACCGATCAGCCAAGGGTTTGACAGAATAGCACAAAATTAAAATTTTCTCTTGCCGGTTTAATTACATACCGATTATTTCATGAAAACCAAACCGGATAACATCACTAAAGCGCTTACAATTAAACCCTAAACCCTAAAAAGGCTAAAACCTTCCTTCCGTCAGTTTATTTTCTTCTAGAGTCACCGGAAATGTACTCGACGATTCTCCGGGAACGATCCGGATCCATATGGAGCTTAATCCTCTCTCGAAACATGGGCGGTGGTCCCAGAACCTTCCCGGGAGGCCTCAACAAGTGGCAATGGAAACGTATGCACGAGAAGAAAGCCAGAGAGAAAGAGAACAAGCTCTTGGATCAAGAGAAGCAGCTCTACGAGGCTCGGATCCGATCAGAGATCCGAGCAAAGATGCTGGGAGGAGGAAACCACGATTCCGACGAAAGAACGGAGAAATCGAATCAGAGTCACGGACCGTTGAGTCCCCAAGAACATATCAAATCCTTGGCTGATCGGTTTATGAAGGCCGGAGCTGAGGATCTGTGGAACGAAGACGATGGGCCTGTTAAGAAAACGAATCAAGGTGGGTCGAGATTGAATCGTGTGGGGAATGGTGGGTCACGTTCAAATTTTCCAATTGATGTGAGGAGTCTGAGTAGGAGAGGGTTTTCGAGTATGAGTAGAGGTAGGTTTAAGAGAAACGAGAGTTCTTGTGATGAAGGAGATGACTTTGATGGTAAAAAAAAGTTTGATACTTTGAGTCCTTTTTCTCCTGGTTTTGCTGGTAAGAAGGAGAAAGTGAAGAGTGTGAGTAATGTTATGAGGAACAAAGGTTTGTTTGGTCGGAGGAAGTTTAGGAAGAACGATAGCTCCACTGAAGAAGATTCCGAGGAGGAAGATGGGAAGATGGATGGGTGGATGGATGTGAGGAGAACAGGAAGCAGTGCGTCTTTAGGGAACCATGATTTCAAACTGACAAAGAGAGTGCAGAGAAATGTCAGTGAGGAAGAGCTTTATCCTCCGTTGGATATCAACGACGTTAGAGATGATCTCAGTAAAAGGAAGTCTATGGAAAACGTAATGGAGGTGAATGGAGAGCCTCGTGACTCGATTTACAGTGGAAGAAGGTATGTTAACAACATTGTTCAAGGCTTTTAGTTTGGATCTTGATGAGGTTTTTGTTTTGCAGATTTGATGAGTCTAGTATATCTCCTTTGACTCTGAAGGCACTTTCTGCTTCTGGCATTGTTAAGATGACTAGAGTACAAGATGCCACTCTATCTGAGTGCTTTGAGGGTATGCATCCTACTTGTTTGTTTCTGATTACTCTGCTTTTAGTTTTAAGTTCTTCTTTGTCCTCAAAATATCATCCTTTATGTAAAGCAGGTCAAGATGCATTGGTCAAAGCCAAAACCGGGACAGGGAAAAGCATGGCCTTTTTGGTACCTTTCAATCCCTTGTCCCAATATGATGAGCAGTACCTTTTGTTGTTTCTTTAGATAACACTGTAAATTGAGAAAAACAGCTTCCTGCAATTGAAACAGTTCTGAAAGCTATGGAAAGCAGCAATGGGGTTCACAGAGTTCCTCCAATACTCGTTCTTATACTCTGTCCCACAAGAGAACTTGCAAGCCAGATAGCTGCAGAAGGCAAGGCTCTGCTCAAATACCATGAAGGAATCGGTGTTCAGACTCTGATTGGAGGTACCAGGTTCAAACTTGATCAGCAACGCCTGCAGTCCGATCCTTGCCAGGTTTGACCACTCATGATTCTTTTGTGTTATACTCGTTGTGGCTAATCTTGTTCTCTTTGTTGCAGATACTCATTGCAACTCCGGGAAGACTTCTGGATCATATAGAGAATAAGTCTAACATAACGTCACGTTTGATGGCGCTTAAGTTGTTTGTAGTGGACGAGGCTGATCTCTTGCTGGACTTAGGATTCAGGAGGGATGTCGAAAAGATCATAGATTGTTTGCCTCGTCAAAGACAATCTCTTCTCTTTTCTGCAACCATTCCTAAAGAGGTATAGCTAACTTCAATCTTTTCACTTACAATGAAATCCATTTCGAAACAAAACACATGCTTTAATGTTATTTTTATGCAGGTCCGTCGAGTATCTCAGCTTGTTTTGAAAAGAGATCACTCATACATTGACACAATTGGTCTTGGTTGTGTAGAGACCCATGATAAGGTAACTCTTAAACTCTTCTTTTGTCTTAAAAGCTTGATCCTTGTATCTGGTTTTCAAGTTTCTTGCTCCTTTGTTTTTCTCAGGTGAAGCAGTCTTGTCTTGTTGCTCCTCACGAATCTCATTTCCACTTAGTACCACATCTTTTGAAAGAGCACATCAGCAACACAGCTGATTATAAGGTAAACAAAACACTTTTTCCTTGTCCTTACCTTTTACAGTTCTCTTAACTATTCAGTTTCATTCTCTCAGATAATAGTCTTCTGCTCAACCGGTATGGTAACATCACTGATGTATACTCTGCTCCGGGAAATGAAGCTGAACGTTAGGGAGATCCACGCTAGAAAACCTCAGCTCCATAGAACACGTGTCTCAGACGAGTTCAAAGAATCGAAAAGACTGATCCTTGTCACGTCTGATGTGTCTGCTCGTGGAATGAACTATCCAGATGTTACATTGGTTATTCAGGTGAAGCACCAAAGCTAAACTTGTTTCATATCAAGAACAATCTCTTATTAAAACTTGGTATAGGTCGGTATTCCGAGTGATAGAGAACAGTATATACATCGGCTTGGTAGAACCGGGAGAGAAGGGAAAGGAGGCAAAGGGTTGCTTCTGATTGCTCCATGGGAGAGATACTTTCTTGATGAGCTTAAAGATTTGCCTCTAGAACCAATTCCAGTTCCGGATCTTGATTCAAGATTTAAACTTGAGGTTTGTTTTGAATTATTTTCACTGTTGTTACTTTAAGCGGAGTTAACCGGACACTGATGAGGAGTGTTGTATTTGTGAGCAGGTTGATCAGTCAATGAGTAAGATTGATACAAATATTAAAGAAGCAGCGTACCATGCTTGGCTAGGTTACTATAACTCTGTTCGAGAAACCGGTAGAGATAAAACAACGTTGGCTGAGTTAGCTAACCGGTTTTGCTATTCTATTGGTTTAGAGAAACCTCCTCCTCTGTTCCGCAAAACCGCGGTCAAGATGGGTCTCAAAGGCATTTCCGGTATTCCAATCCGAAAATAAACCGAACCGGTGTTGTTGATTTACAATTATCATATCCTCGTCTAGAGAAATGTAGCAACATTGATTGTGAAAGATGTGGTTTATGTGAGATTTGAATACAAAATTTATTAATTTTTATTATAATTTATTTGTTAATTCTTATGTTTCGAAACTCGATGCTACTATGATATAGTCATTTTTAATTGTTAAATATTTTCAGTTATTGCTATTTTTTAAAAAAATCACAAAAAATCAATTGAATAAGTGAGTTAATAAAAAGTTTCCTCCATGTAGAAGCCTCATAATCTGAGTTTTCAAAAAAAAATTTCAAAAAAGTTATACAGAATAATGAAGAAAAGCTTGCAAAAAATGGTTTTGGCTGATTAAAAGTTTAGTCAGACGTGAATCCTGGTAATTAATCAGTGTAAAAAAAAAAGAAGGAAATTCCCATATGACACTACAGAAAAATAATGATATACATATTATATAAACATTGTAACAGACCGGTTTAATCATAAAATTCAAAAACCCTAAACACACCTTTTCGACTTCCACCACCACCTCTTCGTATCTCTCTGCGCTCGTCTCTCTTCTTCGTCGTACTTGAAACCTGTTGATAATGGCAGAAACTGAATCGCCGGATATCAACTGCGTCTACGTCGATACAAACCTAGACACTCATCTCTTGATTCCCGTTGACAACAATGAAACCGTCTCCGATTTCAAAGGTGAGAACAGAACCCCCACTAACTCTCGACTTGTACTCACTCAAAATCTCTACACACTCCATCGAATCTCAATGATTGTGGTTTTGCATGTAGAGAAACTATGCAAGGAGCACCGTCACTGTTTCCCAGAACTTGGAGAAATCAATATCTCTGCGGTTAAGGTAACACGTCTCTGTTGTTTTTCATAAACAAATGTGTTGGTTGTTTAGTAAACAACTATTTTGTTTCAGGTTCATCGTCAGAATACATTGGGTCTCCTTTTAGATTACCACTTGCCAGATTTTATGCGTTTGAGTATGGCTTTCGAGGGTGTCAGTAACAACTGCTGGTTTGTGTCTGTCGATGCCACCGTGAGTGTAGTTGACAAGTGTGAGCTAATGGATGCTGATGCTCTGCTTGAGAAGAGCAAGGAGATTGCAACTGATTCTCTAGTTTTGGATGGATATAACAAGAATCAGACTCTTGAACAAGATTTGGGAGCTCAAGTAGCTGGGAAGACGACAAGGAAGAGGAAGCTGAGAAGTCCGGAGAAGAAACCTCCCAGTCATGAGAAAAACAAGGAGATTGCAACTGATTCTCTGCTTTTAGATGGGTATACAAAGAACCAGACTCCTGAAGAGGATTTGGAAACTCCAGTAGTTGAGAAGACGAGAAAGAAGAGGAAGCTGAAAGCTTTGGATGGAGAAATAAGTCAGAAGAAACCTTTGATCGATGTCAGTCAATCTGCTGCTGCTGCTACGACTGTTGATGGGAGTCGTGAGTTATTTGGAAATGTTGCTCCAGAATCTTCACCCAGAGAAGAACTAGATGATATTGCAACAGGAAAAGGTAATCTCTTTTTTTTAGTTATATGGTATAGATGGTGATTCTTGTTATACTATGAAGTCGTAATGCTATTTCTGACCCTGTGTAGAGATTGTGATGGGGGAGAAATCTGTCGAAGATATGGAAGGAGATAAAACAGAGAAGAATGATCTGGTGAGCCTGCCGGCGAATCTTTTGGACACTAACAGTGGGTTGATAACCAGACCAGATACAGAGAAGAAAAAAAGGCGAAAGAAGAGATCAGAAGATGACATCACTCAATCTTTTGCTGCTGCTGCTACTGTGAGCGAGATGAACGGACTTCCTGCAAATGTAGATGGTGTTGAGGCAACTCCTGAATCTCTTCCAATCTCAAGAGGCAATCCTCTTGTAGAAGCAAGTCAGAAAGGTAATATCAGCTCGTTACTATCTACGTTTCAGTTCTTGGATAGTTTGTGTTATTAACTCATAATGTTATTGGTGATTCTTGTAGAAAATGATTTGGCTGAGAATTCTGTCGATGATGTAGCAAGAGATAAAACTGAAACTGATGATCTAGCGACTCACACGGCAATTGATCTTGATTCTAACAATCAAGAAAAAGAATCGAAGAAAAGCTCAAACGATGATATCAATCAATCTCCTTCTGCTGCTGCTACTATTATAACTTCAAGAGATATTGTGGAACAGATAAATGAAGTTCCTGCAAATGTAGATCCTGTTGATACTACTCCTGAATCTCTTCCAATCTCAAGAGGAGAAAATCTTGATGTTCATTTTGCAGAAGCAAGTCAGAAAGGTAATTCCAGTTTGCTACTGAATTTTATTTTCATATGCATAGAATGCATTCTGGTAGTGTTTCTATTATCAACTGATATTGTTTTATCGATTCTGTGTAGACACTGAGATGGTTGAAAAATCTGTCGAAAATGTGGGAAGAGATAATACTGAAACTGATGATATAGCGAGCAGCCCTGAAAATCATTTGGACACTAACAGTGGGTTGACAACCAGAGATGCAGAGAAGAAGAAAAAGCGAAAGAAGAGATCAGAAGATGACATCACTCAATCTTTGCTGCTGCTGCTACTGTGAGCGAGATGAACGGACTTCCTGCAAATGTAGATGGTGTTGAGGCAACTCCTGAATCTCTTCCAATCTCAAGAGGCAATCCTCTTGTAGAAGCAAGTCAGAAAGGTAATATCAGCTCGTTACTATCTACGTTTCAGTTCTTGGATAGTTTGTGTTATTAACTCATAATGTTATTGGTGATTCTTGTAGAAAATGATTTGGCTGAGAATTCTGTCGATGATGTAGCAAGAGATAAAACTGAAACTGATGATCTAGCGACTCACACGGCAATTGATCTTGATTCTAACAATCAAGAAAAAGAATCGAAGAAAAGCTCAAACGATGATATCAATCAATCTCCTTCTGCTGCTGCTACTATTATAACTTCAAGAGATATTGTGGAACAGATAAATGAAGTTCCTGCAAATGTAGATCCTGTTGATACTACTCCTGAATCTCTTCCAATCTCAAGAGGAGAAAATCTTGATGTTCATTTTGCAGAAGCAAGTCAGAAAGGTAATTCCAGTTTGCTACTGAATTTTATTTTCATATGCATAGAATGCATTCTGGTAGTGTTTCTATTATCAACTGATATTGTTTTATCGATTCTGTGTAGACACTGAGATGGTTGAAAAATCTGTCGAAAATGTGGGAAGAGATAATACTGAAACTGATGATATAGCGAGCAGCCCTGAAAATCATTTGGACACTAACAGTGGGTTGACAACCAGAGATGCAGAGAAGAAGAAAAGCTCAAACGATGATATCAATCAATCTCCTTCTGCTGCTGCTACTATTATAACTTCAAGAGATATTGTGGAACAGATAAATGAAGTTCCTGCAAATGTAGATCCTGTTGATACTACTCCTGAATCTCTTCCAATCTCAAGAGGAGAAAATCTTGATGTTCATTTTGCAGAAGCAAGTCAGAAAGGTAATTCCAGTTTGCTACTGAATTTTATTTTCATATGCATAGAATGCATTCTGGTAGTGTTTCTATTATCAACTGATATTGTTTTATCGATTCTGTGTAGACACTGAGATGGTTGAAAAATCTGTCGAAAATGTGGGAAGAGATAATACTGAAACTGATGATATAGCGAGCAGCCCTGAAAATCATTTGGACACTAACAGTGGGTTGACAACCAGAGATGCAGAGAAGAAGAAAAGCTCAAACGATGATATCAATCAATCTCCTTCTGCTGCTGCTACTATTATAACTTCAAGAGATATTGTGGAACAGATAAATGAAGTTCCTGCAAATGTAGATCCTGTTGATACTACTCCTGAATCTCTTCCAATCTCAAGAGGAGAAAATCTTGATGTTCATTTTGCAGAAGCAAGTCAGAAAGGTAATTCCAGTTTGCTACTGAATTTTATTTTCATATGCATAGAATGCATTCTGGTAGTGTTTCTATTATCAACTGATATTGTTTTTATCGATTCTGTGTAGACACTGAGATGGTTGAAAAATCTGTCGAAAATGTGGGAAGAGATAATACTGAAACTGATGATATAGCGAGCCGCCCTGAAAATCATTTGGACACTAACAGTGGGTTGACAACCAGAGATGCAGAGAAGAAGAAAAAGCGAAAGAAGAGATCAAAAGATGACATAAATGGAGTTTCTTCTGCTTCTGCTGCTATTACAACTTCAAGAGATATTGTGAATGAGATAAATGGGGTTCCTGCCAGTGTAGATCATGTTGATGCTACTCCTGCATCTCTTCCTATGTCAAGAGGCACCTTTGCAGAATCAAGTCAGAAAGGTAATTTCAGTTCTTTTTTTTAATTTAATTTTCCTCGGAATCAGATCTCAGGGAGTTTGTGTTAATGTTGTTGACTCTTGGTTGAGTTTTGTATGCCCTAACATGTCACTGTGAGTGTTTGGTTCAACTTATATGATATAATTGCTTGTGTAGGAAATGAGATGGTTGAGAAGATTGATGACGATGTTGGAAGTGGAAAAGCTATACCAAGTGCTGAAGATAACATCCAGACCAATAACGTTGAAGTAGATGATGCTGATGAGACTAAATCTGTGAAGCCTACTAAGAAGAGAAAGTCCAAAAAAGCCAAGACCCTAACTGAAGAAGATACTCCGGTCGCTCCTGGTACACAGAATGTTGAAGCTATCGAAGCTGTAGATGGAGAAGGGACCGATAATGTCATCAGACATGTATTAGATTCTTTGCAGGAAAAGAATGAAACTGAGGGAAATCTGGACAGAACTGGGAAGAAATCAAGCAAGAAATCGAAGAAGAAACACTCTTCAAAAGCTGTAGAGTCCCAAACCTTGTCAGTTGATGTAAACAATGCTGCCCTGGAGGAAACTCCTCTCATCAACAGCCCAAAAGGCACTGTTGCGTTATTCACGCCAATCAAAAAAGTTGCTCAGAGTGATGCTTCACTTTTGAAAAAGAGTTATGAGATTGCTGAGGATAATAGCCTTTCCAAGCAGATTGCAACAGAGAAGGTTGATATGGGAGATAATTTTGGTTGCAGTCCAAACCAAGAGAAGCAAAATCAAGTGGCTGGTGGAGCTAAATCTAAAAAGAAGGAGAAAAAGAATAAGGGGATTGATCTTCATCCAAGCGGTTCCATTGCGGGTTCATTGAACTCAGTGAAACCGAAAGAGAAAAAATCTAGAGGTAAACAACCGGCTAGCTCAGGTGCTAGTCATTTGAAGTCAATGGTTAAGAGTGGACGCAGTGGATCCGTGAAAACCACTGTCAGCAGCAAGAAACAAGAGGTGAAGACAAGCTCTAAGCCGGTCGCAGTGGAGAACAAGAGGAAAACGAATTTCTTCGAGAATGCTGAGAAGTGTAATTCGTCAGAGGATGAATATAATAATAAGACTCGTGATGATGTCTCCACCAAAACACCATCGGATTATTCATCTGACAATGATAGTGATGTGACTTCTATGTCCAGAAAGCAGCAAGGTAACCAACCAGTTAATATGTTCTTTCTTTCTCTAGCAGATATGCTAAGTTTTTTAATGGTTGATCTTGGACAGGAAACAATCCGTCTGGAGGAGCAAATAAGTAAGTGAGTCCGGTTAGTGTTATTGTTTTGATACGTAAATGCTCATAAAAACTTTGATGTCTTGCGAGTGGACAGGTTTGAAGGGAGCCTACAAGATTTGCTGAGAAGGTCAAGCAGTTACAAGAAGGCTTTAATTAGAGCTCAGTCACAACCTGATATAGATGATAACTCTCCGATAGACTGCGTTCCAGATAGCCAAGGCGTCTAAGTGTTGACTTGATAGAACCTGAAAAAAGTGATGCTTAAATCTTCAAAAAGGTCACGGTTATGCTTTTTTTTTTCCGGACATGTTATGTCATCGCTGCAATATCTATCTATGTTTCTGGCTTTCTATAAACCCTTACGTTCGAATGATCAAGTTATTGGTTTCTCTCTTTGCAAGTTCAACTAAATTACAGAATTACAATGAAATAGGCAGAAAAATTAAAAATGAGAAAACCGTGTTTTTGACCCAAAAATAATAATAAATGAGAAACCGTGTTTTTGATTCTGTTCATCGGTTTCCATGATAAAGCATATCGGACTGGGAATCGGTAACGGTTCGATCGGTCGTATCTCTCTGTCGTATTTTTTTCTGTCGAGTTAAGAGGTTGTCCGGTTTGGAGAGAGAGGTTATTCTGGATTTATGCAATTTCAATCTCTTCCTCTTATTCAAATTTAAAAAACTTTTTGTTGTTGCAGTAACCAATCGATTGATAAAGCAAACGTTTACATAAAGAGTTTCTTTTTCTTTTTTTTTTGTCACTGACATAAGTGTTTCTTAAACCAAAGAATTAAACCGTAAAGTTAAACCAGGAATTAAGAACTAAACCAAAGTATAACCCAATTTATCCTATAGCAGAAAACCGGGGTTTTGATCCGGTTCATGATAAATCAGTAGGGTAACGGTTCGACCGGTCATTTTTAGGTTTTCTTCACATAGAACTCTCTCTGTCGTGTTTTCCTGGGGCGCAGGGTGTTGTTCTGTGTTTACGCAGTTTTCGAATTCAATCTATTCTTCTTTCTTATTCAAATCAACAAGTTTAGTTTCTTTTATCGTTGAACGAATCGAGAATGAGTAGTGCATCGACATTGAGTTCAATTTGCTTTGAACAAGGATGCTGGTCCAAGGTTTTTTTTTTTGTTCTCAAAGCCACAAACTTTTGTATTTCCAGTTTCCATATTTGATTATGCAAATGTGTTTTCTCTGTTTCCAAAAAAAGGGTGAAAGGAAGATTCGAGTAGGAGCGGATAAGCGAGTGGTGAAGAGGCCATCTTCTTCCATGAGCTTCAGAGTCTCAGCCAGTAGCGCTGAAAAGAAGGATATTCGTATTGGTCTTCTTGGTGCAAGTGGCTACACTGGTGCTGAGGTTTTAATCAACTTCTTTTGTTTCGAGTCTTACTTTCATCTGGAATCTTTGATTGTGAAACGAGTCATAGCTTTTAAGTAGTGCAAGTTTGTGGCTTTAGGGGTATTGACTTCGTTCTTCAGCTTAACCAGTGTACATTTTGCGAAGCTGAGAGCTAATGTCATCTGCTTTAAGCTTTTAACCAAATGATATTTTAATGGAATGGCATCACAGATCGTTAGGCTGCTTGCAAACCATCCGCATTTCGGTGTCACGCTGATGACTGCAGATAGAAAAGCTGGGCAGTCTATGGATAGCGTTTTCCCTCACCTCACAGCTCAAGTATAAATAACTGATTTCTTCTACCTGCTCAATTATACTTTTGTGGTTAATTAACATTTTCTTTCTATCCTCAGAAACTACCTAGATTGATCTCAGTAAAGGATGCAGATTTCTCTTCTGTCGATGCTGTTTTCTGCTGCTTACCTCACGGAACAACTCAGGTACTTTTCGTTTGTTTGTTTTTTTGTTTTTTTTGATTCTTCCATTGCAAGTTTACTCCTAAGCTTCTCGTAGCTCAATGGAAATGAGTGTGTATTTCTCATAGGAAATCATCAAGGGACTGCCTACCGCTTTGAAAATTGTTGATCTTTCAGCGGTAAATGCTCTAAACATATGTTTTTACATATTCTTTCTTTCTGTGATATGCTTATTTAAAGACCGTTTCCTCTAGGACTTTCGGTTGCGTGATGTCTCTGAATATGAAGAATGGTATGGTCAGCCACACAAGGCAGTTGAGTTACAGGTACTCTTTCTCTTGGCAGTTATTGCTTTGATCTCTTGTGTTCATAATGTTAATACTTACTGAGTTTCCTGCTTGGTTCAGAAAGAAGTTGTGTATGGCTTAACAGAGTTACTAAGGGATGACATCAAAAAGGCTCGACTTGTGGCTAATCCAGGCTGTTACCCCACTTCAGTTCAGCTTCCTCTTGTTCCTCTACTAAAGGTTTCTTTTTTTTTTTTCCTCTAATCAGATTGTCTTGTCTTCAATTCAACTTTAGATAATAATGTGCTGATTCTGGTGCAGGCAAATCTCATCAAACTTGAAAACATTATCATCGACGCAAAATCTGGTGTTAGTGGAGCAGGTTTGATCTTAGTTTTCACTCATTATCCATAAAAAAAAAAGAATGAATGCTGTAGAAGAGTGTCTCTAGCTTCTTACTGATTATGATATTTTCCCATCAGGACGTGGTGCTAAGGAGGCGAATCTTTACTCTGAGATAGCTGAAGGCATTTCTTCTTATGGTGTCACTCGGCATCGCCATGGTATATATTCTCACAAACTGATTATCACAATTAAGTAAAAATGTATATTGAATTCAATGTTTCTTGATTATATTTTGCAGTTCCTGAAATTGAACAAGGGTTATCTGATGTTGTACAATCTAAAGTAACCGTCAGTTTTACGCCGCATCTCATGCCAATGGTACAAACTATCTCAAGCCTCTTCTCTGTATTTTTCATCTTAAAACATTAAAAACTGAACCTCAATGTTTTTGTAGATACGCGGAATGCAATCTACTATATATGTGGAGATGGCTCCAGGAGTTAGAACCGAAGACTTATACCAGCAGTTAAAATCGTCTTACGAGGTAATGGTTTACCCTTTGTGTTATAAAGCCAAGCCAGTTACTAGTTTTGTTTAGTTATTTATGTTTTAGAAAACGTTTTGTAGGATGAAGAATTTGTTAAAGTGTTGGAGGAAGGAGTTGTTCCTCGGACACACAATGTTAGAGGATCCAACTATTGTTTCATGAATGTGTTCCCTGATCGTATACCTGGACGTGCTATCATAATCTCAGTGGTAAGCTATTGCGTAACCATCATCTGCTATAAACGTTTAGTGTGTATCAAAAAAATGTACTTATCTTTTGTGTGTGTTGCAGATTGATAATCTTGTGAAAGGAGCTTCAGGGCAAGCGTTGCAGAATCTTAACATAATGTTGGGATTACCCGAAACAATGGGACTCCTACACCAGCCTCTTTTCCCTTAAGGGGATGAGCCTTTTAAAGGGGGTGAGAGCAACTTCTTGTCTACTTGTGTGTCTAGAAGATTTCATCTGTCTTGAGTTGTTTGTTTCTACTCTTTTATCTTCAAAGGATCATCATTCTTAAGCACCATGTGGCTGTGCGGCAGTGTGGTTTGTTTTGTGATTCATTACAGACTAAACCCTCTTCTCTTACAATTGTAGACTATTGGTTTTGTTTGTTTGTTAATTACGTTACAGAACTTATATTGTTTGATCCTCATCCTCTTTATTGCTGACATACAGAACACAACCTTGAATTTTCACATTATTTCAAAATTTATAACCGAAAATTTCACACCACCGTGGAGCGTTTTACAGCCACGGCCACTCCTACAGCTTTTTAGAACATAAGTAAACAAACAAAATAAAGCAATTCATAATAATTTAACAATATATGGGATGAATTTTTTCTATAGAAATTTCCTAGAATTACTTTTAAAATTTATTTTCACAAAATTAATCTTTGGAGAGGAAAATGACCAAAATAAATTTTATTAAAGGGTAAGATACATTTATAAGCTCTAGAGTTAACTAATATAGACTAAGAGTTTAGAATTAAGTGGTAGAGCAGTGTTTTCAAAACCGGATCGGACCGGCCGGCTGGACCGGTCCAACAGCGAACCATTAAGTAAACAGAGTTCGGGTTGAGTTAAAACCCGAATTTGAATTAAATCACCAAAACCGGCTAAAAATCGGTTAAACCGGTGACTCGGGTCAATGTAAAAACCGGTTCAACAAAAATACTCATCGTAATTCCATTAGTTTTGAAATATAAATTGTAGCTTCTTTATTTGATTCAAGATTCTTAGCGTTCCGTTCGAAAATCATTATAATTTCTTTCTCCTTTTCAAGATTCTTTTTCATTTGTTTCCTTCTTTTCGTTATACACATAATATAAATTATTACTCATTTGATGGTCGTTCATTTTATTGTACCACGATAAAGAATATTGATTACGCGTAAAAACAAAAGTACAAACATTTTTATTTAATTTTTTCATTTCTAATACTAAGGGTTTCTAAATTTACTTTCCAATTAATCACATTTCCACATATATATGTATTATAAATCTTAAATATAATATAATATATATGTATATCTGTATAATTCTGAAAACCCGATTGAACCGGTTAGATCGATCCGATCAGTTGCCCAGTGATAATGTCGAGTCAATGACCGATCCGGTTTTCAAAACATTGGGGTAGAGTTTCAAATTTAAAAAAATAAAAATGAAATATTAAAAATTTCAAAAGAAAAAAGAAGTTATTTTAGTCATTTCATTTTTGAGAACTATTTTGATGATAAAAACTTAAAAATAATTGTCCGAGAGAATTTACTTTTTTTTAATTTTTTTTTACCATGAATAAATGGAATGAATCTATTCTATTTTTTACTCAATCTTTAGATTGTTCGTATCGTGAATATATATCATGAAGTTAATAATGTGAAAGATTATTGAGACTCGACGTTATGTCAACATTTTTGTAGTGATATTAATCGTCAATAGGTTAACAGAAAAAAGCAAACGTCACGTAGTTGAAAATCTTTGCAGGCAGGACATCTAAACCACGGACTAGGACATCTAAATTAGTGAAATATTTTTTTAAAAAAAATATTAGTGTCTATAAACAAATATGTTTTGGTTTAAAAAACTTCAAAATTGGTTACTTTAATACATTCATGGATCAAACTTTAATTTTCTTTCAATCCAATTTGAACCATTCCAAAAGTATGAAAATTTTTTGGATTTTTGTTTGATTTACAAAGGCTAACAGATGCAAGTGAAAATATATTGAGGGCATTATTTTTGAATATGAAACCTTCTTCAATGAATGATACGCATTCAGACATAATTGATGATGATTTGTTTATGGAACTAAAGATTCTCCGAGAATCAATACTCAAAAATTTCGAAAGCTTATTGAAGTGCTCGACTTTTTAAAAAAAGTGGAGGACTATTATTAAAAAACGGAAATTGTTTATCGCATATTGTTAACCATTTCGATGTCGATCGTTACAGATGAAAGAAATTTTGAATTTGGAGATGATAATAATTATTTACGGTCTATCATGTCATAAAAAAAATCAAATGGGTTGGCAATATTATCAATTGTAACAGTTATGGTTGAAAGATTTGACTATATAAGTCTACGATAATTTTGCATGACAAGTGCAATAAGATCTATATTTCAACAATAAGTATTCTTAATAAACAGACTATGAATTTTATTTTTTTAATGAAAATTTATGTTATTTTTATACGGTTTTGTAATGTTGATGAAATTTGTATAGAGATATAGTTTTAAATTTTGATTGGGGTAATACAAAAGGTTAGTCTGGCATTGCTTGCAGGATATAAAAATCAATCTGGCATTGCTTGCAGGATATAAAAATCAATCTATCATCTATTTTTTTCGCCGTTACTTCAATTATTGACGCAATGATTGGATTATACACGTATAAGATAAGTATTTCTTATAGGCAAGGAAGGATAACTTCGTCAAAGCTACTAATAGTCTAATATTGAATAGCCTTTTTGTTTGTTTCCTTCTCATATAATATAAGTCCATGCCAAAATCTCGTAACTAAATAAATCTTAAGCTTAACTCATCCACAACACACAAAATCCGTCAAGAAACAAAGAAGCTCTTCCCGGAGTAACGATAATGAAACTTTGGAACACAAGATTATCGTTTCTAATCATTTTGATCTTTATTTTCGCCGGGTTTCATTTCTCCTCAGGAGGCCGCAAGCTACCAAGCACGACGGCGATGGAGTTTGAAGAACAGTTCCGACGATTAAGATTTCACAGTGAGAGGATGCTTCCGGGCGAGAAGAACAAGCAGATCTACGGGGTTTCACTTAAGAAAACTCCTGGCGGTCCAAACCCACTTCACAACAAATGATACCTAACATATTTATTTCATTCATGTTAAAGTTTTCATTTGAGGAAAAAAAAAAGTGTATCACATAGGGTGGGCAAATTATGCATCAGTTGATTGTCTTGTTGTATTAATTAACTGAAATAGGAAAAATAACTAATACGTATGTAAAAGATAAACTAATTTAGTAGTTTTGTATATATATGAGGGATGTATTTTTAATAATTTGATAATGGGTCGTTATAGTAAGTATCTTCCATACATATACTAGTTTGTCAGAGGTCGTATAATTTTTAATGTCATTTCTCCAACTCAAATAATTTATTTTCTTTTCTTGATCTAAGTTTGTCAGTTGTTACTAATCTACTATGTGTTTTCGTATTAAAACTAGACTGTTTACAACTTCAAAATACTTTTCGAATAATTAATTTGAAATTTCTTTCCAAAGAAGTCAACATGTATATGTGAATACAAATTATACAATGAGCAGAAGCAGACATCCAATTCACCAAACAGTATGATTGAATTATAGTTCGTGGACCTTAATAAAAAATATAACAATTTCACTTTCATGTAATAGTACAGCGATAATTACGCATTTCCTAGTCAAAGTCAACAAAATGTGTAACCACTAGGCAGGCACTGCCATGCGTACCATATAGGCTTTCGACTTACGAATTCGAAAATCCAAACTCGAATCGACCTGAAAAACCTGTTCGAATCGAATATAGATAATGTCATTTTATCTCATTAGGTCTTTTTGTGGAGGACTGGTGGATCTGAAATCCGATCCGACTCGAACTCGAACTCGAAATCCAATGGAATAGTTAAAATATCTTAAACTTTTAGTATATATTAGATATTATTTTTGGTATTATTACAGATATGTTTCTTAAGTTTTAAGTTTGGGTTTTCGTGTATAGTTTCGGGCTTCGTGTAAAATTTTAGATTTCCAAAAATATAATTCGAGTAATTGGATAAAAGTTTGGTTTTTTTCATGTCTATGGGTTAGATTTTGGATAAAATTTTGGATATTCAAATATTTTCAGGTATTTTTTTGATGGGAGGGTGGGGAGATTTGGATATTTTTTTCATGTTTTTTGAGTCTTCGGATCTTTTTCGGATTTTAAATATCTGAAACCGACATGAAACCTTTAGAAACCGATAAATAGTTTTTTATTAGCAGTTTCTAAATAATTAGACCGAAATCGACCTGGACCCGACATGTTCCAAACCGATAAATTCAAAAGTTATCTTATTGGATCCTAAAATATAGGATCCAAAAATTTTGAATCTGACAAGATCTGATTCGAATCCGACCTTATTCATTTTGTTGTTTTTCAAGTTTTGGATGTCCAATAAAAACATATAACAATTTCATTTTAATATATATATATATATATATATATATATATTGACGACTTTCACTTTAATAAATAATATAACAGTTTTACTTTCTTGTATAATAGTAAAGTGATAATTATGCATTTAGGAATCAAAGTCAACGCTGTTAAAAAGAGGGAATCAAAGTCAACAAAATGGGTAGGCACTTTCATGTAGATGTGAGCACGAATTGAAACATTCAGGTTTTAGAGATATTATTAGTAATCCTCATCTTAATAATCAATTGCCCGATCTGATTCTATCTATAACTCTTTACATATTTGATGTTCAGATATTCAACTTTTTATACATTTAATGGATATCCAATTCCATGTGTACAAATAAAATAAAAATTTAAAACAAAAAAAAACCCAAAAATAATATAAAACAAAAATATTTTTTTAAAAAATAAAACATTATATTTTCTAAAATTTAGTAATTAAAATAGTAAACTTAATAAATAAAAATATTGTAAAACTTACGTAAAATTTTATATTTATATTATATATATAATTCCTTATATATATAACAAATCGGATCGGATCGATTCTTAAAAATATTAGTTTTATGATTTGACTCATTTCTTACAGATATTACATATAAATATTTTTTTGTTTTGTTTTGTAGAGTTACATATATCCAAATTTTTCGATTCAAATCGAATCAAAATTTACAGATATTTTGTTTAGATATGTATTGTCCGGTGTGTCGTTTTTAAAATGTAAATAAATCTTTTAAACATGAAAATCAACAACGTATAAATAATAACAAATCAAATCAAAATCTACAGATATTTTACTTAACTGTATTGCCTTGTGTGTTTTCCTCTTTAATGTTGTTATGAAAATCAACAACACATCGAAAGACGAATTAGATCAAAATTTACAAATATTTTTTTTAGCTGTACTGGTATGGATGTTGTCCTCTTTCAAAAACATTTTAAACATGAAAATCGACAACGTTTTATTTTTTAAAAATATATAGTTTTGTGTGTGGAAATACTGAAAAGTAAAATTAAAAGGTAAGTATGATCAACATCTCTACATGAAATTATTGACGAGAGATGAAACGCCGGATTAAATTCTTATGGGGGTTGACGATAGTCATAGAAAGATTGGAGTTAATATCGATATACTAAAGATTTTACAGGGACATAACACGCAAAGTTATCTGATGCTATTGTCACGTGTCCCCTGACTAATAACACCACGTGTCAGCTTAACTTTATGACCTGAGTTACTTTCTTCTGTCCAGACGACACACAAACCTCTGCTTCAGTCCGGACAAGAACAAAAGAAGAATCATCTGTTTCAGTCGGAAGTCCTCTCAACGAAAATGCTCCGTCAGCTTCCGCCAACTATCACGGCGGATGAAACGCCGGAATGGCTTCCCGTCGGTTGGATAGTTCACTCCACGGTTCTAAAACGAGGTCGCCAAACTAAAGTAAAATCTTCTTGACTCTTTTAGCTTCTGTGTTGGCTCGTCTACCAATGCAGACGTGTGTCTTTAATCTCTACTGATTATGAGTTTCCCTGTCATAAATTGAGAAGATTTAACCTCTAAATGAGAAAGCTTTTATGAAAGATTTGGTTTTTGGGCTTTGTAATGCATGCTGATGGAAGTGTTTACACATTTTTGGTTATAGACATACACGCATTTGAAAACGGGAAGGAAGCTCGCCACCAAGGATCAAGTGATCGAGTACATTAGAATGGATGAGATTCGAGAGCACAGAGAATCCGCTATCCTGAGAAAGAAAGCATTGGTATGTATTCAACCAACACTTCCTTTATTTTCAAAGTTTCTTTTGTGTCTTGTTTATGTAATGTTTCTGTCTCTTGTATTCAGTTAAAGGCCTTACAAGATGAAGAGGAAGCTGTAAGAGAAAGGGCTTCACGGCTTCAGGATGATCGGAGAGCCGATCTAGGGAGTATTTCTTATTGTAGAAATCCATTGTATGACCAGGTATTATAATGATTAATCTTTGGTATGTTAAGTTTATACATTTGTTGTCAGAAGTGAAAGATGTTTCCTTTTTTGTAGATGTATGACAACAACAACATGTCCAGTGGTTTGAATCCACATTCAGAGCAAGAAGTAGTACCACAGTGTCAGACCACTAATGAATCTGAACCAGCTTTGTTTGATAAACTAGAGGAAACCGGGAGCGATTACATTGTAAGATGTTGTTGTAGTTTCTTTTACAAGTTTTGCTTGTTTGTTTAGAATCTTGTAGTAGCTGATAGATACTCTAACAATTTACAACCACAAGACGTATGATTATAACACGGAGGAAGAAGATTGGTTAGAGAATGAATATGTGGAGGAAAAAGTTTCCCAAGAGAATGTGGAGACTTTCTCTAACAACAATACCTCTACTACTCCTGTAAGTGACTTTTGTCTTACAGAGTATGTTTCTTCTCTAACAATGTAATGATGTGAGTCTATTTTAATGTTTTGTTTAATCTTAGCTACGGTTACAACCAGAAAGGATGACGAAACTAGAGTCAAGAGCTATAACTCAATGTCTACTTGAAGGTAAAGAGGAATAATAATAATACTGAGAAGTTTGTTTGGTTACTGAATGAAGAACCGTCGTTTCTCTATTTTGCAGATGAAGAAAACATTCAAGAAGTTGAGACCTCAAAAGCAGAAGATGGTTTCAAAGAGTCTTTTGGAGAAGGAAACTTGCAGGATGTTGTGGTTGTTGATAAGGCGATGGAGATCCCGGGTCTACCTGGATCGTTTAGTATTGAAATCAACCTGAATTGTGAACCTCTTTTAGGTGATAGTTTGGTAGAGAAAGATTCGAATCAAAGTGGGAACGGAGGAGTAGTAACAAGTAACATTGAGATCAGAGACCAAAAGTGTGACTTGTCTCAGGAACCAGGAGATAAGAGTGAAGAGACTCTGAAAACTCAAGTTGCTACGCAGGAAGAAACTGCTAACGAGTTGAGAGGATCAGTCTTCTTTCCATGTAGAGAAGCCCCTTCATATTCTGCACCTGTACATGTAGACGATCTCATCAACACCACTGAGCTTGGTTTAAACCCCTGTCTTGACACCGTACAAGAAAAGAACATCAGTGGCTCTAAAAAGCGGAAGAAGAGCGCGGAACCAAGTTCATCTAAGAATATCAAGAATAAAGACAAAAGGACGCCAAGAAAGCCGCAGGGGGGAAAGGGAAGTTCGAGTGAGAAAACACCTGTTGAATGGCCTGAACCATGCCCAGACTTCCCATTTGAGCCTCTCACAACTTCAGAGGATGATGACTCAGTAATTCGCAGGTACCTTGAGCAATACTATACAGCTGCAGGGAGTGCTGATAGGAATAATCTACCTTTACCTGATTTCGGATTGCCTAGCTTCTCCAACATCAAAGTCTCACAGAATGAAGAACATGAATCCAAGAAGTCTCCTGATCCTCCATGTGTAGCAAGTTCAAGCGTACCTTGTTGCGTGTCCATGGTTGCTACTATGTAACAGACAGTTGCAGGAAATTAAAAGAGACTTCAACAAGCTCTTTAGTTTCTGCTGCGCAGATGCATTAATGTAAGAAAGCACTGGTATATATGTAGATGTATGTATGGATGTGTCTAACAACTGTGTAACTTATGATCCTAAATTAGAATTGTGAAATATTTTCTTAGATAAGTCTTTTTAACCGGACAATGAAACAAGACTGAAACAAGTTCTTGACAAAAGAATCAAAAATCTCAGAAGTTATCAATCATAAAATCCAAATTGCATATAAGAATAGGAACAATAATAAGAAAGAAACAACTCTCTGAACAAAACAAAACATTCTTTGAAACAGTTTATTCCCAAAGACTCAAATGAAACAGTACGCACACACTGGTGTTGATCTCTTTAGTAAGAAGCTTCGGAGTTTTTCCAGCCTCCATAAGACTCCTCTTCGAAACCCCTGCTTCGGTTTTCCTACCAAATAAACAAGCACATTGTTCTTCAGCCTCTCAACTTAAACAAAACCAAATCAAGAAGGATGCAAGATACTTGTTTTTAGTAGTGTTTATACCGAGGGCTTGAATGATAGTGCGATCCAGATCTCGCCTTTGAACTCTCCATCTTTCACCACATTGTATGCACTTGGTGGGATCTCTCCTTCCAAGAAGACCGGCTCCAATGGAATGCTGCATTGTTTCAAAACAACATATCTCCTTAATTAGGTTCTAAAACCAATTAATTGATTATGGTTATTTAAAGATCTTACGTTGCTTCGCCAACAGGATCATCCTCTGTCCCAACATCTTTGTCAAAGATTTTGGCTTTTAGCTCTGTTGTTCCTTCAGAGACATTGAAGATAAATGTCTCATTCCATTCCGGAGTTGTGCCTTGTCCTGCAAGAAAAGATTCATGATTTTCTTCTTCAAGTCGTGAAACACAAAAAGGATCTTTGATTGAGAGAACTTATACCTGACGCAACGTTGCTCTTCTGATCTTGAGTCCGACAAGTGAATTGCACATAAGGATCCATGCTATCTGTTTAATTATCAGCCATCACCAATCAGAATATGCAAACCGATCTTACACCATTATTCAGATTCTTGAAAAGAAATAAATCCAGATTTACATTTCCATAACCATCAATTAGAGATCAGAAGAAGACAATGATTAGCAGAAGATCAAGATTTACGAGAATGTTAATATGTGATCAGGCTTGCATAAAACGGATTTTAGATCTTCAACTGAATTTCAAACACGTGCATATATACACATTCCCAGATTTAACACGTTTTATTCAGACAAAACCCATCAACAAAACTAGAGTTAGGGTGGTAAGGATATTCAGACACGATATCAGATTAGATCTTACTCAGAAAATCTGCATCCTCAAGACCTTTGGCGCTGACAAGAACAACTTCAAGAGTTCCATGAGGCATTTTTCTTCTCTCTTCTTCTCTGTTTTTTTTTTTTTTGTTTAATTGTCAGAGAAAATGTGAAAGGTTGAGATCCTAATAAAGAGATGTGATGCTTTTTGTCTGATTGGTTGGACTTTTAAGAAAGAAATCAAATGTTCTTTTCGTTTCCGGATTTAGACGTCGTGAAACAATGTGCCAGCTGTTTTTTTCCTTTTACTTTCCTTTATATTAGAGTAATTAATAGTAGTTTTTGTTGTTGAAATAGTTATAAATCTTGGTCAAACTTTTACAGATATTTTCCAAAACTTAAGAACATAAATGACATACATTGATAGTCTTATGCCTTACCGATGTCTTTTATCTCAAGGATGTATTACATACAATATTACAAATTCAAGTGAGGAGAGCACATCCCAAGGGGTGAAATACTATTATTTTAAAAATACTATAACTGTAAAAACTACAATTTTCTAACTCGATAAAATATGAGTAGTTCGCATTTGTATTATTTGATAATATGATGGAGTGGGTTTTCAGTAATTAAACATATTTTAATTAGGATATTAATTTAAGACAGTTTTTGAAATTTGACATCTAAGAAAAACTTAATAGGGCGTTTTAGTATACTTTATTAGTTTTTTTTAAGAAAAACTATATGTTTAAGAAGCATTTAATTATCAAATTTTATCATAATAATTAAAAATAAAAATCTTGATATTTTAAATATTTAATTAAACTTAAGAGTTAACATATTTAATCAGTGGTATTAATGTCTTTTGATTTTATTTCTAAAAAAAAAAAATTGGAAATACTGATTTTTCTTTAAAAATAATCAATATGATGATTTGTTATATTTTTAATTACTTGCTTTCAGTTCTATGTGTACAATCTTGGAAGCATTTAACGTTAATTTTTACTGATTATTGACCAGAATTGAATAAAACGAAATTTAGAAGGACTGTAGTACAATTGTAGAAGGTGTACAAAAGAAAGGGTTGGTGTTATGTCTTGTTCATAAACGCAAGGATCCAAGGAGAGCGATCAGCGATGGCAGAGCCGGGCGGGCCAGGTACTCTAAACTTAAGGATGTAAAGACTGACCGAAGTCCTTACCTTCCATTTTTCGGTCTCAGATTGGACTAATGAGTGGGGGTGAACCTGTGTTTATGCGATACGAGTTGAGTGCTGCTTTCTTCCGTGCATAAGACGACGTGAGGATGAAGGACCTTTTCTCACGCCAGAGGAAGAGGAACGCCGCTTTGAAGAACAAGTCTGAGAGTAGCCAGGTTCATTTGATTTTCATCTAATTAACGACCTTTTTGTCTAAGGTTCGAAATCTAATCTTATGATTTGTAATTAGGGTTTTGACATCAACTTTGAGGAGTTCCGCTGCGTTTTCAGTTACGTACCAGTTGATTTCGATGAAAAATACTATTTCAAGGATACAGACACCACTAGAGGGGTGATAGAGAGGCTCTCTACGGAACCACTTGACCGATACAATAACAAGACGGTCTGAATATGTCTTTTATCTCAAGGATGTATTACATACAATATTACAAATTCAAGTGAGGAGAGCACATCCCAAGGGGTGAAATACTATTATTTTAAAAATACTATAACTGTAAAACTACAATTTTCTAACTCGATAAAATATGAGTAGTTCGCATTTGTATTATTTGATAATATGATGGAGTGGGTTTTCAGTAATTAAACATATTTTAATTAGGATATTAATTTAAGACAGTTTTGAAATTTGACATCTAAGAAAAACTTAATAGGGCGTTTTAGTATACTTTATTAGTTTTTTACTACAACACTATATTAAATGGTATATATTAGTAATAAACTATTTAACTAATTAAATCTTGATTATTTTTTTGTGGGGATATTTTTTTCTTGACCTCCCAATGTGCCAGCTGTTTTTTCCTTTTACTTTCCTTTATATTAGAGTAATTAATAGTAGTTTTGTTGTTGAAATAGTTATAAATCTTGGTCAAACTTTTACAGATATTTTCCAAAACTTAAGAACATAAATGACATACATTGATAGTCTTATGCCTTACCGATGTCTTTTATCTTATGCTTCTTTCTAAAAATGTTTTACTTTAAACCCTTTTGTTTCACAGGGTAAAGGTTTTGAATTTGTTGAGGTTATCAAAGCCAATACTCACCCGACCGGTACTGCTGCCGATATGTTTTACATTACCTTTAGAGCTAAGGAGCCTTCAGATGATCAGCCAAAAGACTTCCGAGCTATGGTCTGCTATTTCTGTTAATTATACCTCAAACAAGTACCACTCCTGCAAACTGAAACCTGAAAAGAAAGGTACTCGTAGTTCAGCTTTTGGATCAATCATAAGTCTAACAGCAATGTCATAAATGGGTAGGGTCTTTTCTACTTGTTATGACCGTGCTCTACTTATTTGGACAGTTCACTCCACTGAACCGGCTGAGAAAGAAGATGCCAAGAAAGTCAGGTATATGAAATATCTATCTACAAAAAAGTGTTCTTTAATTTGTTGTGTGGTTCTATCTAGATGTGTCTTTTTTACGTTGTTTTGTCGTTTCTTTTGTGTGTAAATGTGGTCTTCACTTTGATGAATGTTGGTTGTTTTAATTGATATTATCAGGCTGACAGAGGAGCTATCTGCTACTTAATCCTCGATGGTGGTGAGACGACCGAGTCTAGCTATGTAACGAGACTTGTACTAGTTTCACCATTTGCGTTGTTCGTTTGGTGTGTTCAAAGTTCAATTTCGGTTCTGTTTTTGTTGTTCGTTTGGTGTGTTCAAAGTTCAATTTCGGTTCTGTTTTTGTTGTTCGTTTGGTGTGTTCAAAGTTCAATTTCGGTTCTGTTTTTGTTGTTCGTTTGGTGTTTTCGAAGTCCCCAGTTTCTGTTTTTTTTGTTTAATTGTCAGAGAAAATGTGAAAGGTTGAGATCCTAATAAAGAGATGTGATGCTTTTTGTCTGATTGGTTGGACTTTTAAGAAAGAAATCAAATGTTCTTTTCGTTTCCGGATTTAGACGTCGTGAAACAATGTGCCAGCTGTTTTTTTCCTTTTACTTTCCTTTATATTAGAGTAATTAATAGTAGTTTTTGTTGTTGAAATAGTTATAAATCTTGGTCAAACTTTTACAGATATTTTCCAAAACTTAAGAACATAAATGACATACATTGATAGTCTTATGCCTTACCGATGTCTTTTATCTCAAGGATGTATTACATACAATATTACAAATTCAAGTGAGGAGAGCACATCCCAAGGGGTGAAATACTATTATTTTAAAAATACTATAACTGTAAAAACTACAATTTTCTAACTCGATAAAATATGAGTAGTTCGCATTTGTATTATTTGATAATATGATGGAGTGGGTTTTCAGTAATTAAACATATTTTAATTAGGATATTAATTTAAGACAGTTTTTGAAATTTGACATCTAAGAAAAACTTAATAGGGCGTTTTAGTATACTTTATTAGTTTTTTTTAAGAAAAACTATATGTTTAAGAAGCATTTAATTATCAAATTTTATCATAATAATTAAAAATAAAAATCTTGATATTTTAAATATTTAATTAAACTTAAGAGTTAACATATTTAATCAGTGGTATTAATGTCTTTTGATTTTATTTCTAAAAAAAAAAAATTGGAAATACTGATTTTTCTTTAAAAATAATCAATATGATGATTTGTTATATTTTTAATTACTTGCTTTCAGTTCTATGTGTACAATCTTGGAAGCATTTAACGTTAATTTTTACTGATTATTGACCAGAATTGAATAAAACGAAATTTAGAAGGACTGTAGTACAATTGTAGAAGGTGTACAAAAGAAAGGGTTGGTGTTATGTCTTGTTCATAAACGCAAGGATCCAAGGAGAGCGATCAGCGATGGCAGAGCCGGGCGGGCCAGGTACTCTAAACTTAAGGATGTAAAGACTGACCGAAGTCCTTACCTTCCATTTTTCGGTCTCAGATTGGACTAATGAGTGGGGGTGAACCTGTGTTTATGCGATACGAGTTGAGTGCTGCTTTCTTCCGTGCATAAGACGACGTGAGGATGAAGGACCTTTTCTCACGCCAGAGGAAGAGGAACGCCGCTTTGAAGAACAAGTCTGAGAGTAGCCAGGTTCATTTGATTTTCATCTAATTAACGACCTTTTTGTCTAAGGTTCGAAATCTAATCTTATGATTTGTAATTAGGGTTTTGACATCAACTTTGAGGAGTTCCGCTGCGTTTTCAGTTACGTACCAGTTGATTTCGATGAAAAATACTATTTCAAGGATACAGACACCACTAGAGGGGTGATAGAGAGGCTCTCTACGGAACCACTTGACCGATACAATAACAAGACGGTCTGAATATGTCTTTTATCTTATGCTTCTTTCTAAAAATGTTTTACTTTAAACCCTTTTGTTTCACAGGGTAAAGGTTTTGAATTTGTTGAGGTTATCAAAGCCAATACTCACCCGACCGGTACTGCTGCCGATATGTTTTACATTACCTTTAGAGCTAAGGAGCCTTCAGATGATCAGCCAAAAGACTTCCGAGCTATGGTCTGCTATTTCTGTTAATTATACCTCAAACAAGTACCACTCCTGCAAACTGAAACCTGAAAAGAAAGGTACTCGTAGTTCAGCTTTTGGATCAATCATAAGTCTAACAGCAATGTCATAAATGGGTAGGGTCTTTTCTACTTGTTATGACCGTGCTCTACTTATTTGGACAGTTCACTCCACTGAACCGGCTGAGAAAGAAGATGCCAAGAAAGTCAGGTATATGAAATATCTATCTACAAAAAAGTGTTCTTTAATTTGTTGTGTGGTTCTATCTAGATGTGTCTTTTTTACGTTGTTTTGTCGTTTCTTTTGTGTGTAAATGTGGTCTTCACTTTGATGAATGTTGGTTGTTTTAATTGATATTATCAGGCTGACAGAGGAGCTATCTGCTACTTAATCCTCGATGGTGGTGAGACGACCGAGTCTAGCTATGTAACGAGACTTGTACTAGTTTCACCATTTGCGTTGTTCGTTTGGTGTGTTCAAAGTTCAATTTCGGTTCTGTTTTTGTTGTTCGTTTGGTGTTTTCGAAGTCCCCAGTTTCTGTTTTTTTTTTTGGTTTTTCAGCTAGTTCTGATTCTGGTTTTTCACTGGCATTATAAAAAAAGACTTTGAACTAGTGACTAGTAACAAAATGATTACCTTTTTTTCTATAAATTTACTGTTTTTATAAACAGTTGATGTAATTCAGTTCTTTTATTCAAATTTTAGTTACTTTTATATTAGTGTTTTATGATTTAGATAAAATATATCAGAGAACATAGGCTTTGGAATGGTAACAGATGGCCCCACACCATACCCGTAATGTTACCATTCGGACCCATAGTCTTAAAATTAGATTAGAACGTTTTAGATTGGCACTGCATCTAGGTTGAGTCTCGTCTATTTAAGCATATCTACTTCTTTGAAAGTGTTCAAAAAAAAAAAAATCTGCTTCTTTGATACGGTTTACATTATGCTTTTTTTTTTTTTGAACTGAGCACTACATCACGCTTTTCTCTGCTATGTTGTACCACATTGTCTCTAGACTTTCCAATGTACCAAATATTCCAAACAAGTTACGTTTTTGTTATTTTCAGAAGTCTCGGAGTTAAAGATCTTTTTGTAATACAATTTGTTAAATCCGTTAAAATTTAAAATAATTTTGCATCTTGTAGAAGCTAAATTCTATAGCTATTTTCCCAATTTATGGCTACAATAAACTACCCATTTTGGATAAAGCATCTACATAAATTATTTTTGATCTTCCAGAGTTATACCTAGTCTAGCAGCTTTCCTTTTCATCCCATGGCAAGTTGGCAACCATTTCCAACCAAGTTGCTATAAGTTAAAATTTAATTTATAGTGGATTTTGAAACTTCATATAAAAATTAAGATGCACTTAATTTTCCTGATTATTTTTACATAAGCATTTACTTGAATTTTTTTTTTGTAACTTATTTACTTGAATATTTGCGAATGTATATATAAAGAATCTTATTTCATGGATATAATCTTTGAATTTTGTGTTGCTATAATGTATGTAATTTAAGAAATAAACTAGATTTTGATCCGGGATGTAAAAGCGCAGGATTATTTTCAGTTAAAGTTTTTTATATTTAAACATAAACTTTTTACATGATTTATATATTCTAACTGTGATATGTATTTATTTTTCTGTAAATGATTTATTTTATAGGTTTTAGATATGTTAAAATTTTGACTTTGGAACTTGCGCTATATAAAATAAATGTTTAGTTATATTAGGTTTTAGCATGTACTATAACGCAAAATCATTATTTAAAATATATAATATTGTTCTATATGTATATCGTGTGTCGTTGGGTTTGTAACATAATTTTCGGCAATAGAATTTTTATTTTTATTTTGGAAACTAAAGTAAATTTTAAAAAACATTATGTTTAGTAGGTAAGATTTTTTTAATATGTTTAACAATTAATATTATATGAAAAATAAGGAAAAGAGAATATGCAAGTATTTAATAAAGGCAAGTATGTAACAGTGGTTGATTTTTGATTGATCTATACTATTATTTGCGAAGTGATTTTTCGCAACGGAGTTCTGACGTTGAAAGTTAGAGCGGTTAATATCGTTTATATACTTAATGAATAAATTCTATTAATTAGCTAAAAAGAAAGACGAATTTCAAATGTATTTGATTAGATAAGTGACTAAAATTAATAATAATAATAAGAATTATCTAAAATCTAAAATATATATATTAAAAAAAAATAATTCTTATAAATATTGTGTTGTTATCCAAAAAATATATCTTAATAAAAATTTAAAAACTCAAAAATAGAAAACACATAACTAAATATTAATCAAGTAAACTGTTTAATTTTATTGTGAAAAGAGAATATTGAGTGATTTTTAAGATTTATTTATTATTAATAGATATAATATACAAAAAAAATTGGAAAAATTTATAATAGTTAAGAATTTTTAAAGGAAAACATAAACAAGAATTTATTATTATAGTTTTCAATTAGTAATACATATACTTATAAGTAATTATAAAATATTTATGCCCGCATGCGTGGACGAAACATCTAGTTATAATGTAATTCATAAATATGGCAATATCATGGTTTTGTAATTATCAAAGAAAATCAAGGAAAAATCTTATTAGAGATTCTGTTTTAAAATAATAAATATTAAAAATGGTCAACTTGGACATATTTACTTCATTTGGTTAAAAAGATAAGAATCAATAGATTTTTAATCATACTCGGAATGAGGTAGGGATTGTACGTACATTTGAAGTGACATGTTTTGAAGTGTAGGTAAATAGACGTATAAATCAAGTTTAGAGAAACACACACACACAAAAATCAACTTGAATTTTCTAAAGTTGTGTCGTTAAAAGAGCTAAAACCTTTGCTTTAACAAAAATGAAATTTCTTATTTGTCTTTTGGCTCTATCATTTCTGAATTTGACGGCTAGTTCATCACGTGTCTCTGCTCATGGTTTAGAACACAAGCAAACAAAAGATTTCAACATTGATATAGTAAAGACAGTGGTGGTTGGTCAAAGTGGTGCAACTGACTTCAAAACCGTCCAAGCAGCCATCGACTCCATTCCCTCTGGTAACAATAACTGGATTAAGATCCAGCTTCAAAACGGAATTTACGTGTAAGCTCTCATCTTCACTCTTTCTTCTTTGATCACAAGTAGTTTAATTATGAGATTCATTACACAAGAAAAAAAATTCAAGCAATTATTTTCTTTCTTTATTCTAGTGGAGTTTACCAGTGTACATGTGTTGATGCAGCGAAAAGATAGTGATTCCGACGGATAAACAAAAGATAATAATGCAGGGAAACAACCCATCAGAAGTGATAATTCAATATAATAATGCAGGACAAGCCGGTTCGAGTGGTACGATCACCGTTAACGCCGAGTACTTCGTTGCGATCAATGTTACATTCAAGGTCAGGGTTTATATATATAGTTGCTATCAAAATCCATATTTTAGGATACTGACTAATTCAAGCTTTGTTAATTATTTTCGTTCATAAGCTCTCTTCAACTAGATTTGTATGTCTAAAGCCCGTGAACAACTTTTGCAGCAGTGATCTTTTTTCCTCCAAATTGACGGATGGTGTACTTTTAAGCTCGTTTCATTTTTTTATGGAGATTATTTGGATTAATTTTCATACGCGTGGATATCATTTGAAACAATTCTTGTATAAAATTGTGAAACTGGCATCTTGTTTGCGCAGAATTCTTATAACAATATAACATCACTAGTACCATATAAAGAGCTAAACGTAGCTCCATCAATTGTACTAATGGCGGACAAGGCGTGGTTTTATGGCTGCAGCTTCATCAGTGTCCAAGACACACTGGCTGACTTCGTCGGCCGTCACTACTTCAAAAAGTGTTACATCGAAGGAGCCGTTGATTTTATATGGGGAGGAGGCCAATCTATATACGAAGTATATTTCATTTGGTATTGTCTTTCATAAATTTTGGTTGCGTATGGAGATGTTTTGAATGTTGTCTTACAGAAAATTAGACCCTATCGGCACACAATAGTCAAATGAATTAATATATGAAAACGTATCTGTTTGTCCATGCAGAAGTGCGTGATATACGTTAAAGGAGTGACAACAGATGAAAGGGTGAAAAGCGGAGCATTGATACCGGGATTCATAACCGCGCAAGGGAGGCAAAGCGAGGAAGACACAAGTGGATTTGTGTTCAAATACTGCGCGATTAAAGGAGATGGTATGGCGTACTTGGGAAGAGCTTACCGAGGCTACTCTAGAGTTGTCTTTTATGCAACCAGCATGTCTAATGTTATTGTTCCTCAAGGATGGGACGCTTGGCGTTGTAAAGGCGAAGAGTACGCATGCTTCTTCTCTATTACTATGTATATAATTTGCTTTTGTTACATACTTGGCAAACATACAATGATAATAATTACAAACAAATAAAATCAGGGATAAAATTACATATGCGGAGGTAAACTGCACTGGAGAAGGAGCGAATAAGCAAGGAAGAGTTGGATGGGACAAAAATCTTTCTGATAGAGATATTGCTTTTCTTGTAAACGCTGAAACTTTCATTGCTGGAGATGGTTGGATGACTACTCTTCCTTCTTCTCTAGCCTCTTTGTAGTATGAAAGTGAATGAGAATCCAAAGAATCGTGTGATCAATGAATAAAAACAACTATCACATATGTCTCTTCTTTTCATCTCTCTTCTATTCATCTCTCTCTGTAAATATGAATATTGTTTCAAGTTTCTGATGATAAAAACTATTCTAACTTAATACTATACTAGATTCTAACCCGATCATCCGCGCAGATATTGTTATTTTTATTACAAAATTTAAATTAGTAGTATTGTAACTGATTTATTACTAAAAATTAATATTATATATAATATAACTAAAATATAGATGAAATATACTTTTTTGTTACAATAATTTAAACCTTCATCACAATATATTTTCATAGTTTATTTTTAAAAATTTCATATGTTCTACTATTCATATATTTATATAACAACCTTTTCTATTTCAGATAAAATATGGGAACCCAAAATATTATGTATATATTTAGATGCAAAAACTTATGTAGATATGTTTACAATAAATATATAATATATATACCTAAGATTATGTAAATCAAATATATATATTTCAAATAAATGTATTTACTATTTAAGTATATAATATTTACCAAACTATTGTTAAGATTACGGTCACAAAATCTACAATGTAGGAGAATAATATCCTTTCTATTTTTCTTTAAATATTAAGTAATATATGTTAAGTTTCTAGTGAATTGGTCTAACAACTTTTTTACGGTAGATCAAAATAGGACTCTATTTTAATAGAGTAGATTTTCAGTTTATAAGATGATAGACACATAAAATAAAAGGTCAAAACGTTATATTTGGATTAGTAGGTTTTTTTCCTGCTTCTGTTTTTATAGATGCAAACGCAACACTGATTTTGCTTTAACAATAAATAATTTTCGTAATAATTAGTTTGAATCTTTGCTAATGCTTGCATATTTGTCAAATTACCAATTACAAATCAACTTCAACAAATTATATGTATATATATATATATATATATATATGTAATTTTTGGTTTTAAACTATTTCCCAACTGCAGTTTCAGTATTTTGTTTCAATGCAAATATATAATTTAAGGTAATTGTCATTTTTTCATTAAAACAAATATAAAAATAGTTGGAGTTAAACTATTTCCCAACTGTTGTTTGTTTGTTTTCACTTTTTCAGAATATCCCAATAGCTATTAATGTAAAAAGGAATAATCTATACTATTATTTGCGGAGTGATTTTTTGCAATCGAGCTCTCAAGTTAAAAGTTAGAGTGGCTAAAGTGAGATACATGACGAAACGTGAGAGAGATCTGGGTTGGTGCTTGACGAACAAAATTAATTAGTAACGACACGACTTTTTCATTTGCAATAATAATATCAAAAATGTTCTTAAAGGTTAGATTTTGAGTGATCTATTTGACACATGAAAATATTTTCAAATTCAGTTAAAATCTTTCAAATAAAATGAGTTGCAAGAATCTATCAAATTTGAATAACACAGGATTTTAAATGTTATATTCAAATCTTTGATTGAATAACTATATATTTTAAATTCTTTAAGGAGAAATTGCTAAAAATATCATTTTCCTTATACCACTTTTCAATTATACCTTAATCAACTTTACCACTATATTTTTAATAGCCAAAATACTATTTTATCCTTGAATAATTATATCTACAGTATTCTCCTTCTTTCCCAATTTCGGGACAATTTTTTTTTTTTGCAGGATCTAGGTTCCTTTGATTTATCGAGAATTCGAAATGGATTTCATGAAGGTCTTCGATAAAACGGTTCGAGAGATGTGAGTTTTGCCTGTTCTCTCTCTCTCTCTCTATCCATCCATTTCTTCGATTTGTACTAGAAATACAGATTGTGTTTCGATTCAAATCCGTAGATCGTTTTTTACATCTTCGATTGATTTTCTCACGTACAGAAAGAGGGAGGTGAATCTGAAAGTTTTGAAGGTTCCAGAGATGGAGTAAAAGGTGAACGAGCTCATTTTGATTCGTTATCTCTATGTTGCTTGCGTGTGATTTGATAGGCGAAATTGATTGAAGAACTTTCTCTACTGTTTCGCGATTATATATATATAGCTGATCCTGATCAGTCGAGCTGGATTTGTTATGAACCCCAGATTCTTCTCCGAGGAATCACGGAACCGAGGAGGTGAACAAAGCATCTGGCTCTTCGTCTTTAGAATTGAGACCACCAGAGAAGCAGAAGAAGAAGGAGGAGGATGTTGTCAGCGACTCCGCCGCTGATCGATCCGGGACGACGAAGTCAACGGCGGCGGATGGTAGATCGAAGATCTTTATCCGGATTCGCACCAAGAACAATGAAGAAACAGCTGATATCTTCGCCGCCGCCGCCGCCGATATCTCCACCGCTACAGCTGTAGCTGATGTTCATGAGAGTGATGATATCGAGGCTGCTGATGTATCTATAGGTGAACGGATCTCCGATGGTGGTGGTGGTGGACAGGAAGGAGATGAGTTTGTTCCGAAGACTTGGAATTTGAGACCGAGGAAACCGCCGACGAAGAAGCGTTCAATCGGAGGAAACAGTGGTGGTGGACAGGAAGGAGATGAGTTTGGATCTCTCTCTAGCTTTTCTTATTTGCTTGCGGTAGGCTTCTTGGGTTGAACATGTTAGAAACTATCTGAAAATGTGTACTTTTGTTGGTGTTACAAACAGATTTTTTACATGCTTTAGTGAATCTTGCAAAGTAGTAGATTAAGTCTACTATGTCTTTGTTTCTTGTAACCATTGGGTTGATTTGTTGAGTTTTGTGTTCTCATTCATGCTTGAAAACTAGGCCAAAGTATATGGATGGCTCGGATGGTAATTCAGGAAGCTAGCGAGAGTTCCTCCAGCTTGTCCTTTCAAGCCAACTACCACCAAAGTAAGCGATCTCCTCAGCTTGATTCATTTGTCCTGTCTTTTCTTAGTTGAAGCAGTTTAGCTGATGAAAGGCTTAAGTTAAAAGTTTTTCCGTTCTATTATAATTCAAGAATATGTCATGATTCAGTTACCGTCTTCAATGAACCTTACATTGTTGTATGTGGATATTCACTTTTTTTAAATCTGATCATCTGCGTGCATTCTTATTTTTTAAATAAATATGTTTTGTTAACAGGTAGGAGCAGAAACAATAAGTGAAGGTACAGAAACAATAGCTAAACCGGCGGAGGATACCACTGGTGGTGGGGAGAAGCGGGATTGAAGCTGACTATACGTAGAGGAAGCTGACTATTCCGATGAGTCTGGACAGTATCAAGAAGATGCAGAAGCATTGTTCTCCTCAGAAAGTATCCAATGTACAACTATACGTAGAGGAAGCTGTTTGCAGCTGTGCTTCACGGGGTTTTGTTGGTACTGCAGGGTCCACTATAGCTGATAGTGTAGAAATGATGAGGAAGTTCAATGCTTGTAGTAGTTGAACTCAGACTGCATTTATGTGATTCTTGTTTTGGTTCGTATTAGCCAAAGCTTTCAGTGTTGATCTGGAGTGATTTGAGCTTCCCACTCCAAGTCTCGTTCTTCTCCTCGTTTATCTATTTGACTTGTTTTTCTGGTATATGCTTCCTTCCTTCCTTGTTCCCCTTTTATGGATCTTGTTTCAGTTTGTTAATAATCAAATTGTTCTTCATCTTTGGGGTTTCCCGACTCATTTGGTATGCTTACAGTGGCCCAGGTATTCTATATATGATCTTTGTTTATAAGTATTTATAAATGATTTATAAATCTTCATAAATGAATCATAAACATTTATAAATTATTTATAATCCTATAAAGCCTTATAGAAAACTAAGTTCAAGTTTGGTATACATATCCTTATAGACAGATTTTAGAAACTCTTATAAATTTTATCATTTATGAAGATTATTAAATATTTTAATATTTTGTATTAATCCTTATAAATAGATTTATAAACCTTGTAAATAGATTTATAAACTCTTATAAATGATTTATAAAATTTTATAAATTATTTTATGAAGATTATTAAATATTTTAATATTTTGTATTAACCCTTATAAATAGATTTATAAACCTTGTAAATAGATTTATAAACTCTTATAAATGATTAACAAACTCTTCAAATGATTTATAAACTCTTATAAATTGTGTTATGAAGATTATTAAAGTTTTTAATCTAAACCCTTATAAATAGATTTATAAACCTTGTAAATAGATTTATAAACTCTTACAAATGGGTTATAAGTTATTGTACATGGTTTTATAAACCCTTATAAATAGTTTTATAGACCTTTATAAATGGTGTTATTAATATTTTAAATTTTTTAAAAACTCTATAGATGTTTCATACAAGGTTTTATAAACTCTTATAAATTTTATTATTGGCTCATAAAAGGTTTTTCAAACCCTTATAAATGATTTATATACAAAACTATCATACAAAATGGTGTAGTTCTTGGTAGAGGCGATAAGACTAATATTATAATATTTTCATAAACCCTTATAAATATTTTTATAAACCCTTATAAATAGATTTATAAACTCTTATAAATAAATTATAAATTCTTATAAATTATTTTATAAACCCTTATAAATAGTTTTATAGATATTTTGAAGTGTTTTATAAACTTTATAGATGACTTTATAAAAATTTATAAATAATGGTTCATAATTTGTTTTTATAAACTATTATAAATGGTTTATATACAAAACTGTTTTTTGTATATTCATATGATTTTTAATAAAATAATTTATATAGTTTATTAACTGATTTATAAAGGTTTATAAGCTAATTCATTAATATTTTTAAGTTAATGTACAAAACCTTATAAAATGATTCATAAGGGTTTATAAATTAATCAATAAACTGATTTATAAATATGTATTTTTTATGAATGATTTAGGGACTTTAGGGACTATATAGAAGCATGAAGAAACAAATTGTTTAATCCTTTATAAAAGGTTTATAGACTCAGACTCTTTATAAATGATTTATAAGCCGTTATAAATGGTTTCTAAACTTTGGAAAAACTTTTATGAACTTTATAAATGTTTTATAAACCCTTATAAATTATTTACATACCTTTATAGACCTTATAAATTATTTTACAAACCTTATAAATGGTATTATAAGCCTTTCTAAATGGTTATAAACTCTTATAAATGATTTTTATAAAATAATTTATATAGTTTATTAACTGATTTATAAAGATTTATAAGCTAATTCATTAATATTTTTAAGTGAATGTACAAAAACCTTATAATATGATTCATAAGGGTTTATAAATTCAAGGGTTTAAAAGTTAATTTATTAATATTTATAACCTAATTTAAGGGTTTGTAAGCTGATATATAAAGGTATATAAACTAATTGATTAAGGTTTCTATGTTAATGTATAAAAACCTTATAAAAAGATTCATAATGGTTTATAAGTTAATTTAAAAACTGGTTTCTAAACTAATTTAAGGGTTTAGAAGTTGATTTATTAATTTTTATAAACATACATTTTATTTATTATTACTTCCTTATTTTATTTGTGTATATAGTATATAGTTTTATAGATTAAGTGTTATAAACGGATTTATAAACCTTATGATATTTTTCTAGCAGAATATATTTTTTTCTCAAGAAGAACCTCTAAACTGTTAATATACCTTGTATAAATTCTTATAAAGCTTTTATAATGTTTTTTATAAATATTTATAAACCTTTATAAATGGTTTACAAACAATGAAAATATTTATATATTAGTTATAATGGTTTATAAATTATTTATAAGGAATTATATATTAGTTATAATGGTTTAGAAAATGTGAAGTAGCTCTCCACTTCTAGTCAATGATTCACATTATGATCAAACTGGTGGTGTTTGGAGTGTGCCAATGGTTGAAAAACCATACATTTTGGATATGTGTGTGGTGGAAAAGTTGACTAAAAAGTTAGTAGAAGCTGTTGATGTCGTTGCACACAAGTTGTTTGATCTATTGTTTATGAGAGCCTTCCGTACGATAAAACAAAGGAAGTGTCGGAAGAATTGGAATTTCGAATACAAGGAGATAATGTTTGCGAGAGGAAGGAAAAAGCAGCCACATGTTCAGAAAAAGAAGCTACTCAAATCATGGAAATTCAAATTCAAAGCCAAGGTTATCAAGAAAATCCCTAAGGAAGGAGAAGGTCATAAACATCTTCATGAGGGAGTTATTGTAAGCGTGAAAGTTCAATGGAGACTTCAAGATGGTACTGCATTATTGAAGAAATGTCACAGTGAAGGCAAGAAATCCTTTGAGCTCATAACAGAGAAAGACCAAGTGATCGCTGAACTTAATAGAGCTGTGATAAAGATGAAGAAAGGTGAAGTGGCACTGGTGACCATAGAACCCGAGTATGCATTTGGTTCAAATGAGACACTACATGAGTTAGCTGTGGTACAAAACTCAGTTGTCTATTGTGAAGTTCAGCTTGTGACTTTCAACAAGGAAACACTACGTCTACATCACCAGTTCCAGAAATGGTCTCTGAGAGGAAAGAAAGTGCAGAAACTGATTTACAAAATCTTATAAAATATTTTTATATATTCTTATAACTGATTTATAAACCTTTATAAATAGTATATATATACATATGTATTCTTAGAAATGATTTATAAACCTTATAAAAAAAATTTATAAGTTTTTATAAAGATTTATAAATCATTTCTCAAAATTCATAAATCAATTTGTAAGGGTTTACAACTTATTTTATAAAGCTTTATAAATTAGCTATAAAATTATATAAAGGCTTATAAATTATTTATAAGAGTTTTAATCATTAAAAATATTTTACTACTCAGCTATAAATGTTTCTACATCATTTTCTAATGATTTATAAATCAATATAAAGATTTAAAATGAGTCTTATAAAAAAATTATAACCCCTTAAAAAATAGTTAATAATTTAGACAAAAATTATCCATAAATCCTTATAAATGTTTTATAAAACCTTATAAAATATTTTTATATATTCTTATAACTGATTTATAAACCTTTATAAATAGTATATATATATATATATTCTTAGAAATGATTTATAAACCCTTATAAATATTTTATAAGTTTTTACAAAGATTTATAAATCATTTCTCAGGATTCATAAATCAATTTGTAAGGGTTTATAACTTATTTTATAAAGATTTATAAATTAGCTATAAAATTATATAAAGGCTTATAAATCATTTATAAGAGTTTTTAATCATTAAAAATATTTTACTACTCAGCTATAAATGTTTATACATCATTTTTAATGATTTATAAATCAATTATAAATATTTAAAATGAGTCTTATAAAAAATTATAACCCTTTAAAAAATAGTTAATAATTTAGACAAAGTTTTCTACAAATCCTTATAAATTTTTATAAAACCTTATAAATATTTTTATATATTCTTATAACTGATTTATAAACCTTTATAAATAGTATATATATATATATATATATATATATATATATATATATATATATATATATATATATATATATATATATATATATATATATATATTCTTAGAAATGATTTATAAACCCTTATAAATATTTTATGTTTTTATAAAGATTTTTAAATCATTTCTCAGGATTCATAAATCAATTTGTAAGGGTTTATAACTTATTTTATAAAGATTTATAAATTAGCTATAAAATTATATCTAGGCTTATAAACTATTTATAAGAGTTTTTAATCATTAAAAATATTTTACTACTCAGTTATAAATGTTTATACATCATTTTGTAATGATTTATAAATCAATTATAAAGATTTAAAATGAGTCTTATAAAAATTATAACCCCTTAAAAATATTTAATAATTTAAACAAACGTTTATAACTCAATTTGTAAGGTTTTATAACTTATTTTATAAAGATTTATAAATTATCTATAAAATTATATAAAGGCTTATATATTCTTAGGAATGATTTATAAACATTAATAAATTATATATAATCCTTATAAAACCTTGTAAACATTAATAAATTATTTGTAAGGGTTTGTAAACTTTTATAAATGGTTTATAAACTATGAATAATTATTTTTATAAACTGTTATAAATTATATTTTTATATTTTTTCTTGATTGGTGTCATCCATCTCCAGATTGCTGCTTGGAAGGCAAGTATGGCGTTCTGTTCGATATACTCGGGGTGGTTCAAGAGATCAGCTTTTAGTGCTTCCCCAGCTGCACCGTTGTTGAAGTTCCTTCATACCAGTAAATAGGTAAGGCACCACGTCCGTAGTATTCAGCTCCAGGGCTGCAAGGGTACTTGTATTTCCAGGACTCGTCACAGTAAGATTGCATTGGACTTATCTCCCTGTTATAGCAAAGACCCCAAGCTAAAGGCCCTCCTGTTGCGACTCCGTATGCACCTATATAAGACAACAAACACAGTAACACTCATGCTAATGCAAAGCTGCTTACAACACACTAAACCACAAAATCCCTCTGGAGGGTGCCCATTTTGAACGAATGTGAATGTCTGATCAGATTAATAAGATGAAAAAGTAACCATTCTTTATACGCATAGCATCATCCTAAAATGTCAATTATGAGAAAAGAGCACATATGCTTTATAGACAGAACTAAAAATCAAAAGCTTTAAGATTTTGGAAGAGAACTGACAGGAGGTTTTTCTGGCGACATGGCCAAGGAGGCAAGGAATGCAGCCATTTCTTTCTGTCCCATGAGCTTTCCACCAGTGGTACCAAACCCAAGCGGCTCGTAGAGAGCAGCAGCGGTTATGAAAGTCTGGTAGTCCCAGAAACCAACAGCATGAGCTATGAGAGTGTTTCTTTTGGCAAAGAGCTGCTCAAACTGATACACCTGAAAGTAATCCGAGATCGTCTCGTTCCAGCAGTACTCAGACAACCAGACGCATTCCCATCCCTGCGTGCACACCTTCTTTCCCTTCACTTTCTTCACTTTAATCGTTTTGTCTTTCCCATTTGCAACCAAAGCCAGGGTTGATACAGCCAGCAGAACTAGAATAAAGACTGAAACACTCCGGATCGTCACCATAGCTTTACAACTACGGAGCAAAGTATCAGCTACAAGTTCATAAAAAAAAAGAATTAGACAGGCTTCTTGTTTGAATTGTCTGGCAAAGTTAGAAACTTTTTTTTTCATTCTTTTTAACAAGCAAGTGTTAATGCTGAATATGCTATAAAGAGATGAACTTCAACGTCTTATTCTTCAGGAGAGTAACACATATTAAACTCTGAACATACACAGATCTAGGCTCAACAAGACGTATGAGCGAACATGCTAAAACCAAACAATATTAAATCCAACAAGCTAAAAGCTGAAAGATCTCAAATTCAACCTCGTAAAGATTGCAATCAGAGTCAAATCAGCAAAAAACCAAAAGCTTGGATAGCTGTAGATTGACCCGATATCATTACCAAATTGTAAAGGATGATAGAAGATTAGAATCTCAAGTATACAAATTGTAAAGAAGACTTCAAAATGTGAAATTCAGATCGCGAAATCACTAAGCTACGCAGAACTCTCAGGTCGTCGAGATTAGCTGTGATTATCTACTAATATTTTACACCAAGTACTTGAGGTAATAGCGATTACCTGCAATGCCGAGAAGCTAGATAGATCTAGAGAGGCCGAGAGAAACTAGTTGAGCTTCAACGGGAACAAAAATTGCTTTTTTTTCCTTCGTTGTCGTGAAATTAAGAGATTCTCAGGGATTCTCAGGGGAAGAAGAGAGGAAGGATTCATTAAACTAAAGCTGGTGAGAGATCAGCGGTCTCCATCAAGGTTATCTCTTGTACAGTAGTAGGAATCAACATTGTGGAGGTTTGGAATCGCAGAGAACCAGTCGTGTAAGAGACGGCCGATCTCCGGTGACTCCGAGAGAAGATCAATCAGAGAAGAAAGACGATTGAAAAGAGAATAAAGTAAGGGTACTATTGTCTTTTGTCCAGTGATGAGAAAGGTATTTATGAAAATGACCTTAGATTAGTGGTAAAATTGAAAAGTGGTATCAAACAAAGTGTACATATAAAATTTTCCCTTCTTTAAGTGAGAGAATTGTAAATATAAAAACCAATAACACTAGATTTCAAAGTTTTTTAATAGTGATATTTTAAATACAAAAACCAATAACACTAGATTCCAGTAAAAGATTTAAAATGAATAATTGATTAACACTTGATTGTAAAACCTTAAGAATTAATTTGAAATCCACCATTGAATAACACCACCTGAAAATGTTTATGTCCGTATGTGCGGACGAAACACATCAAATTCGAAGAGTAGAAAACCTACAGGGACTCCAGTACTATGTAAATTTTTTATTGTTATCTAAAATAATCAATAGAAGTTTAAAATTAATAAACATGAAAACATATAACTAAATATTAATCAATAAAACTTTTAGTTTTATATGATATTGAATGATTTCAAATATATATTTATGAATAATGAATATAGCATACAAATAAATTTTTAAAATATTTATAATACGGAATTTCAAATATTAATAAGTAACTAATAATTTATTATGATAATCTTTTAATTAGTAATAATGCAAATATTAATAAGTAACTAAAAATGTTTATGTCTGTGCGGACCAAACACCTAGTAAGATCAAATTCGAAGAGTAGAAAACCTACAGGGACTCCAGTACGATTAAATGGGGGAATATCTGGACCGTATCCCTCCTGATTTTATAAAAGATTCCAGAAAAAAAGCACTAGGGTTGTTCGTTTGTATCAGAACGCCGCGAGGTCATATCTGATTCGAGAGGAGCTATGGGAGCGGGGCATGATCTTCCAGGTAAAGAATCCAACTTTAAAACTTAATGAGTTATAACATAACATAGCACCGATCAAATCCCTAATTTTCGAGATTACGGTCTCAGATTGGACTACAATGGATACAAAAGCGTATTTGCTATACGAGGCTGGTTGTGAGCCTAGGAATATGCATATTCCGTGTATAAGACGAGGTGAGGATGAAGGGCCTTATTACACACGCGAAGAAGAAGAACGCCTCATGAACAAACAAGTCGAGGAGAGCAAGGTCTTCTTCTTTGGATGCTGATCTTCTTTGCTTGGAATGTATTTATTTTAATTTTTTTTTTTGGTGAAAATGTTAGGAAATGTATTTTCTTTTTATCTGTGGGGGGAATCTTTTGTGTGTTTTAGGGGTTCGACATCGATTTCAAGCAGTTCCGATACGTTTTTAACTACAAACCTATTGATTTTGATGACGACGAGATGGCCATAGAACCAGAAACCACCAGAGAGTTAATAGACAGGCTCTCTCGTGAATCCCTTAAGGGATACAATGAAAAGAAGGTCGAACACTAGTCTTGTGATTTATGCTTATTAATATATACAATATATATATATTATTTATATGTGCTTATTTGTTAATGGCTTTTTTCTTTTGTTTTTATAAAACAGGCTACAAACTATGAATTTGTGAAGGTCACCAAGGCCACTTATTACGATGCAGCAGCCGCCACAGTGTATTTCATTACCTATCAAGGTAAGGCTCGTTCCGATGATGAGCCGAGAGACTTCCGAGCTAAGGTCATCCATTACTATCATGAACCAGCCAAGTACATCTCCTGCGACATGAAGCCTGACAAAAATGGTACTCTTTTCTTTCTCCATATATATATATATACTTCCTCCATTCGTAAAAGATCCATATTTTAGGATTTTCAAGCTTATTAAAAAAATATATCAAATTTTAGTTACCATACGTTATTTTCCGTAATTAACTATTTTCCACAAGTTTTCACCTATAGAATTTTAATAAATGCAATTATGTTTTTTGAAATTTACAATTTATATTTAATTTTATATTGAAAATATGAAAAATGTATCTTTTTGAAACATTTTTTTTTCTAAAATGTGGATTTTTTAGGAACGGAGGGAGTATGTAACAATGACCAGATTTTAGACCATCGTATTTCTGTAGCTCTCTCTCTCTTACGGTCTTACCGACTATGGGCTTATCTCTGTTTTCTTTTCTTGTCTTTTTTTTATTTTATTTATTATATACTATTGTGCTACTTATTTTGATTCTTCTGGGAGTTCACTTTCATTGAAACTGCCGAGAAAGAAGATGCCAAGAGAACCAAGGTATATGAAGTATCTATATGTTTTTGTTACTTTTAATGAATCTTTTCCTTTGTGTTGATTTTAGATGGTTCTTGTTCTCTCCTCAGATTGACGAATGAGCTATCTAATGTCTAAGACTGTATGTGAGATGCAAGGACATCTTCATTCTCGAACCATGACTCGTATATACATTGATACCCAAAAGGAGGAGTTCATTGGTGATTTCATGAAACTCGGCCAAAAAAATCATATTCATCAAATAATTTCAGGTTTTTGTGTTTTAAACGACTGAAATTTGATGTTACACTACTAATCTACAGTTTTATGCATAAATAATAAGAAAATACAATAAAAATGAGGTTTTATGTAAAAACTTAAAAGTGTGTGAGGCGGCCATAAAAAAATTTGTAGAAGAAGTGAAATACTAAAAGTAAGAAGACGGTTTAATTATACAAGTATAAAAAACAAAATCTAAAATGAACAAGCGTTTATGATAGGTATTTGTTAGCAAATAATTCCAACGCTAAAACCCTTTCACAAACGCAAGGATCCAGGGGATCGATGGCGGAGCCGGGCGGGCCAGGTACGTGTCCAACTCTGAACTTAAGGATCTAAAGAGTAACAGAAGTCCTTACCTACCATTTTCCGGTCTCAGATTGGACTAGTGAGTGGGACGCACCTACGAGCCTGGTTCTGAGCCTGTGGATAAGTGTGACTATCTTCCTTGCATAGGACGACGTAAGGATGAAGGACCATTTCTCGCGCCTGAGGAAGAGCAACGCCTCTTTGAAGAACAAGTCTAGAATAGCCAGGTTCATTTGATTTTCATCTAAATAACGACCTTTGTATAAGGAAATCTAAAATTGTGATTTTGTAATTAGAGTTTTGACATCAACTTCGAAGAGTCCCGCTGCTTTTTTAATTATGTACTTGTTGATGCAGACACCACCTGAGTAGTAATAAAAAGGCTCTCTCGGGGTTACCTTGAGCGATATAATAAAACAACGGTCTGAATATGTTTTGTCTTATGCTTCTTCTCTTTTTTTTTTAAAAAAAAAAAAACTTTTTCTATGAATGTTTCACAAGGTAAAGGTTTTGAATTTGTTGAGGTTATCAAAGCCAATACTCACCCGACTGGTTTTACATTACCTTTAGAGCTAAAGAGACTTCAGATGATCAGCCAAAAGACTTCCAGCTATGGTCTGCTATACCTCAAACAAGTATCACTCCTGCGAACTGAAAGCTTTTGGATTTTGCATTTTGTATACGTTTTTACTTTGTTGTGATACTGCATCCTATACTTATTTGGATTGTTTTGGGAGTTCACTCCATTGAAACGGCGGAGAAAGAAGATGTGAAGAAAGTCAGGTATATGAAATACCTATATATATACAAACGTATTTTTGCGTCGTGTCTTTTTCTCTGTGTTGGTTTTGTATGGTTCTTGTTCTATTTATATAAAGATGTAAATCTTTTTACTTTGATAAGATGAGACGCAAACACTCTTATTCTCTTCCCGATTTTCTTTATTTGACTAGTTTTTCGTTGAATGGTTCCCTCTGGTTTTATTCAATTAGTTTCTTCCTATTCTTTTCTGATTTTAATGTCTTGTTTTGATTTCTCATTAAATCATTTGATTTCTGACAAATATTTGTAGATTATCTATTTTATTAATTCAGAAGTACACTTTAAAAATACCCCTTAGTTTTTCAACTTATTTACAATGGCATGCCACTAAAACTATTAATTAAATTTCCTATTTTAATGTTTGTCTTTTTCAGTTCCATTAATGTGTTGTCTTAAAATAAAATTTAACTTTCCTTCTCTAATTAAATCAATTTCAATTTTATCTTTATTATTAAAATAGTTTCCTAATATTTCCTAAAATAATTTTAGCATTAATATGACGATTTAATAATTTCCTAAAATAACTATTTGTTATATAATTCAATTTTATTAATTCTTTACAAATCTTAAATCAACATTTTAATATATTATATATCCATAAAATCTGAATAAATGAATTGATGTTACAAAATCTATACTTTATTTATCTATTTCATGTATCTTACTAACTCATAGTTATTTATTTCAACATATTTGAAATTATCGAAATTGAATAATATATTTCATATTATTTATTTCGACATATTTGAAATTATCAAAATTGAATAATATATTTCATATATAATGTATCATTATCTATATTTTTATTTATTTTCCATTATTCTTTATATAATACTAAATATTCGTGACACATTTGATTATTAATAAAGATATAAAAAAAACTCAATGTAATAAAACTAATTATTACAAATGCATCATTGATATAAGCAAAAATAAATAAATAAATACCCGCCCGACCGGGCGGGTCAAGGTCTAGTTCAGGTTAATATATCTTCTCGACAAAAAATATATATATTTCTTCTTGATTTCCATCTTTGTTTAATACAATCTCTGTTTGTGATAGAAGACCACAATCTTAGGAAAGTTTCTCAAATTATATTTTAATAATAATTTTTAGACTTTTTTCAGGAAAATTTTAGACTTTTTAAAGAAATCTTAGGTTATTTCTTAGATTTTTTAACAAATTTTGACGGATTTCTATCAAAGATGGTCTGATGTGGGTTATATATATATATATATGAATCTTTGAGATGTGAAATCGGTGTGAATTTGATTGATTACTTTCAGCTGGATATGTTGATTTTTTTGGGTAATGTCAAGTCTTAGTCCAACATTTAATATGATTGTGAAACCAATCTAAGATTGTAGACAAACGGTTTGATCATGTTATCATGTTGCAAGTTTCTAGGTTTCTTTTGTTTACAAACTTACTTTCTGTCTGTAGATTCCTTTTTTTTACATAAATGATTACATTATTCCTTTTTTATTTTATTTTTTAAGATTTCTATTTTTTTTTTCTAATCATATAGTTTTATGGTTTGAAAATGTCTCTTAAGAATAACTCCAGAAATATATCATGATTTCATATATCTACATCCATAATAAAGCCAAAGGGATTTCACTTTTCAACCGAACACCATTTTGTCTAAAACATTTATAATGGAATCTCAAAAGTTGCAAAAGTTTGGATGCTTTTCTTAAAAAAGTGACATGAACTATGTCTTTTTTCATGAACACATATATCGACAAATGTTGTATACTGTATAGGACAATGTTATTATTGTTTTCATCAACTTGGTGATGCACAAAATACACACAACATTGTTTTGTTGTATATAAATTTTGAAGATAGGTATGCAAGGGATAGTATTCAAAAGAATATGATTGATTCACCGTCTTGTACCCCTTGTAGTAAGCCTTGTATGTTCGATCCACCTTACATGGGCAGCGATCGGACCTTTGTATTTTAGCAAATGTATTATGTTTTTTTCGGTAACTTCATTTCCTTCTACGACAACCAAATCAAGGATCTTAGAAGCATTTTTGTCCTGAAATTTTTATAAAATTCTTGAACTTTCAAATCATACTAATAACTAATTTATTAGACAATTAATTTACTTGTACTTTATTACAAGCTACTGTGCTGATAGTTTTGGTTTTTTGACCAATAAATCAAACCAGTTTTATCTTGTGTCTGATTGAGACTTCGATGGCTGTATTAATCATTCAACTAAGTAAAGATTTTTTATGTTAAGATCTAGCCCTGGGCATTTTACCCGTACCCGACGACCCGACCCGAACCCGACCCGAAAAACCCGGTTCGGATCCCTACCCGCCCCGACCAAATTACCCTAACGGGTATAAATGTTCAAGACCCGCAGACCCGAGACCCGATCGGTTCCTACCCGAGAACCCGGTCGGGTTTTCCGTGACCCGAAATACTAGCCCAAATTACCCAAATTTCCTAAACGGTCGGCGGCTTGTGAACGTCGTGATTTGGTGGTAGGCGGAGGATTAGGCGGAGTGGTACAAATTTTTAGTTTTTTTGTTAATCTGAACTCAAAAATCGGTTTCTATGTGATAGATTACAAGTTTTAAGTGAAATCTATGTATAAAATCCAAAGGATTCAAAGATTATGCAAAAAAAAACGATGACGGCCGCAAAAATCTGTTTCAGAAACTGTGAAACCCTACAGCATTTTGAAGAAGACAATTAGTTAATTACATAAATGCCACTCATTCATAAAAGCAAAGCTGTGTTCGAAGAGAGTCGAACCCGCAGTAGGAAAGGCACTCAATGTTATCGTAACCACCAGACCACGCATATTTTCTATGTTTTACATACATAAAACAAAACATAATGTTAAAAGACAATGGAAACACATCGGGTAATCTGATACCCGACCCGAAATCTTTATATTTTACCCGAAATTGACCCGAAAAACCGAGAAACCGACCCGAAATCTTTAGGAACCGAAAATTGCGGGTTTTTTACGGTTCGTAGACAACTTGACCCGATCCGACCCGACCCCGACAAGACCCGAACCGACCCCGAACCGATAAATTAAAATTACCCGATTGGGTCCTAATATCTAAGACCCGAATAACCCGAACCCGATACGACCCGGCCCGAACCCGACCCGAGGACCCGAATGCCCAGGGCTATTAAGATCTGCTGCAAATGCTTAATTTAGCCATGAGACCTATAACCAGTTCGTGAGTCAGTAACCAAAACTTTTTTTTTATGTCAGTAACATATACTAATGTACATATATTTTTAACAAGCTGACTGAATGAACTAGTGAACTACTTAAAAACAACGTTCCTTAACTATGTCGTGTTCCAACACAAACGGTTTTCAATTATCGTGATTGTCACCACGCCTTCCTAATTATTTAATCTTTTTCTCTTTCACTACAAAAAAACACAACATTAGCGACGAAGATTAACGAGGAAAAATAAACCTCGTAAAATAACGTCGTCTTTACGAGTTACTTACGACGAAAATAAAAAGCAACGTCATTTCGTCAGAATTAACGAGGAAATAATTCCACGTAAAAGGGCGTAAAGTAGCGTGGTTCTTACGAGGAAAATTATCTTCCACGTAAATTCCACGTAAAACTAGCGTGTCCTTTACGAGGAAAACTTTTGCGTGTAAATAACGACGAAATTTCGAGTCTACCAACTTTGTAGGTGAAACACGTTTTTTTTTCTGTAAGCTTTTGGTTTTTGAGGCCTAATATTTTTTAAAAATTAACTTATTTGCAAGTTCTTTTTTTTTCTTTGCAAGTTAAATTTAGACATTTAGTTTCAGAAAATTTACATTCACTAAAAATATCACTTCTTTATTGCACCTTGTTGACACTTGACAAAATCCACAATCTTGAAAACGAAAACAACCCAATACACAAATTATATTACATCCACAAAGAAACCATCACCCACATGAAGGAGATGATTCACAGTTTTTCTTGGTAATATTCAGGAATTTATTTGTGGAATTCAATAACATAATATGAATAAGCACGACAAATGATTTCACAACGACTAAAACCCGAATCAGAGGCCAAAGTCTCGAACTGGGAAAGAGACTTCTCCTTACCACCCGATAATTGCGTTAACATCACCATGTCCTTCGCCAGCACAACGTTAGAAGAAAAGTCGTTGGCCTTTGGTTCTAGAGGTGTAATCATGTCGACTATTATCACCTTTCCTTTTTCGTTTTCTCCGGTTTCAACCGTACGGTACTTCAAGATCGAGTGACTGGCTAGTAAAATCAGCATCCGATCCAACAAAACCGGTGCCTCTGGGTTAGTGGGTTTGGTTGGGAGACGGAGCCCAATCTCATAAGAAGAGAGCCAGACACCTTCATCTACGGCGGCTGCGATCGTTTCGATGACGCCAAGCTCCAAGGCCGCTTTGAGAACCATGGGGAAGGCCAATGTGTTCACGAGACTCTCTGCTTGCAAGCTCACATCTTCTTCATCAGGTTGTTCTTCTTCTTTGATTGGGATTGGTTTAGTGGTGCTGGTTAAGGGATCTTGAAGTTGGCTTGCCATTGTTGTTGGTTGAAAAGTATAGATGGTAAGAGAAAGTCGGTAGTCGGTTGCATCGTTAATTTCCAGTTTAGTGTCGTTTTATAGGGAGAAACCCCAAAACGGAGGGCCAAATATTTTATTTTCATGGGAATTGACGAAAGCATAATACATGTGCCTAGTAGAACCAAATTCGTGTCTACATCTTGTTTACATCGACGAAGTTTGACGCAAATAAATATATTATATATACCCAGGCAATGCATGCTGGTATATATTAAAAGATCGAAAAAATCATTTGTTTTTTTTGTAAGAAGAAAGAATCATTTGTTTTTGGATGGCAAAGTATCAAGTGCTAGACAAATAAAAAAGAATTGATATGAGTTATGGACAGTGTAAAGTGGAATTAATTCAGTCTCGAGTGAAAGAAAATGAGTAACTGAATACAAAGTGTTCGTGTATATGAATTCAGTAATTAGAATAACTAAATTTGTTAAGAGTTATCCTCTTCCTGTATTTTCCCTTTACTTTTAGTACTCCAAGCTTGTATTTTTTTTTTGACATCGTACTCCAAGCTTGTATTAAATAAATTTTCTAATACTGATTTATTATTCTCTTATAAATTTTGAAAAAATTATCATCGATTTTAATCATTTTATGATAGAAAATTTTACATATGTTGTGAAAATTGTAGTCTTATAGTTTTACTTATACTATCATAACAGTTTTATAAAAATGCATGTTTATTTCAAATTCACATTTTTATAACCATTTTTTAGATATTGACATATTTGTTGGCTGCAAAAATTGAAAATAAATTTATCCAAAAGTTGGTCTAATTAGGGGTGAGAAAATTAGTTGGGATTCGTAATTTGATTTGGGCTCTGATTCAGTTGATCCGTTCTATAAAAATAAAATACATGAGCTTTCAAAATCTGAATCTCGGTTTATATATTAGTGTGAGTTAGTCAAGTAGCAATTATGAAGAGAAAAATTAAGAAAACAATCAAAATGTTTGGATTTGACAGATATTTACATGGCTGGACTTTCTTCTCCTTAAAAACAAGTGAATGTGTTAAACACGCGTTGGTGAATTTTTGCTAATTGTTATATAATACTCCCTCCTTTTTTTAATAAACGTCACTTTGACATTTTTTCACACAGATTAAAAAATTGGTTGAAATATATGTAAATTGTTATTAATTACACCTCTTTAACCAATAGTATTTCAAATAAATAAAATTATTTATAAAATCAATGCAGTTTACAATTAATTTTCAGCTGAAAGTAAATATAATTTGCATTGAAATTGTAAAGTGACAATTTTTTATATAACAAGAAAAAATGGTTAGAATGACACTTATTATAAAACAGAAGGAGTAGTACAATTCTATTCTATTTCTTGTATACAAATAAAACAGTTTATGTGACAAAAAATACAACAAATAAAACGAGAGGGAAAAAAAAGAGAGATTAAATGTCTATTCTATGTTTATTAACTAGAATATAACACAAAAAATAGTATTATATTTGAAGATGAAATTGAAAAATACTATATGAAAGTGTAATATAATATAGATTTAGCATTCAGTTTATTTAATATTGTTTAAAATTTGTAAAATATATATTTGTCTTAAAATTTTCATAACATGTAATATGTAAAAAATCTGTGTTTTTAATATGTAAATTATAAAACTAAATAACTGTTTTAAAGACATCAAAAGCACTTGAAATTTAAAAGGGAAATTCAAGAAAAAAACCAAAAAAAACCACAATGGACATTACACATACGTATACACATAATAGGGGTACTATAGCAGTTAATATATGTTGTATATCATACACTTTAACCATCATCTTCTGATGTGTATTTGCTTCTTCTTTTTTGAACACCAATTTGATTAAAACATAAAAGGAGTCTAGTACAAGAGAGCAGATTGCAGGGCATTCTTTGCCAGAGAATCAGTCAGTATGTTTTGATCTCTAAGAATAAAAGAGAAGGAAACAAAGGAAAAGTGTGAGGATAGAAACTCGATATCTGACAAAACTCCATAAAATTCCATCGGATAGGTCTTCGAGTTGATAGCTCTAATGAGCCCTTGAGAGTCGGAGGTGAACCAGACTTTACCAGAGAATCAGTCAGCATGTTTTGATCTCTAAGAACAAAAGAGAAGGAAACAAAGGAAAAGTGTGAGGATAGAAACTTCGATATCTGACAAAACTCCATAAAATTCCATCGGATAGGTCTTGAGTTGATAGCTCTAATGAGCCCTTGAGAGTCGGAGGTGAACCAGACTTTACCAGAGAATCAGTCAGCATGTTTTGATCTCTAAGAACAAAAGAGAAGGAAACAAAGGAAAAGTGCGAGGATAGAAACTCAATATCTGATAAAACTCCATAAAATTCCATCGGATAGGTCTTCGATTTGATAGCTTTAATGAGCCTTTGAGAGTCGGAGGTGAACCAGACGTTGGAAAGAAGACTTTGCTGAGAGGAGATGATTACCTCACGCAGAGCAAGTGATTCGGCCATTAGAGGCAACGAGACCAGGGGAGAAACTTTGAATTGACTACTCTTTGGTTGCTCTGAGTATAGTCTAAGAGCCTACCCAAACCATCCACTCCTGTATCCTTTGACCATGCTGCATCGGTATTACATAGGACCGTTCCAGGGGGAACTATCGTGGAATCATCCCGGGATGTGTATCTTTCAATCGCTTTCGAGTTGCTCTATTGTGCTGTCTGCCATTCACGTGCGGCAGAGAAAGCATGACACACCGTGGTTTGAGCCAAAAAGTGGCGATTCTCGAAGATCAGCTGGTTTCTGGACGTCCAAATAAACCAACATATCCACGAGAATAGGTTTTCAACAATCCCAGTAGACGCTCCACGAGAATAGGTTTTCAACAATCCCAGTAGACGCCAGACATACCTTATCTGAAACTTCTTGAATAGCAGAGACTAGAGAAGAACAAAATTAAGCACTGAGGAAAAATATGATTGGAGTTAGAGCCCAGGTCTGGGTCACAAACGGACAAAGGGAAAAACAAATGCAGGACGATCTCCTCCATACCATAATATTTGCTTAATTATAATTTTTTCTGTTATAGAATCAAATTTCCCAATATATTAACAAGTTTTTTTTAATGATCAACCTAAATAGATTCAACTAAAACTCTTCTAACTAAAAATATTATATGTCAATATGGACAAAATAAAATAATTGACTCCAAATACCACATTGTTTATTAATATTTAGCTGTGGTTTTATTTAATCTAATATTTCAAACTATTTATTATGTTTAATAAATTAATAATATTAATGTGGTTATTATTAAATATATTCAATTCACATACGAATACTAGCAAACATTCATGTTCAAATTATAATTTTTGGCTCTAAAAACTCATATCCGGATAAATATCATTAAATTGAAATGTATTTAAGTTTAAAATATAAATAGATTAGAAATAACAATAACATAATTTAGATTATTCGGAAATGAAAAAGATTTGTTCAGAAAACAAATTTCAACAAAAATTTTGCTAACTGGTAAAAACAATTTTGAAAAAAATTCGAAATTAAATTAGTATTAAAATAATTAGAATATTAAACATAACCAAGCAAAAACTTGTAAACTAAAATCAAAATATTGAGATACAAATTTTACCTATGTTCTTAAAGTGATAAAATTATCTTAAATATCTAAAATTTATTAAATTTCAAAATGTCTCAAAAGTTTTTAAAAATTATCATATGGTACATCTGACGATCTTGAGACATGATCGATCTCTTATATCAGTTGTAGATGTACCCTTCAGGTGTCATGTTAAGTCAGTCTTAATATGAATCTATGATAATATGACATTGTCTAACTGAATGATGTAAATACCTTTTAATTGATCAAGTTACATTAGATTGTCACCAATATCTTATATCAATCAAAAATTTAATATTTTTAATTATCTATTTGTATTGTATAGTGAAATATTATATACATATTAGAATAAAGTATGATCATCTAATAAATATATAGTGGTAGACATGATGGCTTATGTGGCTTTGTACCACATGTATCCATGGATGAAACCCATAGGTATCTATACAAATTTAACGGTAAGCCAAGCGCAACTCAGTTTAATATGTATTCGTCTTTGGTTCATTAAATAGTATTTTAACATGATAGGTATATAATTTGTATTGTTTATCTATATTACATTGTGGAACCGGTAAAAAGATTGTATCCTCAACTATCTATAGACATATATAAATTTTAATTTAAAAAACATATACTAAAGATTCAATAAAATTTGAAACTAATAAAATTATGTTATTTTCTCCATTGACTTTATATATATAATTAAATTAATATGTGTATATGTGGATAATCCAATAATCACTGAACTTAAGTAACAAAATGACATTAAAATAATGTGATCCTTATTTTTAATAAGAACCATTTGGAATGTTGGATGTCATGGATATATTGTCCCAAAACCACCATGTTAAACAAATGTCAAGTGATGATGAACACATTTACTAAAACCACTATTTTAAGCAAATGTTAACTAATGTATATATTTTGTCCCAAAATCACTATGTTAAGCAAACAACTATATATGAATATATGATAAACAGGTTTGTGACAAATCCAATTAAAAAAATTGGCACAGAAAAGTCATATGAATTTTAAGATATGTTAGAAGATTAATGAACAAAAAACTAAGTTTCAGGAGGAAGGAGAGTGTGGTCAGAAGATATTGTGATTCGGATTATGTTTCTAATTTGAATCACGCGAGGTCAACCAAGGAACAGTTTCCGCGGCAGGTGGAAACTTTATAAGCTGGAAATCAAGTTTACATAAGTGGTAGTATTATTTACTAAATACATTGCTCTTCAGAAGCTTAAAAGGAGTATGCTGAAAAGGTTTTCGGAAGAGTTAGGTTTTTTCTCCGAGTTGTAGAACTCTATCACGATTCATAGATAGCTGCTGTCAAAGAATGTTGTTCATCACAGAAGAACTAAACATGTTCAAATATCATTTGCTATAGATTTGATCAACAATGAATAGTTTAAGTACTGAAGAGAGCTATAACTTATAACAGTGTTGACATGTTAATAAAGGTTTTTCAAGTTTACAAGTTAAGAGAAACATTGAAGATGCTTGTGTTACAAAGAATTGATGATTCAGATTTTGATTCTGCATCAAGTAAGGGATACATAGATCCCGTGGTGAAAGATGAGAAGATCTGGTGAAAGATGAAAAAGTCATCTAAGCTTGGAGATATGATGTCTAAGGTGGAGATTTTAATTACAGACAAGATTAATGGCTAATTCGTTGGTTAAGTGGTTAGCTAGGTAAACCCCTTTTTGTCTAGCTAACCAACTCTCTTTGGCACGTATTGCAGCATGTGAGTTTGGAGTATTGGCTTGTTATTCTAAGAATTCATCTAGCCATTGTAATCTTTACAACTTCTTCTTGCTGAAAAGTTGATACATACAGCACAAGTGAGATAAAGAGAGAAGAATGTGTGTAATTGGAGGCTTAAGACTGTAAGTCGCCAAAGAACTAGTGGATAGGTGGAGGAGATCCATCTCGGTGTGTTGCTTTTCGGATTGAGAAGTGAGATGAACACCCAATAAACAAATTATGTTTATTTTTACTTTTTCTAAATTATTTCTAGTCTTTGTACAAGTTTAATCTGAGACTAAGGTTTGTGATCGCGCAAGTGATTCAAGAGCAAATTGGATTCAAGTTTTAACAAACAGGTTAGTCTACAGAAAAAAAAAGTTAGTCTACTGGCTCTTTTTCCTTCATACATGGATGCTCTCTTATTGGGTTGAATGCAAAGAAAACATCTGTCTGCGGACTGTGCAGAGGCTCATCGTGTATGCCACTTGTTATGTCATATGGACAAAATCAGAACAATAGGTTTCATGAGTCTTTATTTTATTTTTATTTAGTCCACTCTTTAGCATTGAATGTGTTTTCCCCTGAATCAGCCGATATAATTATTTAAATTTTTTCACCAAATTTCAGAATCACAACATTACCCACTCTGTACTTAAACCACTAGTCTACTAGTTTTCATGAGTTTATATCCACCCTACCATAAGCAATATTCAAGGTTTCGAACTGACTGATTAGAGATGTGATTCTCGCAAAGCTATCGTAGTGTATGATTGATAATGATATTGATAATAAATAGAAATCTAAACAATTAAACATAGTCTGATACTAATAGAAAGTTAAGATACATTCAAGTAATAACTTTAATATAAGACAAGTCAAACAATAAGCTTTTTCTTTTATTTCCATTTAAGCTTTCATTCTCAGGTTTTTAATGGTGAGGTTGATGCTTAGCCAAGTAAACCCTTAGAGTGTATGCTATCGAAGCCGTCTAATTCAGTATTACAAGTCATGCTTTCTGTACTTTCATGATACGTGACTTGTAGTTTATAAATAACGATAGTCACACTCTTTTCCTTTTTTTCCTCTAAAGTTTTTCTTTTCTTTATGTGGAAGGTCCGCTTTAGTCAGATCCAGTGAAATATTGGTTCTATTTTAAAATTCTTAGAGATACTATATAAATATAAGTATCTTAAATTGTTACAAAAATTATTAAAATTTATACAAATATTTATTTAAGATCAATCATATGATCAGCTTTGCGCCTTTGCGGTATTGCATAATGGTTCAATATAATATAACGAATGATTCCCTAATATATACATATCAATATAAACTTATTAAATCATTTAACAACTTTTAAAAAGTTTAAACCAGTTCATTTTTGCAAAAACAAGCAATAGAACCCTTGCTATATATAGTAATGGATCTTTTAAAAATAAAACGAAAAAAAAACACTACATTTAAAACAAAGCCACACTTTAATAGTAAATATCATTGCTCAAAAATATGAATTAGGACATCTCTAACTTACTCCATTTTTTTCTTCGAAATGGAGTAAAAATGAGCATGGAATAAGAAAATGCTTTAATTATACTCTAGTTCTCACTCTATAATGAAGTTTACTTCATAAATGGAATAATATATTTTTTGTTTATTCGGTATTCCATTATGGAATGAGAAATATAATAGGATTGAAGCATTTTTTATTCCATAATCACTTTTTTCTATTTTGGAGAGAAAAATTAAGTTTTACATTAGAGATATCCTTAGGCGGCTAGAAAAACATCGCAAAAGCGCATAACAAATTAGAAAAAATAAAATTAAAAATTAATTGCTTTAATAGATTTTAAGTTTGAAATCATGTGTTATATCTTGGTTAAGAAAAATAACTCAAATCGGAAAAATGAAAAGCGGTTGGAAGTTGCAAAGAAACTGTAGTGAAAAATTGAAAACAGGGTCAATTTGATCATTCTTTTTTTGTTTGTAATCTGAATTATAATAAAACCATAACCTAATGTACAGGGAAATGCTCTGTGCTGATAAGGTCCAGCAAACAAAGAAAGTAAAAAAAATTCCCCAACAAAACGGTCCAAGACAAAATTAAACCCAAAGAGAGTCGATGGTGGTCACATGCAGCTTCATCACACGTTTACTTTTAGACCGAAGCGCCATCGCACAACACCGGTATAATCTCGATTGCGGCTAGCGAGTTCTCGAACCGGTATGTAGTGAAATTATACAACTTTTAATCTTCTCTTTTCTTTCAAAAATTATATATATTTTTCTTTTCATTTGTTTTGACGTCTGAGTTGTTTTTTTACGTCAGAAAATGAAACCCTGGAGACGAGCTGGCACCACCGCCTAACTCGCCATTGACACACCACCAAAAAGGCTCTATTCATTACTTTTATTCTACAAACGATAGATACAGACACTAATAATACTTACAAACTTTCGCCTCAAATTCTCAGCTCTTACAGATGCTCTGTCTCAATCTCTTGTCCCTCTAATTCATCCTCCTTTCTCTCTTTCTTCCTTCCAAGCTACTTCTCCTGGTTTCCGTATTTGATCCGTTAATCAAAGTTTCCATTTATATAAGATAGATCCTGAGATTTTGAGAGGTGTGTAGAGAGAGAGAGAAAAGAAACAGAGTAATGGCGAACAGAGATATGGAGAGAGGAGGGAAGCAGAACAGAGGAGTTCATAACAACAACAATAACTATTTCTATGACGAAAGCTCCCGCGATACTCATTGGACATCGTGGCTGGTTCCGGCGATCGTGGTGGTGAATCTCGCCGTCTTTATCGCCGTCATGTTCGTCAACGACTGTCCTAAGAAAATCACCGGACCAAACAAAGCTTGCGTCGCTAGGTTCCTCGGAAGATTCTCGTTTCAGCCACTTAGAGAGAATCCTCTGTTCGGCCCATCTTCTTCAACGTAAGTTTAGCTCCAGATTTCAACAACTCGTGAAGTTTAATCTTCTGGGTACCTCGAAAGTCTCAATCTTGTTTACTAATTCGCAATTGAATTCGATCTCTCTGCTCTGTAAATGCCTTGGAAACAGAGCTCCTCTGTTCTGGACTTGTGTTTTATTCGTTTTCTTGTTTCAGATTGGAGAGAATGGGAGCATTGGAGTGGAGGAAAGTAGTACATGAGCATCAAGGATGGAGACTCGTCACTTGTATGTGGCTACACGCTGGTATCATACATCTTCTTACCAATATGTTGAGTTTGATCCTCATCGGTATTCGCCTTGAGCAGCAATTTGGCTTCAGTAAGTTCTTGCCTTTATGTACATACAAACTTTTCTTTCTTTCTTGAAGTTTAGACTCTTTCGTTGATGGCCATTTGATCGTGCAGTAAGGGTCGGGCTTATCTACTTAGTATCTGGTCTCGGTGGAAGCATACTCTCGTCTCTTTTCCTTCAAGAAAGTATCTCTGTTGGTGCTTCGGGTGCTCTCTTCGGACTTCTTGGAGCTATGTTATCTGAACTTCTCACCAATTGGACTATCTATGCCAACAAGGTACTTATTAGCCCTGGACACTCCATTTTGAAATCATTCGGTAGGGTTCTGGTTCGGTTCACTCTTTTCGGGTTTTCGGATAATAAAATTGGGATTTATAAATTGTATTTCAGGTTTTGTTTTTTGGGTATAGACAAATAGGAACCGTTCATGTGAACAGGCTTGGTTTGTGTCTTTTTGGTTCGGTTTTGGGTAAAACACCCATTCCTAGTACTTATGTCCATTGTGCTAAACCGGTTAAGACCCGAAATGTAGCATTGTACGAGGGGTAGGCAATGCGGTTTATCATTTTTACTTTCTTTTCTAAAGGTTTGTTGTTTTTGCAGGCGGCTGCTCTTGTCACACTCATATTCATCATAGCAATCAACTTAGGACTAGGCTTGCTGCCTCGGGTTGACAATTTCGCGCATATTGGAGGGTTCTTAACCGGGCTCTGCCTCGGGTTTGTCCTCCTTGTACGGCCACAGTACGGTTGGGAAGCTTCCCGCACCAACAGTTCCGTTACCAAACGCAAGCATAGCATGTACCAGTACGCGCTGTTCATAGTCGCAGCGGTTCTACTAGGGGTTGGTTTAACTGTTGGATTAGTGATGCTTTTCAAAGGAGAGAATGGGAACAAGCATTGCAAATGGTGTCATCGCCTCAGCTGTTTCCCTACTTCTAAATGGACCTGTTAATCATCATCATCATCAGTTCATCGCTATACTCTAAAAGCTCTCATGTATGTTCTTGTAAACATAAAGTCTCTTTGTTTCGTTTGCCTCTGACCTCGCTAGCCTTTTATAACATACATGTACATTATTACTAAATTCATCTTGTGTAATAAAGGGAAAGAAACAAAAGAGTGTATTACATCTGAAAGTCATACTTCTCAACTAACTAAATAGTATTGTTTGATTAGAGGCAATTAATCTCAACTAGTGTTCCATTGTAGACATGTAGTGCTTGATGTTTCTGTATTGCTATTCTCTTGAATTGTTATTAAACAACAAAATTGGATTAGTTTACATTTTTCTTTTGCAACACAACTAAATTAGTATGTCAAGTTTATGTACATTTTATACAAAAAAAGTTAATTTAGTTTGTACTCTTTTCTTTTAATAAATGAATGAAGCTGGTTAACTCAGTTAGACCGACACTTCTCAACTTCTTGTCTCGTTTACAAACCGCAAATCAATGGTTACTTCAAACGCAAGGCACAGGAGATATGTCATTTCTATGATGTTTCAAACAAACAAAAAAAAGACTTACACAAACACATGCAGCCAGAGGTAGGCATTTGCGGTTGAACTAATCGCGCCACTAGGCTAAAAACAAAGTCTTTTCTTTACGTTTGGTGCAGTGTACCTGCAAATAGCTTAGTTTTCGACCTTCTGATGTTTCGAGTTACATTTCTTCAGCGCCCGGTCATGGTTAAGCACTGTGCTTACGCTCTCAACCACGAAAACGATATGTACAAACCGTAATTAAAGACCCATAAGCCGTTTCATTCGAGAAACCCCAAAATAGAGTTTTAATCACTATATATAATGGATACAGGACTGTACTTTATCTGAAAGCACGCATAGCCAATAGCGTTTCCAAAGTAGAAATTGGCATTACCGGTTCCCTGAATTGAAGCATCAAAAACATGCAAGGTTCTGAATCTATAGCAGTTCTGAACTTAAGATAACTTGGTTACTAATGTTGTGATGAATTGGTACATGGATTTAAGTTGAAGATTGTTGCCCGCCATATCCAGAGATTGTGCATCACAGGGCTGAGGAGAGAAACACCAAGATATCCACAGGGCAAAGGCTAAACGTTGCGTGAGAGTAACTTATGTACTTTTACCTGCTAACTCATTGACGAACAACGCCCATACACTCCCAAATATAATGCTAAATCTCCAACCTAAGATTTAAGAAGTGAGGAGATCGCCAAGTATATGAAAGCCAGGAAGCAAGGTCGATGTTTCAACCGTATGGCTAAAGGCAGTAACATAAACAGTATATTTACGTGGAATACTATCAAGAAGAAGTTCCTGAAGAAGTCAGCAAAGAAGTACCTGAAAGTGAGAGGAAGATCAATAGTGGTTTCAGAAAAGTATCTTGTTTTATTTTCTTTCCAATAGAAGCAATAATGTAATAGGGTTTAGGATATGTAGCTTGAACCCTTAGATACCTTGGATTGGACTGCCCTTATGCTTCCTAAACTGAAAATCTCAGAGTATGAACCGCTTCTTGATAGTCTCATCAGAAAATTCAGGGGATGGGCAGTTAAAGCGCTCTCTTATGTAGGAGACTTGTTTTTATATTGACTGTGAACTCAGGAACGGTGATTCTGGTGCTCAACTTTTTATGCTTCCAGAAGCATGCGTTAAGATGATTGAAAGCTTGTGTTCAAGGTTCTTATGATCTGGTCAGATTGAAACAGTTAAAGGTTAACTTGAATACGGTTTGCCTCCCTAAGGAAGAAGGTGGTGTAGGATTGAGGAAATATGCTATTCGGAGTCTCTTTTGGCAGCTTGGCAGAACCATCATCATCTCTGACAAAAAATCTTTTGAACGATCACCCAATCCAACTCCGGCTCTTGGACTTGGAAAACATGTTCAGCCTCCATCTTCTTGCTTCTCAGTTCACCCAAGGGATCGTCGGTAATGGGCTATCCCTCAGCTTCTGGTTCGACTCATAGTTCCCTTGTTGGTCATCTCATTCACCTCTTTGGGGACTCTGGACCTAGCGAGCTCGCCATCCCTCTGACTGCAGTTGTAGCTGACGCATCTAATGGTACATCCTGGATTTTGCCTTCTCCGCGATCTGAGACAGCACCTTCAACTCCATATAACACTCACATCCATATTGCGTCCAGGCACCTCGGATCCTTACTGCTGGAAGGTGAATGGATCAGTGTGTAACGGTTACTCATCGGCTCAGACCACGTGAAACAACCAAAACATGGGCCTCGACGATTTGGTACAAAGGAGAAGTCCCTAAGCATGCTTTTAATATGTGATTGACCACATTAAATAGACTGCCAACAAAGTCTCGTCTTGCCTCTTGGGGACTGAATATTAGCCAAACATGTTGTCTTTGCAACATCTTGAGTGAAACAAGAGATCACTTGTTTTTAAACTGCAGGTTTTCCCTGCAAATCTGGGATCTAGCTCTCTCAAGAATATCTTCGCGTCAACCAGCCTTTATCACTTGTGCAAAGTGTTATGAGATATAAAGAGAAATATGTTGTATTGATCTGAAAAAGCTGTTTATATGATTTGAGAGATATTGTTGGGAGTCTCTCTCCTCCCCCCCCCCCTTTACAACTTTGATCAAACAATCGATAATCTCTCAACAATTCTCACTCTCTATTTATATAAAGTAATTTAATCGGCCATCCCACGTGATCCGTTAGCCCTCTCTTGCAGCATCTCCAGCTCACCCTCTTTTATTCCTTATTCCACGTCAACCAACTCGTACTCATAACTCACGTCCTACTAGAAGCATGATCCTCTGCTTCTCCTTCCATAACGACCTTCTCTGATTGCTTTTTTCCCTTCTTCCTCTTGTACTCGTAAAGCAATGGTGGTCTCACAGCCTCATACCTAACATTACTCCCTTCTGCAAAATTGACCTTATCCTCAAGGTTGGAAACTGCCCCTGAATTACTTTCTTCCATTACCAAGAACTTTCATAAGCCAGTAGGCCTTTCCACTGTATGAGAACTTCTTATTGACCTGAAAGAGGGCTGATGCGCTCGGCTGAGCCTCTAACACTCCTTCTGCTGTGAGCTGAACCGGAAGTGGTGCCGGTTGGATAGAGTCCCCAATAGCTAGTTTCAGTTGTGAGACGTGAAAGGTATGATGAATCTTGGCCTCTTCAGGTGGCTTGAGGCGGTAAGCAACCTCTCCAACTCTGCCCACAATCTCGAATGTCAAATCGAGCTGACAACTTCTCATTAGCTGACAACTTCTCATTAGTCTCTCCCATAGACTGCCTTGAACGGAGTTATCTTAATTTTCGAGTGAAACGTAGTGTCATAGCAGAGCTCGGCCCAAGGTAAGAAACGCGCCCAAGATTTGGGTTAGTCACTGGTGTACCAGCGTAAGTAAGTCTCCAACCCGCGGTCTGTCACCTCGGCCCAAGATAAGCTGTACTCAAACACAGCTTGGTGCCAGCCAAACGAAACAACTCCCTCCACAATTGACTGGTGAAGACCTTGTCGCGATCAGACACCATGATCTTTGGGAACCCGTGTAGCTTAACCCCCTCTTGGACAAACAGCACTGCGATATCGGTAGCGGTGAAGGGACAGCCCTATGAAATGGGCATATTTGGACAGTTTGTAGATCACCACCAGGATAGCGTTATATCCTTCAGAGCAAGGCAATCCCTCAAGATGAAGGCCATCGCGATGTCCTCCCATATTGCTTCAGGTAATTCCAGCGGTTGCAGCAAGCCACTCTGGAGCCAGAGTGGAGTACTTGTGTCGCTGACAGACCGAGCAAACAGCCACGTAACGTCGAATGCCAGGCATCATGCCAACTTTCTTCTGAGTCCTCTGCACCCCTTCATGACCCCCCAAGGATCCATCATGTAGCTCGTGTAGGATTACCCCAATCAGAATAGACTGCTTGGGTAAGACGACTTTCCCACGTCGCAACAATCGGCCCCTGTACCAGTGAGTAATCAGGATGAGTTGTCGGATCCTCCTGAAGCTCCTGTCTCAACTTGAGTAGCTCCGGATCCCGTGACACTTCTGCCTCAATGTCTTAAAACTGAATAGCTGTGGGCATCAGCTGCTTTATTCTTCAAACAGAGTTTGTCTTGGATCTCAAAGTCAAATCCCAATAGTTTGGAGAGCCACCTTTGATACTCTGGGTCATCGGAGACGACGGGCCGAACTGGGTCTCAACAAAGCCAAGGATCATGGCCCAATAACTCACGACCCAAACCCTATGTGGCTCAAGAAAGTTCTCAAGGCCCGGCAAATAAAACGGCAGACCAAATCCCAAATCAGCAAGGACGAGAAAGGCCGTCTCCTCGACGCTTGTCTCCGGCGGAGTACGTTAGGTACAAGGCGAAGGGGCTGTGCTATCAATGTGATGGACGCTATCACTCTAAACATGAGCTGATGGTATTGGTGATCGAGGATGAGGAAGAGTTGGAAGCGGACGAGACCGTGGAGGAGACAACTGAGGAAGAGGAGAGACAGAGTTTGCAGAGTGTGCCGCACTGTCGACGAAGTCTGCAATGGGAATCTCATCCCCGAGAACCATCAAGTTGAGGGGAATTGTATGTGACACCAGAGCTATTGTGCTCTAATACCAAGTTGTTATGGGATATAAAGAGAAATACGTTGTATTGATCTGAAAAAGCTGTTTAGAGAGCTTTTCTCTTGGTGTAAAGCTCAATCATCATCAGCTCTAGCACTTCTAAGAAAGCTACTTACCGATGTGCTCGTTTACAATGTCTGGAGGCTAACAAAAAATGTCCTCCATATCAACATTCTCCTCTCTCATGTGCATATCTTTAGACTTATATACAAGGATATGAGAAATACAATTACTTCAAAGCACCACAAACCAGAGACAGACCGAGAACTTTATATAATATGGGACACATAGTATAAACTATATATAGATTAAAGGTATGTAAATAAATTTAGGATAATTTTTAAAGAAAAAATAAAAATGAGTGTGGACCTGTGCCACACCCCTCACAAACCCTCATTCAAGAATCTTATGGCCCTATGGAAAAGATGATAAGATGACTCAGATTTTCCCATTGATTTTCAACTACTACTTTCTTATTTTTTATCTAATTTTTGCCAAGAAAGATGTATGTAAAAGCCTTCTCTTTGTAAAAGAGAAACTGCTCATTTTAGTTAATGATATTTACAATTTAGCAAAAAAAAATATGAACTTATGGAAAATGAGAAATGTTTGCTCTCTGAAAATAAGAGGAATCATATCAATACAGTAATTCATTCTGCCATTACATATCATAAGGTGTGGCAAGAAGCAAACATCTCACAAGTCATCGAAGAAGACACTGAAAGAAAGCAATCCTATACTCATGGCTGTTAAACAAATGCGAAGGCTTTCTTATAAGAGAATTGTATTCCTAAGTGTCAGTGGTTTATTATTATTTTGGTTCAGCTACACCGAGGAGACTATGAATCCTGGATGAAAAGAGTGAATTAGAGAAAATTTGGGGAGGAAACAAAATAGTTAGGTGAAGAGAAAAAAGGTAATCATATTGACTAGACTTTCTCTTATAATGCTAGAGAAAAAGAAACAGCTAAAGTTTGAATTAAAAAGAAAACATAACTTGGGGACTTCGAAAACACCAAAGGAACAACAAAAACAGAACAGAAATTGAACTTTGAACAAACCAAAAGTACAAGTCTCGGTACATAGCTAGACTCGGTCGTCTCACCACCGTCGAGGATTAAGCAGCAGATAGCTCCTCTGTCAGCCTGATTATATCAATTAGAAACAACCAACATTCATCAAAGTGAAAACCACATTTTTATACATATAGATAGAGCACGAACAATCTAAAACCAACAGATAAAACAAAAGACACAATAACGTAAAGAAAGACACATCTAGATAGCACCACACAACAAAGTAAAGAACACTCTTTTGAAGATAGATATTTCGTATACCTGGGTTTCTTGGCATCTTCTTTCTCAGCAGGTTCAATGGAGTGAACTGCCAAAACAATCCTAATAAGTAGAGCAAAGTATCATAACAAGTAGAAAATAATGATGCAAAACGAACCCATTTATGACATTGCTGCAGACTTATGATCGAAAAGCTGAGAGTACCTTTCTTCTCAGGTTTCAGGTCACAGGAGTGGTACTTGTTCGAGGTATAACAGAAATAGCAGACCATAGCTTGGAAGTCTTTTGGCTGATCATCTGAAGGCTCCTTAGCTCTAAAGGTAATGTAAAACATATCGGCAGCAGTACCGGTCGGGTGAGTATTGGCTTTGATAACCTCGACAAATTCAAAACATTTACCCTGTGAAACAAAAGAGTTTTAAGAAAAAAAAAACATTCATAGCAAAATGTAAAAAAAAAAGAAGCATAAAACAGAACAAAGTTCACACCCTTCTTTTGTTGTATTGCGCAAGAGATTCCTGAGAGAGCCTCTCTATTACTCCTCTGGTGGTGTCTGTATCCTTGAAATAGTAGTTTTCATCGAAATCAACTGGTACGTAATTGAAAACGCAGCGGAACTCCTCAAAGTTGATGTCAAATCCCTAATTACAAAATCAGAAGAAGATTAGACAAAGGAAAGGTTGTTAATTAGATGGAAAATCAAACAAACCTTGCTACTCTTGACTTGTTGTTCAAAGCGGCGTTTCTCTTCTTCCGGCGTGAGAAACGGTCCTTGATTCTCACCTCGTCTTATGCACGGAAGATAGTCACACTTTTCCAAAGGCTCAGAACCAGGCTCGAATCGCATAAACACAGGTGCCCCCCACTCATTACTCCAATCTGAGACGGGAGACTCGAAATTAGGGACTTGATCGGTTACTCTTAAGATCCTTAAGTTTAGAGTTGGGTACGTACCTGGCCCGCCCGGTTCCGCCATCGCTTCCCTTGGATTCTTGCGCTTATTAACCACATATAACCTAACCCTTTATTTTATACACCCTCTCGATTCTCTTCCTTTTTTTTTTGTACTGCAATCCCTGTAGGAGCAAGTGCAACGGAGGCAATTACTGAATCCTTAGCATTTAATCCTAGGATTATAGGAATAGATTTATATTAAATCAGACGAATTAGCTAAGGATTGGTCCGTCATTAAGGATTTTAAGGACCAAATCCTTAGCGTCGTGACGTGGTGTGATTGATCCGTGGAAACATGTGTTTCCCCTGAAAAAAAAATCGATCTCATTTGTTCTGAAGCCGAAAAAAAAACAAATTGTTTTCGACGAAAAGGCGACGAGAAGGCGATATTGCGATTGTGAAAAATCGAGGTAAATCGAAGTTTTTTCTTGTTGATTTACGAATTTAGATTAGGTTGCATGTTTGTTTCCTCTCAAATAAGGGTTCGTTTTTGGTTCGTTTGAAGTTTAAGGTTTCAAAACGATTTGGAGATTTTTTCGTTTGTGCTTAGGGTTTCAAAAAGATTTGGGTTTCAATCGATTTCGGGATCTTTTCATTTGTGGTTACGGTTTGAAATCGATTTTGGTATCACTCGATTTGGGGATCGGTTTGTTTGTTCTTACGGTTTCAAAACGATATTTTTGTATCGAGGCTTATGATCTTTGCGTTTGTTCTTATGGTTTCAAAACGATTTTGGTTTCTATCGAATAGATGATCTTTGCGTTTGTTTACGGTTTCCAAACGATGCTTCTTATGTGCTCTGCCTCTGTGATTCTCTGTGATAATAATTTTGTTTCTTCTTCTCTTTCAGGTTAACATGGGACAGGATTACAGTTACAGTCAGCCTTGTTCATCAGAGTACGACATCACCTCCCTTCTTGAAGAAGAAGCTGCACTCTACGCGGATGAAGCTGAGAGTAGTTACATGGTCGCAGAGCCTGCTCAGTACCCACCTCGAGCTGAGGCTGTTACACAACTCAGAAGACACAACTCAGCAGACCTTATGGCTATGGAGGAGATGAGTGATGACTTGCAGACACAACTCAGCGAGCTTAAGGAGCAAGGTATTAAGAGTGAGCAGAAGCTGGTTAAGCTAGAGAAGACAATGGTGGTTTGTCTACTGGTTTCTGTATTAGTCTTAATAGGTTTGGTGTTCATCTTTCTGCGTGGTGAGTTTCTTTCCTCCTGCTTTTGATTGTTGTGTCTGCATTTTATAAAACGTTGTTAACTGTTTTATCTCGTGTGTTTGCAGGCAGAGCTTCAAAGGGTACCTACTTAGCGAGAAAGGCTTACAACGCGCCTGTTTGTAAGGTACTCTACAAACTACTTCGTTGTCTCTTTTCTGTGAATAGTAAAAACATATAGTAGTTGTTGTTGTATTTAAAACTTCGAATAAAAAAAATGAAAAATGTTTTTAAAAATTAATTACTGAATCACTATTTTACTGGTGAGATTTGATTGGTGTTAAATGATACTGAAATTTTTTTAGTGTTAGTTTTAAATGTTGCTTAGTTATATATCAGTTCCGTCTTGCTAGTTGAGTACTTATTATAATGGTGTTAGATTTATTGGTGTTAAATGCTCATGGTTTTGTAGTTGTATTCCTAACTGCCCAGATTTATGGGTGTTAAATGTTTCTTAGGTTTAGATCCCTTACTTAAGGCTTTGTGTTGCTAGTAGAGTGACACAAACCATTCCCTAACTATGAATACCACCCCTGGTTTCGTAGACCTTCAATCACCCGAACCCGTTTGGTTGAGTGGCCAAAGTCAAGATGCGTCTGCTATCAAGGAGAGGAGGAAATGGTCTCCTAAAGAGGATAAAATCCTCATTGGTGCTTGGCTCAACACCAGTAAAGATGCCGTGGTGAGCAATGAGCAGAAAGCTGGTGCGTTTTGGAAGAGGATCATCGACTACTACAATGCAAGCCCTCTTCTGGTTGGGACAATACCGAGAGAGCTTACTCAGGCCAAGCAGCGGTGGTCTAGGATTAACGCAGATGTCTCCAAGTTCGTTGGTTACTATGACCAGGCTACGAGGGAGCAGAAAAGTGGTGAAAACGATGATGATCTGATGAAAGCTGCACTAGACTACTACTTCAAGGATCAAGGCCACAAGTTCAGCATGGAACACGCCTGGAGGGAGCTGAGGCATGACCAGAAATGGTCCTCAGCTTATCTTGGTAAAGACGGTGGGAAGGATAAGCGCAAAGTCGTGGAGATTGATATAAACGAGGAAGAGGGAAGACCGGTCGGGGTCAAGGCAGCGAAAGCTGCTTCTAAGAAGAAGAAGAGTGGGAAAGAAGAGGAGTTGTCTCGTTTACAAGACATCATGGAGATTAAACAGAAACTCTCTAACCAGAATCTCCTCGATCGCTTACTAGCCAAAAAAGAGCCATTAACTGAGATGGAAACATCACTTAAGCTCAAGCTTATGTCTGACATGTTATGATGTTATTCTCTTTAAGGTAGATACTTGTCTTTGCGTTGCTTTACTGAGATACTTGTTTTTGTGTTGCTTTGCGTATATACTTGTCTTTGTGTTGCTTTGTCTGGATATTTGTCTTTGAATTGATACTAAGTCACGGGTCTTTTTTATTTCAGGTTCAGCAGTACAAGTGAAGCAAGTCACGGGTGCATTTGGAGTGGTGAAAGTGTTTTCTTCTGTAGGTCATGTGAAGCAAGTCACGGGAAGTCTTTTTTTGCTATAAGTTTTTGTCAAGCCGGTCAGTAGCTAGTTATCTCGTTTTCTATCTTTCCATCACTTCTTCCTTCCTAATACTCTGGTCGCGAAGAAGTTGTAAGATTATGTGTCTGTTGTAATATTTGCCAACTACTCGAAGTTGTAAGATTATGCGTCTGTGAAAAATAGGTAACTCAATCCTTTAAGATTATGCGTCTGTAAAAACTTGCTTCTGTTTTTGCTTTTTGTTATAAAATCAAGTCTTGCTTCTGATTATATAAAATCAAGTCTTGCTTCGTATCAACTAAAATCAAGTCTTGCTTCTCTAATAATATCAACTACAATCAAGTCTTGCTTCTGTAATATCAACTACAATCAAGTTCTGGATGCTCTAATATCAACTACAATCAAGTTATGGATGCTCTAATATCAACTACAATCAAGTCTACCTTATGCCTTGATCAGATAATGTTATGAAAATGATATGATAATGTTATGATAATGTTATATATTTTCTATAAAATGAAAATGATTATATATGTCTATAAAATGATCATATATGTCTATAAAATAATTATATTTTTTCTATAAAATGAAAATGATAGTATATGTCTATAAAATGATTAAATATTTTCTATCAAATGAAAATGATAGTATATGTCTATAAAATGATTAAATGTTTTCTATAACATAAAATAATGATAGTATATGTCTATAAAATGATCATATATGTCTATAAAATAATTATATATTTTCTATAAAATGAAAATGATAGTATATGTCTATAAAATGATTAAATATTTTCTATCAAATGAAAATGATAGTATATGTCTATAAAATGATTAAATATTTTCTATAACATAAAATAATGATAGTATATGTCTATAAAATGATCATATATGTCTATAAAATAATTATATTTTTTCTATAAAATGAAAATGATAGTATATGTCTATAAAATGATTAAATATTTTCTATCAAATGAAAATGATAGTATATGTCTATAAAATGATTAAATATTTTCTATAACATAAAATAATGATAGTATATGTCTATAAAATGATCATATATGTCTATAAAATAATTATATTTTTTTCTATAAAATGAAAATGATTATATATGTCTATAAAATGATTATATATATTTTCTAGATATGTCATCATCTTCATCCGATGAAGTCGATGAAAGATTGGACGAAATTTGCGAGGAATACGTGGAAGAAATATACAACGACATAGTGGAGGCCCAAACCATACCGCAAAGGACACGTCAGTATGTAGAACGACACCGCGAAGCAGGACAAGACCAATTATGAAATGACTACTTCAGCGGAGATTCGACGTTCTCGACTCAATCATTTAGACGCCGTTTCCGCATGAATAAGGAATTATTCTTGCGTCTTGTTCATAGCCTAGAAGAGTGCTTTCCATTCTTTCAGCAAAGAAGAGATGCAACCGGGAGGTGGGGTCTTACTGCACTACAAAAATGTACTGCAGCTATTAGTCTGCTTGCTTATGGTACTGCGGCTGACACCGTTGACGAATATCTCCGACTTGCTGAGACCACTGCACTTTCGTGTTTACATAATTTCACTGACGGAATAATACAGTTATTCGGAGATGAGTTTCTACGACGACCCACACCGGAGGATCTTCAACGACTACTCGGTATTGGAGAGAAACAAGGGTTTCCTGGTATGGTCGGGAGCATTGACTGTATGCATTGGGAGTGGAAAAATTGCCCAACCGCTTGGAAAGGACAGTACACACGTGGATCAGGAAAACCGACAATTGTCTTATAGGCTGTAGCTTCACAAGATCTTTGGATATGGCACGCTTTTTTTGGTCTTCCAGGTACCTTAAATGATATCAATGTCCTCGATCGGTCTCCTGTTTTTGATGACATTTTACAAGGTCAAGCTCCCAGGGTAAAGTATGTGGTCAACGGACACATGTATAAGTTGGCGTACTACCTCACAGACGGTATATATCCAAAATGGTCAACATTTATCCAATCTATCACCCTCCTTCAAACTCCTCAACAACAGTTATTTGCTAAATTTCAAGAAGCAGCCCGAAAAGATGTGGAGCGGGTTTTTGGAGTATTGCAATCTCGATTTGCAATTGTGAGAAATCGGTAAAACATTGAACAAAGAAAAGATAGGAAGATTATGAGAGCATGTATCATACTCCACAATATGATAGTCGAAGATGAACGGAATGGATACTCTCGTATTGATATAGATGAATTTGAAGAAGGAGACGTCCCCAGATGTTTAGAGGTAGAAACCGAGAGGCCAACAATTCTGAATAATATTTTTCGCAGTCGGAATGATCTTCTTGATAGGCAAACACATGAACGATTAAAAAATGATTTAATTCAAAATATTTGGAATAAATTTGGTGATGAAGATTATGAATTATTCTATCTTTATGTAAAATTATTGTTTTTATCTTTAATTGTTGTATTTTTATGTTTAATTAATGTATTTTATGTTTAATTATTGTATTTTATGTTTATTTATTGTTTTTATATTAAGTTATTGTATTTAATCATCTAATATATAAAAATTATATTTCACTAAATAAAAAAAAAAAAAATTTCTAAAAATTCCAACTTCGGAATCACCATTGTACACACGTTTTTCACAAGAATCCTTAACTATTCAAAAAAATAATAATAATACTAATCTAATCCTCACGACTCCGGTATGGTATCATGCTCTAATATCCAAAAGGCAACAAGAACCGAAATCTCGCCGGAACACAACGGGCAAAGCAGCAAGCCACGTCAGCTAAAGAAATCGCCACCTCACTGCTAGACGAAACCGCTGGAGGAGTGACGAATACACCGGCGTTAGGGCAAGCACTTGCGACAGGAGGAAACGAGTGGGAGAAAAGAAGCAACCACGCCTCGGAACCTCCGCCAAGACGACACAGTGGAGATGAGCCGAGAAAGAAGGGAGAAAGACGCTAGATGGAAGAAGTGTGAGAATAGTCCAGCACGCTAACCGCCGACAAGGATCCACCGCTACCGGAGAAAACCACCTGAAACCGAAAGAAAACCACCAGCAATTCTGTCAACGAAAGAACCCTCTTCTCAAGCGCCTCAACTCCTCTCTTCAATCTTTGCCACAGTGCCGCAAGCACGGAAACCTAAAACCGCCGCGGAGGAACTCAGGAGGAGCAAAAGAAACCCGAGGACCCAGACTTGACCCGGTCCTCACAGATCGAAATATCGGAAGGCTAAGAGCTTCAAATCCATCAGGTTACATCACTGCAACACCACCATTGGGGTTATCCTGACACAGAACCGATCGGCTTTTCAGCCTCCCAGAGATAAAGAGCAGGGGAGCAAAATAAAAGAAAGGGTGAGCCCTCTCGCGACACCGGAGAGTTTTAGTCACCGGGAAGGCGTGAAACGGTGAAACAGGAGGTCGAGGTGACAATATTTTCTAGGACATACGAGAAACCCCTTTCCGAAAAGCAAAATTTCGCTCTGTAAGGGCCGGGTCAAGTCTGGTTTAACTGTTGGATTAGTGAATAGTGATGCTTTTCAAAGGAGAGAATGGGAACAAGCATTGCATATGGTGTGATCGCCTCAGCTGTTTCCCTACTTCTAAAGGGACCTCTTAATCATCTTCATCAACAACATACTCTAAACCTCTTATGTGTGTTCTTCTAACATATAATCTCTTTGTTCCTTTTGCCTTTGACATCTCTAGCCTTTTATAACATACAAAAGAGTGTATTACATCTGAAAATCATACTTCTAAATTCTCAACTAAATAAATAGTATTGTTTGATTGAAGGTATTCAATCTGAACCAGTGTTTCATTATTATAGTGCTTGATCTTTATACATTGGTATTCTTTTGATTTCTCGTTAAACAACAAAATTTGATCAATTCACATTTTTTTTTTCTTTTAACACAACTAGATTAAGGTGTCAAGTTTTATGTACTTTTTGTACCAAAAAATTGATCAAAATTAGATTTAGTTTCTACTTCTTTTTTATATATGAACGAAGCAAACTAGCTCAGTTTGACGGACACTTCTCAACTTTTAGTCTCGTATACAAACCGCAATAGTAAACTATTGGTTACTTTCGTTGCAAGGTACATGAGATCATATGTTTCAAACACAAAAACAGAATAACTGACACAAACACATGTAGCTATAGGCGTTTGCGGTTGAACTAATCGCACCGCTAGGCTAAAGACGAATTATCTTCTTTACGTGTGGTGCAATTTACCTGAAGATGGCTTAGTTCTCGACCTTTTGATGGTTTGAGTTACATCTCTTCAGCGCCCGGTCATGGTTCAGCATTGCACTTACGCTCTCAACCACGAAAACGATCTGTAAAACCGTAAAGACCCATAAGGCGTTTCATTCAAGAAATCCCAAAATGGAGTTTTAATCACTATATAGAGTAACGGATTTGGAAATGGATTCAGGTTTTTGCACTTTACCTGAAAGCATGCATAGCCAATAGCGTTTCCAAAGTAGAAATTGGCGTTACCGGTTCCCTGAAATGAAGAATCAGAAAAGTAAGGTTCTGAATCTACAGCAGTTCTGAACTTGAGATCACTTGGTTGCTAATGTTGTTATGGATTTGAGTTGAAGATTGTTACCCGCCATATCCAAAGATTGTGCATCACAGGGCTGAGGAGAGAAACACCAAGATATCCACAGAAGAGAAAGAACGAGAACTTCATATCTACGCCAAAACAAAAGCAGAGTTTAACTATATTGCAAAAGGTAAACAATGAGAAAGAGTAACGTATTTGCTTTTACCTGCTAACTCATTGACGAACAATGCCCACAAACTCAAATACAAAGCTGAATCTCCAACCTACGCGAGGTTTAACATTTATGAATATGAATACAGCTTCTCAGAAGAAAGATAATAATCAGTTCACGGCGAGTTAAAGTACTTACCGAAGGGTAAGATTTAAGAAGTGAGGAGATCGCTAAGAAAATGAAAGCCAAGAAGCAAGGTCGATGTTTCAACCGTATGGCTAAAGGCAGTAACATAAACAGTATATTTACGTGGAAAACTATCAAGAAGAAGTTTCTGAAGAAGTCGAAGACTTCTGCAAAGAAGTACCTGAAATTGAGAGGACGATCAATAGTGGTTTAAGAAAAGCCGACATTCCTTATTCGTCACTGATGATATGACCTTATATACTTACCAAAAGACTCCGATGTTTGGTGACAGATCTTCGATACTGAGAATGAAACCATATGTCCTGTAATGTGGGGCACAAGCATACTAACATCAGAACCTCTAAAGACTATAACAATATGACCTGGAATCTATCAGAAACTTAGCCTATGTGGATATGAATTTCGGTTTCCTCAGAGCTAAGAGTTACCTCCTGAACATTTCTTCGAGCCCACCATGCTTACTCAGTGATAAGCTACATAAAACCACCACACAGAGCGACCACACAAGTACCCAGAACACGAAGTGCACGACTGTCTTCCATAGAAAGGGAAGATGTGCAGTCGGTTTCGATTTGGCTTGTTTAGAAGCAGAAGAGGTTGATCTGTTTTCACTTTCTACATTTCTGGTCTGAAGGAACAGTTTTAGAGGAGGAGCATCCAAACCATATCCTAATAGAAAGATTACCTGTGGGAAACAAACAAGAAGAATTAGAATCTGTTTACTTTGAGAAACATGAAATACATACATCACGAAAATGATACATACAGGAATAGTCAGAATTGCAGGGTAAAGAGATAGATGTGTGGCCATGACTAAACCAAATGCCGCCAGAGGAACTCGTCCTGCACAGGTAGAAAACAACGGGTTTTTAAAATGCTAAGAAAAAATTGAAATTAGCAATATGCAAGTATCATAATCTTCTTACGAGTAACTGCTCCATTAAGTGCCAATATGACAGCCAGATTTTCGATTGGCGAAGTTGATAAACCCACACAACATACGATTGTAAAAGGATTCCACAAGTAAACAAGAGCAGCGATATCTCCGCAAGGTAGTATCCCTGAGGAGAACACGAAAAGGAAAGATCAGTCTTTGCCTTCAAGTAAATAGTTGCAAGAAAAAAACAGAACACTCTCTGATCCAATCTCAACGAGCCAAAACAAATCTAGCGATATGGACTAAAAGCGTAGATGACACATCTGTGTTTCCCAAAGGGGAGTAGAATCAAATATAGATGATACCTTTATCCCTTGGCGACTTAACAAGGCCAAGAAGCCTCGCATTCAATCCATAAGCCATCTGGAGTTTCTTACCAATACCTCTAAGAAGCATAGCACTCAATATATCTGCAATAACAAAAACCAAGCTGCATCCAAGAGAGTGTTGGTATCCAAGTAAAGGTTCTCCATGGAAGAGTAAACATAGAAAGATGATCTATTTTGACACAGTCACATCTCTTAAACCCTTAGAGAAGACCTTAACAAGATCTACACTCAAAATCTAACCCTAAACTAGCTCATGGTATGAGAATAGAGAGTGTTGGTATCTAAGTAAAGGTTCTTTATGGACGAGTAAACATTGAAAGATGATCTCTTCTACATAGTTACGTCTCTTAGTCCCATAGAGAAGAGCTTAGCTAGATGTATACTCACAAGCTAACCCTAAACCAGCTCATGAAGAGACAAGAAGAGGTGAATCCAGAAAAGATGAGAAGTACCTGCAAAAGAGGTGACTTGGTTGCCCTTTAACCCTGAAACATCCAAAGTGTCTTCCTTTTTAAACTCAAGTTGAAACAAAGTTTCAGATGATTTGAACTGGTGTCAGCCAACTAACCTCTGAACTGTGAGAGGTCCGAGAAGCGAGAGCAGCAACGGCGAGCCATGATACATAGATCCTGCGCAGATACAAGTAAGACTTCAGATACAAGCAACCTAAAATCAGAAACTACAGAGGATCAAATCTGAAAGAGAAACCTGCGTATGGTGACATTGATGCCTGCTTCAACCAATAACCTTCCGCAACTGAAAAAAAAATTAGCACAAAACAAGACGAAATGTAAGGAGAATTCGAGATCGTCGAGGTTATAATGAGAGATGGAGAGAGTGAGAGAGAGGCGATACGGCGGCGTATGCTGGTGAGAGGAGTGGAGACCTCAGGACGGGAAGAGAGGTTGAGATTTCCCGAGAATGAGATCAGGATCAGTCGGAAAAGTACGGAAGATAAAGCCCAAATCCAGAACCGGCATGGCTTCTTCTTCTGCTCCTCTACCATTTCTCCGTCGTCTTTCGTCATCTCTCTTTACTTTTTTTTTTTCCTCAATTCTCCGGCGAGTGAAGAAAGGAGACGACTCAGACGAAAAGCCGATCTGATGAAACGGCGACGAATTGATATTTAGGCTTTATCGAAAAGGCCCATTAGTTTGGTAATAAGCCCATTAGTACCTATAGATAATTCCTTCACCGGACCGTTTAAACCGTCTTGTCTTTTCCAGGGTATTTTGTTAATTAAGTTTCATATGTGATTGTGACAAAAAAAAAAAAAAAAATTCATAATTCACATGATAGAGTTCAGGTGCAAAACAAAGTTCTTTTGCCATTGCGGTATAACTTGGGCTTTATCATAAGCAAACAAGGTTGTGTTCTTAGACATGATCTAGTTTCTTTATAACAACATCATATAAAGTTAAGCATAAAACTAGCAAATATATCCCTCTTTTGAGCTTCACTGTAAAACTATATACTGTCTTATCTATTCTTATGAAAGTCGCTGTTTTTCTTTTGTGTCATCGTATATACGGAGAAGACTGTCTAAGCTGTTCTCTCAAGAAACTCTACCTTCTTGTTACACCAATTCAGTGCTCCCTCCATTATGTTCTACAAGTCTTTTTTTACAAAAAGAACGAAAATTAATGAATCACAGAAAACATAAATGTCTTTCTTTCATTTTCTAAAGAAAAACTGGCGTGCGTATTGTAGGCCTGGACGTTTTCACCCCAATCCGAAGTACCTACCTAAATCCGAACAAAAAAAACCGAAACCGGATCCAAACCATTATACGAAAATATCCAAACGGAACTTATGAGCTTAGTACTTTGGACTTTGGGTATAACCCGAACCGAACCGAAATCCGAAGTAGGATCCGAAGGTATCGAAATTAGTTAAATATGTTAATGTTTTTATATATGTTAAGGTAATTTAGATAGTTTATAGTATTCCAAAAGATTTATGTAGTCTATGTTATATGTTAATTTGAATATCTTTGAGTTAATTTAGATAGTTTAATTAATTTTTAATTATATTTGTGAATAATTTACATATTTTGAATACTATTTTGTCAAATTTTTAGGTTTAAAAAAATATTTTTGGAAGAATTCAGACATTGGTTATAATCCGATCCGAACCGAATCCGGAAGGAACCGAACCGAATCCGATCCGATAATTAGCAAAAACCAAATAGTACTTGTGAGCATAAGAAAATCCGAAAATCCGAATCAACCGAACCGAAACCTATTGGACCACCAAACGCCCAGGCCTAGCGTATTGTATACACAGAGTTCAGTGTTAGCATTTAAGGGTTCAATAGACTATAGACTCTCCATTCTTGCTAAAGCAATTTAACACCGAGTTAAGTATAAACATTTCTCAGTCTCATGATGATCTTTAAGTTTTTTTTTTTGCTGATCTTTAAATTTTAACTTTGTACATTCATTTTTTATTTTTCTAGGTACTTTACATCAATTAAGATAATCAAAATTTTGATTTTCAAAAAGTATTGTACTTTGAATTAATTGAATTTTGTATTTTTAAATAAATTGAGTTAGTATTCCTCAGAGTTAATTTGTTCATAATTATGGGAAAGCTTTTAGTGTGATGAATGAATTTTATGTAGCTTTTCATATGTTTCTAAAAGTAATGATACATACAAGATTTGCTCATGAAAAGTCTGAATTATAGTTCAAAAAAAAAAGTCTGAATTTAATACCCAAAATAGTTATTGGGTCTGTATAATGATTTTATTAACCAGGAATATACTACTACTAAATTAAATAATGTCTAGTTGACAAAAATAAAGAAAAATAGGAGTAATAATGTTTTATTTTAGTGTGTATATTAAAAGTCTTTTCGTCGACAAAAAAAAAGTCTTTTTTTTTTGGCATTTCCAACTAGACTTCATTGATGTCCGGACACACCCAACACTCTCCTTCCTCTCCCAACGGTCATATTTCTCCGACAATATACAAACGGTCACTAAACCTTTAACCACTTTTACACCGTTCGATTCTATCCATCCAACGGCTCACAAACATCCAGATTGCCTCGTGCACCACTCACTCTGCCCAAAAAAAAAAATAATTACTGTAAAAAAGAAAAGTGACAACTTCAATTCTCGAAGACCCAACAAGAAAACAAACTAAAAAAGTAGGTGAAAGTATGGTATTAGTAGAACAACCCTGTATAGTACCACATTCTGTAGAGTGTTAGTGAGAGAGAGAGAGAACCAAAAGTGAGTGAGAGTGAGAGAGAGAGAGAGAAACTAGAGAGAGTGAGGGAGAGAGACAACAAGAAAGAAAAGGATTATAGCAGTCACAGTAATCTCTGAGTGAAGTTCTGATCTGGGTTTTGTGTGTTTGGGTTTCTTGATTTTGGGATTTTGGCAAACCGGGATGGAAAACCGGAATGGAGAACTGGGTTTACAAAGTATGTTCATCAACGGAGGAGATCACCTTCTTCAACAACAGCAGCCTCTCAGATGATGTGAATTCGTTGGTCATCACTATCATCTACATTTTAGATTTTGTTTGTTAAAAAATCGTCAAGGAATCCGATGATTGTGTGTTTATGGTAGATTGATTTGATTAAGTTTATAGATTAGTTCTATTCTTTCATTCTTTTATTTGATTATATATTTTATTGGGGAAGGGATTCATTTCATTTTTCTATTTCTTTGCATATTAAGTCACAAAAAAAAAATCATTCTTTTTCATTCATTCATATAGGATTCACTCATTCTTTTTGTTTTCATTTTTTTTTCCCATCGGATTCCATTTTTTTAAATCAGTTGTTGTTTGTGCTTAACACACACACACACACTTAGACCATATCACTCACATAGATATTCTGGGTTGGGTAGATATATTTTGTAGAGGATGTTGGCAGGTTGTTCAAGTTCATCATTGTTGTCACCGACCAGAAGATTAAGGAGTGAAGCAGTAGCAGCAGCAGCAGCAACATCATCAACCGTATCAGTACATTTTCCCATGAACACACAGAGATTGGACTTACCCTGCAGCAGTAGCAACTTCTCCCGCAAAGAAACACCTTCTAACCGACCACTCGCAAGAAGCATCTCACTCGACAACATCAACAACAACAACAAAACTGGTGGATGTTCGCTTAAGCAGAGCATAAAGCTTCCACCTTTGGCAACTACAAGAGGAAATGCAGATGGGTTTTCTTGGAACAACGACAGCAACAACAACAACAACAGAGAGAGGAAGAGTCTGAAGAGACTGGCGGAGGAGAACAAGGAGGACGAGTGTTGTCTGAGCAGAGTGAAGAGGCAAAGAGGTGAAACAGGAGATGATGATCACAACATGGGTTTTTGGTTTGAGCATTTCAACTCATCTCCAGCACCAATACCCTTTTCTTTAACATGTTCAGGTGATAACGATGAGGAAAAGGTGATCTCTTCTCAGCCTTTACCGGGTCATCCACACTGGGTTAACTCGGTGATAACCGAGTTAGCTGGTTTCGGAGATAAGGACATTGAGAGCAGCCGTCCTGCAGCAGTCAAGGAAGCTTCTGGATCATCAACAAGCGCATCAGCAGAGAGTCATAGCTTCAGACACAGAGTACCAGAACCCACAAATGGTTCAAGGAATCCATATTCATCACACCACGGAGGAAGCACAGAGGAAAGGACCATCAACAACAACAACAACAACAGGAACGATTCACAGAGGGATCTCGAGCTTGTGAACCTCCTCATCGGATGCTTAGAAGCGATCAGGACAAGGAACATAGCAGCCATCAACCATTTCATCGCAAGAACCGGCGAACTCGCTTCCCCTAGAGGACCAACACCAATGACTCGACTCATATCTTACTACACCGAAGCTCTGTCTCTTCGAGTGGCTCGCATGTGGCCTCACATCTTCCACATCGCACCGCCTCGCGAGTTCGAGAGAACCCTCGAGGACGACGCGTTGAGGTTCTTGAACCAAGCGACGCCGATCCCGAAGTTCATCCACTACACAGCGAACTCGATGCTACTCAGAGCGTTCGAAGGGAAAGAGAGAGTCCACATCATCGACTTCGACATCAAGCAAGGCTTGCAATGGCCAAGCTTCTTCCAGAGCCTAGCTTCGAGGCCGAACCCACCGCGCCACGTGCGCATCACGGGGGTCGGAGAATCAAAACACGAGCTCAACGAGACGGGAGACCGTCTCCACGGGTTTGCAGAGGCGATGCATCTCCAGTTCGAGTTCCATCCCGTGGTGGATAGGCTCGAGGACGTTAGGCTGTGGATGCTTCACGTCAAGGAAGGAGAAGCCGTCGCCGTGAACTGCGTTTCGCAGATGCACAAGACGCTTTACGACGGGACGGGAGCTGCGGTGAGAGACTTTGCGGGTTTGGTCAGAAGCACGAACCCTGTAGCAGTCGTGATTACAGAACAGGAAGCGGAACACAACTCGACGCAGCTCGAGGGGAGAGTCTTTAACTCGCTAAAGTACTATTCAGCGGTTTTTGACGTGATGCACAAGCATCTTGGTGTGGATAGCTTGATGAGGGTGAAGATCGAGGAGGTTTTGTTTGGGAGAGAGATCAGGAACATTGTGGCGTGCGAAGGAAGTCATCGGCAGGAGAGGCATGTGGGTTTTGGGCAGTGGAGGAGGATGCTGGAGCAGCTAGGGTTTCGGAGTCTTGGAGTTTCGGAGAGAGAGGTTTTGCAGAGCAAGATGCTGATTAGGATGTATGGAGATGGGGATGAGGAGTTCTTTAATGTAGAGAGGAGCGATGAAGATGGAGGAGGAGGAGGAGTCACATTACGGTGGTTGGATCAGCCGCTTTACACGGTCTCGGCTTGGGCTATTGGAGGGAGTTCTTTGGTTTAAGAAAAAAAAGGGTTTATTTTAATGATATTTATACATTTTAGGGGTTTAGAGAGTTTATAGAAAATGGGTAAAGTGTTTCATTAAGAAGAAAATTGGTTTTATTCTTTCATTCTTTTTTCTCTTTTTTCTTGGGGTGGGAAACTTTTATAAATGAAGGCTTAGACGAAATATTTTGTATTAGTTTGGATCTTATATTCTTTTTTTCTTTTGTCATCGATTTTATATTCTTTTTTATGAATAAGAAAATGAAGTAATATTATCTTTTGAATCAACAAAATTTGATGACATTTTTTTTACTATTTGTGAGGAACTTTTACTTCTATATTAAAAACAACAAACAAATGTATTAGTTTGATTTTTCTATTCTTTTTGTCAATAAGTTGAAAGTCTATTGAATCAACAAAATTTTGTGATTGTTGATCTGGGCCTGTGTGAAGTCGGCCTATTACTTATTAGTAAGTCTCATTGCCGTGCGGTGTAATGTCTGGCTTGGTTGCACAGGAAAAGTGTACCGAGATTATAATGTAAAGTCGGTTTAAAAAAGACAATTATTTATTGTTATGCTAAAGAAAATATCCATAGTTTTATAAAAATGGCATACTTCAAAATATGTAAGACAATTACTAATTTAAAAAGATTATAGGAAAATAAAATTAATCTTCTCTTAAAAATAATCTACTTACCTGAGATTATAATGTAAGTGTATTTATAACTGATAATAGTAGATAATATAAAAATTAGTTCTCTACATTTTTTTACCATTGAATATCTATTATTTTACAGTAAAAAAGCGTCTTTATTTTTTTGAACTAATTACATATTTTCACAAAACATTTGTCGATAAAAAGAAGAAAAAGAATGGAGAATAGTGAAAGTGGAGGTGGAAGTTGATAAGAGTGTATGTGACAACGATGATGACGGTGGTGACAATGATGACGACAAGATGGTGAAAATAACACTGGCGGACAATGGTGAATTGGTGATTAATATTGGTGGCAGTAACAATGTCGATAGCAATGATGGTGTTGTTGACAACATGGTCGAGGGTGACTGTGGTAGTCACCATGTCAGCGTTCAGTTTTATTATAATTAATAACAAAACTAGTTGATGAGTTATCAATATATTTTGTATGACACCAAAATTAGTTAATTAATAACATATATTTTTATGATACTATAGATGGATTGACATGATAATTTTAATATTTTAGGGTTTATAATTTTTTGCATCATAGCATGATAAAATTATAACATATTAATTAATTTATTATCATAATATCAAATTTCTGATATAATAAATGGATCAGTAATATATTTTATGATAAAATGCGTTTTAATCTCTGGTGAATAGTTTTTAAAAGTCAGTTTACAATATCATCAGCATTTTATATTGACAATATAGTTTTAGACAAAAAAAAAATTGTGTAGCTAAACAAAATAAATTATTTTTTATTTTATATTTTTCTTTTTTCAATTATTTTAACATGCATCGTTAGTTACCTAATAAACAAGTTATTGATTGATATTTATTTAACTCGTAATGTAAGATAACAATTGGAATATGCATACATATACATAGTAGATCGCAAACATCTTAATTACTTTTTAATGACTATGCTTATATTTTGTACGGCACTATGTTGATTTGATAGAAAAAGTTGTGATCGTCCACAACCATTTGGCAGTGTCGTGTATATTACATAGGTGATGATTGGTTCGACTGTGGCTATACAAATTTAGCTGTAAAAGTTTAACTGTATCTAAGTTGGTTGTAGATGTAAAGTTGTTACTGTAGATTTTATTGCAGAGACTTTTGCTGTAGCTTAAATTTGTTGTAGCTGTAAACTTTATACTGTAGATATTTTAAAATAATTTATGTGATGTATATATAAAATAATGATTTTCTATCAACTAAAATAATTTATATTAATGTTTTTTTATAAATTATCAAAGTTTATTGTTATTTAAAATGTGATATGTAAATAGTATTTTATGTTATTTAAAATATTTGAATAATTTTGAAAACACCCAGAACTAAACTAAAATATTTATAGATATTTTAATTATGATTATCTAATTAATTTGATATTATAGATCGTTCTATTTTATTTTATAGTTTCTACAACCTATAAAACAAAGATGTAGGTGTTTTGCCTAAAATACATAAGAATAAATTTTGCTTTAATTTTTTTGTTGTAGCTTTAAAAATAAAACTAAAGCATGATTGGTACAAGTTAATAAAAATTTGTTGTAGACTTTGACTAACAAAAATAAAGTTACAACATGATTAGTAAAATTTAATGCTTTAAAAATAAATAAAGCTAAAGTAGGGAGATAAATACCAACCAATCACCCTCATAGTATAGTATATAAAATTATTTATTGTAACTAGTATGTCTTGCTAGGGTTTTGTGAGATAGTCTTGTTAGTTATTTTTGAAACTCTTATATATATTACCAACAGTTCAAATGTATTTCCATGTTTCCATCTTTTAATTTTTGAAACTTATATATATTTTTTTAAAAAAACGTAATTGTCTGTCTAATAATAATTACCACTGCTATCTTTGCTTTTATTACATTGTTTAGTTTATATGCACAAAAATACTTGTAGCTAGTACGTAGAAGAAATACTACATCCTTCCACAAGATCTATCAAATAAAAAATTGGCTGATTTAGTTGGTTCAGATCAGTTTTGGTCCACGACTATCGGTTCTACGCTCGAGCTCGGCAGAAAACGTTATTTTATTCGGTGCCACAAGCTTACTGCACCAACTCGGTTTGACAGTCCGATTGCTCGGTTTGACAGTCTGATTGTTTGGCCCAATTACTCAGTCTAAGAGATATAGTTTAGTCCATTAAGTCAAAACAACCTAAGGTAAATAGGAGAGAAGGTTTATCTATAAAAAAAAAAAGTAAACCAACAAGGAAGGTATCCATACTTGAAAATACACACTTGACAGATATAAATTAGGGTTTCAACTCAATTGTATTTTTTACCTACCTGTACTTTTCCGGCTAGCTTAAATAAACACCGGTTACTTTCCGTATGTTCTCATACTTTGTAAACTATTACTTTTTCCCAATCAATAAAAAGCCATTGAAATAGTTCACCATCAAGTTTAATCTTTTCGCACCAGGTCCAATCAAATTCAGATTCAACAGTGATTTCAAATCAGTTATCTTTATCATGGAAATACATTTTAACTGTTGGCACTATGCTAATTTGATATGAAAATTATGATCGTCCACAACCATTTGGCATTGCCGTGTACACAGTATATAAAATCCTTTATTTTTATTATGTTTTGCGAGTTTTTTTTTTAAGATAGTCATGTTACTTATGGTAAAGTACTAACAGTTGTTTTACCAGAAAAGTACCAACAGTTGTATTTCCATGATTTCATATTAAATTATGAAAGCTCAATGTTTTGAAAAATAATTGTCTATCAGTAATTTTTTTTGAACAATGTCTATCAGTAATTAACGCTTGTACCATATATTTTATTATATTGTCTTTAGTTTAGACGCATGGAAGAACTTGTAAGCTAGTTTTTCTTTATTGACATCACTTGTAAGCAGTGGCGGAGCCATATAAGAAGGGCGGATCAACTGACCCCCATGATTTTTTTTTATTTTTTGTTGTTAAGATGAAAATTTGTCGAGGCAAAATAAAAATTTGGTTAATTTATGTACAACTGACCCCCTTAGAATTTGAATTTTTACACTTCTTTTAACTTATTATATAGTTATATTAATCTTGATTCCGGTGAAAAGAATTCCTACCTCAGCCACTGCTTATAAGTTAGTTGTGATTTCAAATCAGTCAACATTAACTCAAATTTTATATAAAAATATCACATAAATTACAACTTCAAGAAGGTACCAACTTGAATCTTGCTACGAGAATAAAAACAAAGGATAAGCTGCACGGAGTTTGTCTCCTACGTACTTCTATCTCCCGCCGATAATGTCCTTATCATATTTACTTTTTTGTTTATTTTCTATTTTGATTTTAGAGTTGTTCTGATGATTTTATTTTTTGGTTATTTGTTCTCATGTTATATTCCAGTCTCTTGTCGTTCTAATCTTTTGTCGTGTAAGCTTGGGTCTTATCACTCTTGTGTAATTCGCCAAAAAGAAAAAAGAAACGATAATTGGACGTTTGAAAATATTTTTTTTTCTTCCTTGTTAGATAAAAAGAAACATATTTTTGATTAATAAATATATTTATAAATTATTGATGGTTATATGAAGGCTTATGGAGAGACATAGGTTCTGAATGTTAAGTGTTGGTTACATCAAAATTATGGATCCATTCGGGTTTTGAATGGTAACACTGCATTAAATGGTGCAGGACGAACGGATTAGATATTACGGTACAGTTTAATTGCGGTTTGTATGAAAAAAACGTATATTAGAGAACAACTACGGTTTATCTAAAATGAATAATTCAAAACAATATATAAATGATAGCATGCATAATGAATATATTATATATTTACATTGTACAAATTAAAAAGCAATAATACTAGTATAATTTAAACTCCTTTTTATTCGTAACGCATTTTTTGAATATTTAATTCTTTAAAAAAATATTTATGAAACTCGAAACTGTCGTGTGTTAATTTTGAAGATTGTTCAAGGTAAATACTTAATTTATAAATTAATAAAAGATTTCTTTTCAGTAATTTTATATTTATAAAGTTGTCTGACAATATTTCCAAATTAAATGAAAATATTTATTTCTAAGTTTGACTTAGATCCCTAATTCCTATATGCCTTGGCCCGGCCCCGGTAATAGGAAACCTTGTACGGAGGTGTAGCTATCCAAATACTGAAAAGACTGCATTATAGTGCCACATGACTTATACGCAGTGGATTCCAACTTTCCGTTCACAAAAATTATGATTTTCTATATTATTATTTTTGTTCTTTTTCCTGTTTAAAATATCATTTTCCATGGTCGTATTTGGTTGCATATTCATTCCGCAACCTTTCAGTCAAAATATAGTACCATCTAAAGTAGTATTACTTATTTAGCAAATTTATGGTGATTGTGGTCAGCAGAATGTTCAAACCAGCTAATAAAGATTTATAACGTTTATATACTAGCTAAACTAGAACCATTATGCAACTATTTTTTGGTTTACTATATTACTTTTTCTGACTGAAGTATATTACTTTAATTGCCCATAACATGGTTGATTTTATTTTCACAATTTAAAACGTCATTGTTTAGCCAACACAAACTAAAACCATAGTCTATCTCAGTGATTTCGGCTATGAGCCCTTTTTCTTAAAGAATTTGTTACGTCATTTAATATTATACTTACATAGATTTGACTCGTATAGTTTCAAGGTTTAGAGAGTGGTAAACTTTTGGAGCATATATTGACGGACAATCAAATGTACATTTTTTTACGGTTCATGTCAAAGGTCTTACGAACAGAGTACCACTTATTTGTAAGCCTAGGCACGGATCGGATATCCGGATTTTTGAAGGTATTTGTGATTTGCTTAATATGTTACGGATATCTAATTTTTCGATTTGCTTTGCTTCGGTAAAATACGGATATTCGGAAAAACGGATATCCGGAAAATAAATAGATATTTGTGAATATTTACGAATATTTACGGATGTCTTATCTTGGATTAATACAAATAATCTTAAAAATTTGATACAAATTTATTTTGTAAAATATTTTTTACATGATATAAAAGGTAAAAATTAAAAGAAGTAGCGAATCTACATATTTTGTAAAAATTTTTAACAATTATAGTAACACAAAACTTGAAAAAAAAATTATAATTGTCATAAATTTTTTCTCTTCCTTTTATGTAATACTTTTATATAAGTAATAATGAGAATATAATTTGTCAAATCATATGTTTGAATAATAACTATAAAATTTTATACATTTAAAACTTTAAATATAATCCAGATATACATGTATTTATATATTGCCGGATCAGATCGGATATTCGCTTCCCAAAATTTTAGTATTTGTGATTTGTTTCGATTTTCACGGATATTGAGTATACTTATTTGCTTTGCTTCGAAAACTTACGGATATTCAGAATTTTCGGATCGAGTCGAAACGAATAACGAATCGAATCAAATTTAACGAATAAAATGCCCAATCCTACTTATTTGCTATGTAATAAGCTTTATGTATATGTGCCTTGTTTATTCTATTTAACACATAGGCAGGAATTCTTGGTAATACGCAGAAACTGCATGAGACTGTCAAGAAAGCTCACATGGTTGTCCAAGTAGAGATTGTTCGTATGCAGAAGGAGATTGCTTTTTTTTTTTTAACAACGCAGAAGGAGCTTGCTATGTGTGTCATGTTAACCAACCCTACACATTACTAAGCTTTAAGGTTAATAATTAATTTTAAAATGGTATAATGTATGATGTCACAAAACAATGGTTGACATTATATAAAATTTCAAAAGTGTTACAAATATAAACCAGCGGAGAGTTTGCTTAGTGGATATATTACAATCGCTTAGGGCATCTCCAATTTAATTCCATGTTTTCCTCTAAAATGGAGTAACAAATGTTCTAACCCAACTCCATATCTCATTCAATTTTAAAGTTTACTTCATAAATTCAGTAATCAATTTTTTGTTTGTTCACTATTCCATTATGAAGTGAATGAATGGAGTAATCAATTTTTTGTTTGTTCACTATCCCATCATGGAGTGAAGAATGGAGTAAGGTTGAAACACTTTTACTCTATATCCACTTTACTCCATTTTGGAGGAAAAAATATAGTTTTACATTGGAGATGCTCTTAATACTGTTTTAGAAAGTCGCATGTTTAATTCTCGTTAGGAAGAGTCTATTTTTCAAATGAATATTGTTAATTTAACATGGTTTAGATTTCACCCTAGAGAGATGTATATGCTTTCGGGTCTAAAATTTCTAAATATTTTAAAGGATATATTATAATATGTATATATTATATATGCCTTTTATATAATACTTAGAAAAATCCATTATTGAGAAAAAAAATAAAAGGTCTATCAACTGATTATTTTTAACTTGGTTGCTTCACAATTTCCTACCTACGTGCCAAATAGAATAACTAAAAACCCCGACGATTTCTTGATCTCCACTGAAGGTACTCCTCTGTCAGTACAAGGAGTTCTCGATATGCTTAGGGATTTTGAATCATAATATGGACTTAAGGTTAGCTTGTCAAAGACCTGCTTCTTCTCGTGTGGCCTAACATGACCTGAAATTGATCATATTCAACAGTCTACTGGTTTAACTTACGGTACACTACCTATTAGATATCTAGGAGTATCTTTATGCATATGGAAGCTATCCATGTCTAACTGTAAACCGCTGATATTGAGTGTTAAGAGAAAGCTCAACTCTTGGAGTACAAGAACCCTCTCTTTTGTAAGCCGGCTAATGCTCATCAAAATTGTTATCAATGGAATCACTAACTTTTGGTGTACAACCTTTACACTTCCTAAATATTGTATCAAACTGATAAATTCTTTATACGGTGCTTTTTTGTGGAAGGAAACGCTTGAGGATCATCACACTGCTCGAGTATCTTGGGAGACCATCACACACTCTGAACAAGAAGGAGGTCTAGGTGTTTGTGACTTTCTAAGCTGGAACAAGTCTGCTCAAATTAGGCTGGTTTGGATGGTTTTCTTCAAGTCCGGATCAATTTGGGTGGCCTTGTTTGTCAGTGAGATCCTAGAGGGAAACGGCTAAAACTTTGGGACCTTAAGAGAAACAAAAGCACTCTTGGCTAGTTAAGCGTCTTCTTCGTCTAAGATCCCTGATCTACAACTGTTTTCATCTGAAAAGCGAAAATGGAAGATCGGCTTGGTTTTGGAGTGACAACTGGATCCCTTTCGGTTTACTAGATTTCCTTAACCTGCTACTACGATCAAGACTTGGGATCCCACAGAGCTTCACTGTCTCTGACCTGTTCAGAAATGGACACTGAAACCTTCCACCAGCTAGGTCTGAGGAGTAAATTCTGCTTCAAGCCCACTTCTCTACATTAACCCTGTCTCTGCTTGAAGACTATGACGAATGGACTTTTGGTACACAGCTATCTCAATCATACTCAACAAGAGCAGTTTATCGAGAGATTAAGCATCAAAATCCACAAGTCTCATGGTACAGTATTGTATGGATTTCGAGAGGCATACCTAAGCATAGCTTCCTAACTTGGTTGTTTGTCCTGATTTGTTGTCCAACTTGCGATAGACTGATTGGTTGGGGTTTTCCTTCAGATCCTGCTTGCTTGTTATCTAACGTTTTTTCAAAAGCAGAAACCAGATTTTCTTTATGTGCATTTTCTCGTGGCAGATTTGGTCTAGTATTGCACATTGATGTCCTCATCAACCATCTCATTCCTGGGATCAGACGATCCCAGACATGCAAAATAAACCTGACACTCAGCAGGTAAAGCTCCTCTGTACCTTTACTTGGCATACTCAATTTGGACTGAACGAAACAACAGACTGCACCAACGCCAATTCCGTCCTCCTGAAGCATTCTCGACTCTCATTGTTGCTATATTCAGAACCAAGATCGCTTCCCTCCATTATCAGTCTTCCCGCCTCTCTTCCATTCTTTTTTTCACTCTGGAACTTGTAATTGAAAACCATCTGAAATACTACTTCGATTTGGGCCTCCTCACTTTGCCACTATAGGTTACTTTCTATTGCCCATGCATTACTTTCTACTGCCAATTTTTTTTTTAAATATCGTTCCATGAATTATTAGTAAGTTGTAACTTCATTATTTGTACCATTTTCTTCTTTTTATTGGGCTAAACCAAAAAACAAAGCTTGGCTGATTGTGTTTTCTTTGTTTTTCCTCTTTAGATTTAATAGAATATCCTTTTTCAAATAAAAAAATTGATTATTTACTTCCCCCAACACATAAGAAAACACTGAATAATGCTTTTTAGTAAGTGTTTGGTGCATATGACCTAACAACCTCAGAATTACAAAACAAATGATTTAACAATAATAATATTTTGGATATACGTATATGTTTATATCTGCGTGTACACTTGCATCGTCAAAACAAGTATACCACGTCAGCGACACGTACATTTACACTTTTTCTACTTCTGGTCTTTCACGGTTACGCGTACTTAGGTCGTATAATATATTTATGTACATCAAGCAACGTTTTCATTTTTTTCCATGTTCCTAGTTTTTGTTTTTTTGCTAAATTATAATTCCATGTTCCAAGTTCTACATTGTCAGTTTTAATCATATAATATGTCTACTCGTCTTGCCGAGATTCATAATTGTCATATGCGATGCGAGTTATCAAATGAGTGATAACTTATATCATAGTTAAATAAAAATAATTCTTTACAGAAAAACAACTGAATTAAATATCAGGAATGAACTATATATGTTTGTTACGTAGATTAAAATTTGAAAGTACAAATTTTGACGAAGGATAACATTGGACATTCCTTATTATGAGCTATGAAAACGATATGTATTGTCACTATAACACTCTTTATAATTGCGTTAAGAATTTTCTTATTGTTCATAATACATTATTCTATTGCAACGACATAAGAATCTCTGCTTTCTTTGCCAATGTTATTTAAAAAGTTCGAATAATTGCAACTTTCGGCGATAACCAGGGGCTGTCGTTGTTTATTTTTGTTTGACCTTTTCTAAGTCAAATTCTTGTTATTTTCTTACTGTTAATACATTTATATGATATCTCTGATATTTTATTAATTGATCAGCCATATATATAAGATGTTGATAAAACCTTACGGGCTTAATAATCTGGTCAATGAAAATTATGTTATTATTTATGTAAACTCTTGTCAAAGATTTATTATTTTGAGTTGGATTTTATGAATATATTCTAAACTTGTATATATCTATAATTAGTATGTTTTATAAATTAAACTAAACGTTAAAGACTTAACATAACAAATCATTGCGATTCGATAGTTATTAGTTTTTATGTTGTAGATTGAAAGACATGTTTGGTTTTGTACTGCATTTAAAATAATAATGCTGATATTATTATATAGGTTCATAAGTGACTAGATTATATAAGTTTTCTTTAAAAAGACTAGATTATATGATATTTTTGATAAGTTCTATGCATGATTAGTTTATGATAAACTTCTAGACTAGGGCCGGGCAACCGGGGCAGCATTCGGGTGTCGGTTCTGTTTTATTCGGGTTCGGGTTTTCATGGTTACCAAAAACCAGCCTCATTCGGATAATTTAAAACTTCGGTTCGGGATCGGTTCGGGTACTCTTTGGTTCGGATCGGATTTGGTAAATTATTTTGGTATTGGTATAACCCGAAATACTACCGGTTTAGGTTTCAAATGGACTTTCGGTTCTTGAGTATACCGTTTGTACTAAATGTAACCAATACAAATCTACATAAATGGTAACTTACAATACAAATAAGTAAGTAAAAACATCAATTTCGTCAAAACAACTATGAAATGACGTAAATTTCACACGAAAGTCAAGCATCTTTATTGATATAAATAAAACAAAACAAATGAGAGAATTCAAAGAAACCTAAAGCCAAAACCAAAACCAAATGAGAAACAAATTATTCAATGAAATCAAAAATCAAAAACTTAAATAAAATTTCAAGCTTCAACTGCAAGCACCATTGTCAACCTTCAACCACAAACTTCAAACTTCAATCTTCAAGACATAAGTAAAATCGGTTCTTTGATTTTAAAATACTTGATTTGTACATATTTTGTAACCAAGTCATAAGTAAAATCGATTCAAAAATAAGAAATGAACATCAACCTTGATAATTCAAAATCAAACAAAAAATTAAACATATTTATCGATAGGAATAAAACCAAATAAATGAAAGTATAAAACGAAAATCAATTTCTCATGAAATGAGAAACATTGTTCAATGAAAAAAAGCCAAAATATAAGAACTTCAAACTTCAACGGCCACCTTCAACCATCAACTTTCATCTTATAGAACCACCAGCCTTTATGTAATAGATAATAATTTAGATGTTCACTATATCTTAGTGTATTTTGGATACATATTAGGAACTGAGATCATGTTTGGTACAAGATCTTTTTGGGGTTTTGAATGTTTCGGGTTCTATCGGATATCCATTTAAATTCGGGTTCGGTTCGGATAATACTCATAACCCGAAATACCACAAAACAAGATCCATTCGATATTTATTTCGGGTTCGGATCGGTTCGGATTCATTTTTATCGAATCGGAATCGGTTCGGAGTTTCGGGTTCGATTTATTTGCCCGGCCCTATTCTAGACTACTATAACCATAAAAAGGAAAAACAAATGCAAATCAAACCAACAAAAATGCCAGCTAATTGCACATCGTGAGATTGTCGTTTTGTGCTGACAGTTCGTGCTTGTGCTTGGATTCTTTGCCCCATCAATAGAAAACCATGACATATAACCTGCTTTTTAAAAAAGCTAATAATTCTTTTTCCGAGTAAATGTTTACGTTTTTAGTCCATTCTTAATATTGAACGGCGTGTAATTCAAATTTGTGAACAAAAATTATGAACTACTAACTACATAATTTTTTTTTTAAAACACAACTACTAACTACATAATTATTCTGCAATTTTTGAGTGTCCCTAGCAGTTCTTCTCTCTTATTTTTTGTAAAGTAAATGATTTTATATAAATAATATGTAATACATTCTAGTTTTAAATTTAAAATAGTTTCAGTCATATATATATATAAACAAAATTGAGTCTTAAACATTAAAATTCACATAATATATATAATTATTTAATCATTTTAATTCTAATTTTTCTATAATATTTTCTGAATTCTGAAAATTATCTAAATCGAACATACCAATTTTTTTGGGTTTAAATTGGATTTTTTTTTCGGTTTTACGGATTTAAAAATTAATTATTAATTTATCAATTCATTTTTTAGATTTTTAACATTCAAAGTATAAATTTTAAATATTTTTATAGAGTATTATAACCTTAATCAAACCTCCCAAAAGACTAAACTGAATTCAAACTAAAATCTACAAATATCTGTACTTAAATTTATAGTTTTTTCTTAGTCGGTATTTAAACTTCTGGTCTTGAAACTCTTATTCATATTGGTTATATATCTTATTATACAATATATTATTTTCTTCAGAAAAACTTCTAGATATCTTAAAATTAATGTGTTAAGTTAATAATAAAACTCGTTTTGCTATTTAGCAGAATTATAATTATTTTAAATCATTCAAAATTTGAAATATATAAAATATTTTAAATCTCAAAATAATTTTTGAATAAAAATTATACTTTCGCAATTTATAAATTATTTTTAAATATTTACTTTTAATTATGCAAATAAATAGTAATATAAGATTTTTATAATTTATTTTAAATTTGTACAATATTTTAAAAACTTCAATTCAATTTCAAAATTTAAACACATTTTGGACCGCTTAATCTACATAATCCACATTTATATTACTAAATATTTGACTCTTTGATCCAGTTTGTTTTGTTTGATTCACTAGATCCCTAAAATTTAATTTAATATTATTGTATTAAGAATATAAGATAATACATTCTTTTTACGAAGTTTCGATCCAACCTGCAAAAACCTTCACTTATTATTTTATTATTATTTAAACATAATTATACATATGTTTATAAAATATTTTCCAAATACATTTGGTTGATATATATGGTAAATTTTTAAAAGAAAATATTTACATTATTTTGCCTGACCAAATCCTAAGATATTCAAATTTTATGATATTTGAATTTCAGCTCTCCAACATCATAAGTTTCAGGAAATTTTACCAAATTTAAGTATTTGAATATTAAGAGTGAAATGCTAATAACAAAATTAAATCTTATTGTTGGTTTCAATTCATTAGTATTGTATAATTTATGCTTACGGTCATTCTGAATTTTTTATTAAAATCATATCTAATTATAATTTTAAATTTTTTTAAAATATAGCATGGAAAACCTGTCTGAAGTATTTATTTGGTATTGATTTCAAATGCTTAGTTGTTTCGTTATTTGGATAAATACTAATGGTTGTATTCTAATACTAACAGCTCAACATTTTTTGTCAACTTTATTACAGCTCATAGATTACAAACATTTGGATGTCGAAAAGAAATGTACAGATAGAAACATTAAAATTAACAAACAAAATGGATAAAACAATATCCAAACAGACTATTTCCACAGTAGATTAAACTAAAAAAATACATTCGGTTAGCAATAAAATTGCCACTAATATATATAAATAATACTTTATTACAGTATTTGTTATTTAATAGATCCTCACCCTAAATCATATATATATATATCCTCCTCCCATCATCTGCGTCCCCATTCGTCTGTCACCACCAAACCCTTCCTTTCTCCATTGCTTTGTCTCCGAGACACGATTTGATCTTTCTTCGTCGAAAAGTAGCAAACCCACAACGAAAGTTCGAGACTTTTCGTATTAGATCCACATCAAGAACAGTTTGTTTTTTTGATTCTTCGATTCATTTCTTCCCTTAGGGCTTATTGAATGGGTTCTGGGTTCTCTCTCTTTACCAATGGTTCATCGTCTCCGTCGTCTCGTCAACGAGATCTGTTAAATCCGGGTCTCGGTGATTTGCCGGAGAGTTGCGTGGCTTTGATCCTCGAGAAGTTGGATCCGGTCGAGATCTGCAGATTCTCGAAGCTAAACAGGGCTTTTCGCAGCGCTTCCTGGGCTGATTACGTCTGGGAATCCAAGCTTCCTCATGATTACAGATCGATTCTCGAGAAAATCCTCGGCGGGTTCCCGGAAAAGCTGCGTAAAAGAGATATCTATAACTTTCTCTCTCGTGTTAATTCCTTCGACGACGGCACAAAGGTTCGTCCTTTTTTTTCACAGCTTTCAAGAGGATTAAGGAAGAAAGTTCATGTCTTGATTCGATTTTCTTTGGTGTTTTGTTGTTGTTGCAGAAAGCTTGGGTTGATAAACGAACCAGTGATCTCTGTTTATGCGTATCGGTTAAGGGTTTGTCGGTAACCGGGATTGATGATCGGAGATACTGGAATCACATTCCTTCTGATGAATCTCGGTGAGTTTTCTCCACTTATTACATATGTTGCATGTGTTGGTTACGTCTTGTCTTAATCGGTCTAGTTTGGTTCTTGTCTGAATGAAATGTTTTTGTTGATTTTCTGTAGATTTGCTTCAGTAGCATATCTTCAGCAAGTCTGGTGGTTTCAAGTTGATGGAGAAATCGAGTTCCCGTTCCCAGCAGGAACCTACAGCGTCTTCTTCAGGCTTCATCTAGGCAAACCGGGAAAACGGTTTGGTTGGAAGGTTTGCAACACTGAGCAGATTCATGGTTGGGACATTAAACCGGTTCAGTTTCAGATTTGGACCGAAGATGGTCAGCACTCTTCGTCTCAATGCATGTTAACCGAACCAGGGACATGGAGTCACTACCATGCTGGAGACTTTGTGGTTGGGAAAGCGAAAAGCTCGTCTACGAAGCTTAAGTTCTCCATGACTCAGATTGATTGTACACATACCAAAGGAGGGCTATGTGTAGATTCTGTAATTGTGTATCCGAGCTCGTGCAAGGACCGGTTGAGACGGTTTTAAAAGTCTTAAAACCGAAGTTTGGTTTTGTTTAGAGGTTGTAAAAGCTATATTTTTTTAATTAGCTTTTCAACCTTTTTGTAGAAATATTTGGGTGGTGAATGTGATGAAAAAAAAACTACATTTAAAAGCGAAGATATTCTCTGTTTGATGTTGAATGTAACATGAGTATTAAGTTGAAGAGTTTTTCTTTTAACTTTCTCAATGGAACTAGCTTTTTGTGGGAAATCAAAGGCAGAGTGTCATGCAAACCGGAGCTAAAGAACTGACCCAGTTTGAAGAAAATTGATCACAAGCTCTCACATTATCAAACTTTATGTCTTTGAATGGTTCGGACGCACGATACCATTGGCTATGCAACTCTTTCACTGGCCAAGAACTATGATACGTTTGCAGAGAAAAAACCACAACTTAACGCATCAATCTTCAATCAAATTCACTACGCTGACCTCTTCTTGTGTCGCTCTCTCACACCGTGTTTATAAACATAGTGCCGGCTCTTGCTATGTCCCGCAAGGTGCTACTGCACAAGGGCAAAAAAAAAAACCTTGTTAGTTTAAAAAAAGAGAGTAGATTGAGGGTATAACTGGTTGAAAAGCAGCGGTTGCGGTTATAGGAGTTTGCAGATGTGGGTAGCTGCGGTTTCTACCGTTATTAAGCGGTTCGTACGACTGGTACAACGGTTAAAAATTGTTGCATTTGTGAAATATTTATGACTGATTGATTATGAAATATTGTAGCGGTTTAATAATAAATTATTATATTAACAGATTTTAAAGTTATAAAAATATCAAAAGTATACTACTATGATAAAATATAATAAATATTAATATAATATAATTAATAACAATATTACATTTATTTTTTATTTTTTAGTTTACATGAAAATTATTATTTCAATAAAATTTATTTTGAAGATTTATATAAATATTTTAAAAGAATATCTTATTTCGTATATATTTTTATATATGTTAATGTTTAAAAATTATATTGAATATTTTTGGTTTAAAGTTTTTATAAAATAAAATTATACTTTTAAATTAAAATATAAAAATAGATATTATTTATAATATTTTTATTTTAAAATTTAAATTAAAAATAAATAAATAAATTAATTTTTATATTTATTTATCCACCCGCAACCGTCCGCAACTGCAAACGCTAGCTGAAATAAGCTTATGATTTTATGAGGTTGGAGCGGTTTGAGGTGATTTATAAAGATTTGTGTGATTGTTGCAAAATACAAATAGCTTAGTCACAAAAACTGCGTTTGCGGGTGGTAGCGGAAAAACCAGTCGCCACCTTAGGTTCTTTTTACTATTCTTGTCAGAGTAAAATTTTGTACAAGGCCTATGCAGAGAATGAGCCAGGGAACATATATGAGAAAACAGCCATTAAAATCCCGAACTTTCAAATTAAAGCCAAAAAAACTTCCAATTTATGTTTAAGCAAAAAAAATCTTCAACTTTCAAATATTAGTCATTTTAACTCTCATATTTTGTTGATTTGGCCATTTAAGAAACCTGAGTAGTCAAATGTTAAAATCGATTATAAAAATATATGTTCGATGTCGTTTTAAAAAACTAGTCAAATGACATTGTTTTACTTCTTTAAACACTTAAAGCATCTCTTTCGCGAAACTAAAAATCCAAATCGACTTCAAATTTCTCACTCAAAAATGAGGAAGATGAACTGGATTTAGGATTCTGGTTTCGCAAACAGATGCTTTTGAGTGTTTACAAAAGCAAAACTAAGTTGTTTGATTAATGTTTAATCAATTTTTAGAACAACGTTGTTTAAAGAGTTAATAGACGTATCTTTTTTCAATCGAATTTAAAAGTTGACTATTCGTGTTTCTTAAATGGCCGAGTCAACAAAATATGATAGTTAAAACGGCCAATATTTGAAAGTTGAAGATTTTTTTTGTTTAAATATAAGTTGGAGGTTTTTTTGGCTTTAATTTGAAAGTTCATGGTTTTAATGGCTATTTTCTCGAACATATATTCCTACAATTTGATCTAAAAGACTATCATTTGCAGTAAATCAGGAAACTATTGATGTTGAAATCAGAAACCAAAATGAAATGTCCATTCCAAACATGACATGTAATATCCGTTACAAACAGCAACAGCATCGTAAATATCTTCACGAGGAACTTAATAGAGTTGAGACTATCAGGCCCGTCTCACATTTATTATGGGCCTAGTGCTAGTATCTTTTTTTGCTAACCTTTACTTGTATTTTTGAAATTTATGATGTTAATATTTATGTTTTTAGCAAATTTAGGCCTTAATTCCTAAAGAAGGAAAAATAAAAAGTTCTTGTGCAAGAGGAGGAGCACCTAGAACACATGCTCTTGGTCGGGTCGGGAGACCATTGTCAACAGAGTCAGCGGTCCGTTACAAATTAGGTCTACAACGGTATGATGGTATTTATTATTTTGAGGTTTGAAGAATGAAGACTTGAGGACTACATATTTAATTTCAGGATTGTAGACTTTTTTCATGCCGTAAATTTGGTTAAAGAATCACAAAATTAATTGGATTACCCTGCAATGATTATGACATTTAAGTTTTATTATATCTGTTGTCACTTTGACATTTTTCACACAGATTAGGAAAATAATTGAAATGCATTTAAGTTCTTATTAATTACACATATTCATTCAGTATCTGAGATCAATGAAATTATTTATAAAATCAATCCATTTGTAATTAATCTTAAACTGAAATTGTATTGAAATTTTAAAATGACACTCTTTTTATAATAAAGTTGGCACTTAATATGAGACAAATGTAAACTTGATTTTACATGAACCCTAAGATCTTTAACATCTAGACTAATCACATAATAGAACTATAAGAAGGATTTGCGGAATACCTCAATTCATTGTTGTGGAAATCTTCATGAACGGTTTTGATCATATGAAGATGATCTCTTGATCATGTAAGATGATCTCTTGATCTTTAAGTTGGAGCTAAGCCTTCTCTCCCCTTGCCTACAACCTTTCTTTATGTGTTGCTTTTAGTTTTTCTCTTAATGTGTCTCATTGTGATGGTCCAAGAGCACTTATATATAGGTGGGGAGAGGGACCAAAACTTTCTTACCAAGTCTTTGATGTCTTTCTCACCAAGTCTTTGATAACTTTATCACCAAGCTTTGATTGCTTTCTCATCAAGCTTTGATTGCTTCATTGTCAAGTTTACATTAATTCCTCATTAAGGATTTCTTTCTATCTTGACAAATGTCTCTAATATCAACCATCCATCAAGTTGATTAGTTAAGAAATTAAACTCCTTTATTTACCAATTTTATTGGTTACCAAATGCTCTTAAGGTTAACAATCTCAATAAGAAATAGATTTAACATAAGACCACATCATGGAAAAGAAATATTCATTCATATACATTCATGTATATATAATATTTCTTACATTCTCCCACTTGGTCGTTGGTATAATCTCTTAAGATTTCTCATTGAAAATCATAAGGTCGACTTTATTTGTTAAACCTTTGCCTTTATTTGGTCATCATAAGTGTCTTAGCTAATCTAGCAAACAATGAGAGTCATGGCGGGCACATATTATTTTGCAACATGATTCCTTCCATGCACTACTACATTGCTTACTATCATAGTTAGACCATAAGTAGGAGTTATCATAATGGTCCCTTTTATGTCTTATTTAAAGACTTATTCTGTTATCAGTAATCCAACGACGATAATGTGTACACACTTTGGAAACAGAATATAAAAGATTCAAAAGTCATTAAGAGCTCATATATTGTCAAATATATGCTAAACATAATCAGACAACTTTAATAGCTATCCATTAGACCCATAATTTCTAGATTTTCTTTAATGTCTTTGGATATAAAGCTTTCGTAAATATGTCTGTGACCATAACTTAAGTGCATATATGCATAATGACAAACTTTTATCTTTGAAATCTTTACTTTAATGACATATATCAATCTTAATGTCCATATACTTGGATCCTTTAGATATCATGTCTTACTTAAAAAAAAAAAAATATGATTGCATACTTACTATCACTTAAAGAGTTGAACACTTACAGACTCAAACTCAAAGATAATTTTTCAATCATAATTAACTTTATAAAAGCCTCATAATATTGCCACACACTCAGCCTCATTATTGGACGTTTAAAGCAATTACAATTATGAGCCTTTCCATAATAAGGTATCTCATTTAATGAGATACACATTGCTAAATTGTAATGCTTAAAACCATTATGCCCACTAAAACCTGAGTTTGAAATCCAACCACCTGTGGGTGTGTTGATTTCTTATATGTAAGCAATTGATTCCTTGTTTTCTTTAGATATCTCAAAATATATTTTAAACTTTTCATTTCCTTAAGCTCCACTTCATTATGCTGACATTGCTTAAGATCAAGCTTATCACCTTTCTGCATAAGAACAATAATAGAAGAACACATCATCATTCCATATCTCTCAAGAACTTTGTCAATATATGCTTTCTGAGACAACTCTAGACTTCTAAGTGATCTTTCATGGAAAATTTCAATCCATTCACATAAGTTGTCTCGTTCATATCTTTTATTGCAAAGTTTAAGAGAGATAATACTTGGTCTCATTTAATAGACCAAGATCACTTCTGGCCAATAAGTTATCATCAACATACATAACCAAAATATGAACTTACTCCCACTGATCTTGAGGTAATCTCTAAATATTCTCTTTGAAACCGAATTTCGTAATGGTTTCATCAAATTTTGAATACCATTTCTCAAGCTTTGTTTCAGTTCATAAATTGGTTTCTTTAGTTTGTAGATCAAGTCTTCCTCTACACTTCGATTATGAAGTCTTTAGGTTGACGCATACAGACTTCTTTTAAGTCACCATTAAGAAAGGCAATTCCCTCATACATTATGGAACTCATTCACGTACTGAGCTACCAAGGTCATGATAATTCTTACAGTCTTTTATAGACTCAGTCTAATCGATGCCTTCTTTCTGATTGAAACCTTTGGCAACAAGTCAGGCTTTATGTCATTCAATATTTCTATTATATTCGAGTTTGGTCTTACAGATCCACTTACACTCGAATAGTCTATATTCTCAAAATAATTGAACGACTTCCCAAACTTCACTTTCAGCCATCGAGTTTACTTCATCCTTCATGGCATCGATTCATTAATCAGAATTAACATCTCTTATGGCTCTAAGTAAGAAACCAAATCTTTAATATCCAGTTCTTCAGATTCTACTTGATAAAGTACCTATTGGAAAAATCAAATCTACTCATACAAGTAGATCTTCTTAATTCTTTTTCCTCTTTAATATAATGTACTTAATCATTATCAGCAACGTTTCATCATGGAGTATATGGTCATTCGATGGGTTTTACTCATTGTTAAACTTACAACAAAGAGAATTTCCATCATTCATAATTTAGGGTAACATGTTGTTTACCCTAATTTCTCGAATGACCATTTCTTAAACTTAATTACTCCCACTAATGTTGCCATTCTTATAAAATCTGACATTATTGGTTTCTTTTATTACGTACTATGGTTTGAACAATTTAGCTTATATCCTTTAGATTTCTCAGGGTCACCTATACAGAAACCAACTGATCGTTCTAAAACCTAATTTCTTTTCATGTGGATTATATATTCTTGCTTAATTGGACATCGTCATATTCTGAGATGTGCTATACTAGGTTTGCAGCCTTTATGCAGTTCAAAAGGAGTCTTGAGAACTGCTTTGCTGGTAACCTTATTCAAGAAATATACTGCAATTCATAATCCACTATCCATAATGATATAAGTGAATTTGCATAAGTCAAAACCATTTACATAAAAGTACGGTTATGCCTTTCAGCTACACCATTATGCCGTGGAGAACCAAGCTGTGTACTGATATAATTCTTGATTTTTGGAGAAATTTGGCAAAACGTCCGAGACAGTGTCTCTTTTCATCATACTTGCCATAAATTCATTACCTTATGATTTTCACTTTTATATCCTATTGCCTCTCTACTCTAATTATGAATACTTGTAATGTATTCAAAATTGATACTTTTATGCAATAAATATATATTAATGTGAATAATCATTAATAAAGGTAACTGAATACTTTTCATCTCCAAAGATTAAACATCAAATGGTCTACAAAATTTTGTATGTATAGTTTCAAGAAGCTTTGTATTTCTTGTGGCTCATTTCTTAGTGTATTTTGCTTATCCTTAATGCAATCTACACACATTTATTGTTGGTAAAATAAAGATTTAGAATAATTCTATCTTTTAGCAACCTTTAAATTCTTTTATTAGAAATATATTCAACTCTCTTATGCCACAAGAGATACTTATCATTAGTACATGTTTTATGCTTTAATTTTCCTTTAATGTGCATAACTAGATGTGTTTTAAAATGTTGATCAGCCAATGTTACCTAATATTGGCTATCAACTAATATTCTTGAATCGATTCAGTTAGAATTCAAGAATAATTAAAACAATCATCTCTTTAAGTCGATTAAAAAACCCAATCATCAAGTTTTCTTAATGAAACTAAAACTTATGGAAAATAGATGGAACATAAAATGTTTGGATTGAATCCAAACAGAATCCACTATTCATAATGAGGAGTGCAATAGCTTCAACTATCACTTCGCTCTCATTCTCATAAGTATTTAGTTTACACTTGAATTACGGTTTTGATCATAAGTAAATCATGCATGAAATTAATTACATGTACATAAGTACCATTATCCACCCACCAAGTTTTAGAAGAAATATTACAAGAATAGATTCGAAAATTCTTACGGAACTTTTAAAAGTTACCTTTTCGAACTATTTTCTTCTTTTATCGCAGTCTTTCTGAAAGAGTTAAGACATTTTCATCTGTCATCTTTCTTTGCCTTTTCCTTCTTATTTACTTGATATTCATTATGGGTGGTGGTCTTTTATGTCTTACTTAAGTCTAGCTTCTTGAACATAATAGACAACTTTAAAACCTTTACAGCTAAGCTTAGCCTCCTATTGAACCATTTTTTAGCCAATTAATTCAACATCCGTCTCACGTAAATGATGTTATAATTAATTTGGAATGGTTCACACTAAGAAGAGGCAAATTTAAGATAATTTGGAAATTAATCTTCCATATCATTCCTAAATTCTTTAATTTAGCCGAAAGATAGGTCATTTCAATGCAATATTCATGCATAGACCTTATGTCATTATTCTTTTATGGTCGTAAGATTTGCCATAAATTTCCCAATTAGGGATTTGGTTGCAATCTTAAACCGTTCTTCTATATATTTAAGGTATTTTTAGCTTTTTCAGCCATCATAAGGAAAGTTTAAATATTTATAATTATTGTCATCTTAATATCATAATTCTCAGTCTATTCAATTTCAAGCTTTATGAAATTTCTTTTCGTCCTAAGTACTATCCACTATTAGTGAACTTGACTCATCATTGAGGAGTGTCAAATTCAAGCATAGTACTCTTAATATGAACTCAACTTTCTCTTTTCATATTGAGAAGTTGGTACCATTAAGGATTAGAATAGACGAGACTTTATATGACAATCTTTAAGACGAAAAACTTTAATTTTGAGATATACAAGTTTTAAATTAGGCTTTTCAACATAATCAACACATATATTTATTGAATACTTATGCCAAGAAACTATGGTGCTCCTGTGGGTAGCAGCCATATTTTCATCAATAATCATAGTATTCGAAAACATTTACGAGTGATGTATCGAATTACTCAAATTAAGCTATCTGTGGATATACTTAATCTACACAATACAAACACTCTATATAAGTACTTGATCATATTTTGTGTACATAGTCTACCTGTGGGTAACTACTTATTACTCAAAATATCAAATACTTATTTGAACAATAATTTTCATTTCGCAAATCATTTTAGAGTAAAGTCACTGTGGTGATATCTTTAACTCTAATTTTGCTCTTTATATGAAAATATTGTTTTATAAAAAAACATGCATAAAATTACTTAATTTAATTTCTATACGATTTATGTATAGAAAAATTTATGCATCGATTATTGAATATTTCAGAGATCGAAATAGAATACATACATATAATGTATGATTCAAGATTTCCGAAAACTCTCATCGGTTTTATACCGAAGCTTAATTTAGATCAAATTTTTATTACTTAAGAATTGATCTACTTTCATTCTTTAAAACATAAATCTATTACACTTTCCGGATTAGCTAGATGTTTATAACCATTAGCTCTGATACCACATGTAAACTTGATTTTACATGAACCCTAAGATCTTTAACATCTAGACTAATCACATAATAGAACTATAAGAAGGATTTGCGGAATACCTCAATTCATTGTTGTGGAAATCTTCATGAACGGTTTTGATCATATGAAGATGATCTCTTGATCATGTAAGATGATCTCTTGATCTTTAAGTTGGAGCTAAGCCTTCTCTCCCCTTGCCTACAACCTTTCTTTATGTGTTGCTTTTAGTTTTTCTCTTAATGTGTCTCATTGTGATGGTCCAAGAGCACTTATATATAGGTGGGGAGAGGGACCAAAACTTTCTTACCAAGTCTTTGATGTCTTTCTCACCAAGTCTTTGATAACTTTATCACCAAGCTTTGATTGCTTTCTCATCAAGCTTTGATTGCTTCATTGTCAAGTTTACATTAATTCCTCATTAAGGATTTCTTTCTATCTTGACAAATGTCTCTAATATCAACCATCCATCAAGTTGATTAGTTAAGAAATTAAACTCCTTTATTTACCAATTTTATTGGTTACCAAATGCTCTTAAGGTTAACAATCTCAATAAGAAATAGATTTAACATAAGACCACATCATGGAAAAGAAATATTCATTCATATACATTCATGTATATATAATATTTCTTACAACAAATGGAATATATATTTGTAGACTTTACTTTTGAATAATTAGAAGGTTTTGGATACTTATCATCTGAATTTTTTAAAGCACGAATGTTACATTTATAGTAGTAAATTTTATTCTAATATGATATTTTGCTATTACAATATGCGTTATGTTCATTAATTTCTTAATTTATAACAAATCAATCTGTAATTAGTTGTAGGGTGATAATATAGAAAGAACATGTTATTTTATGTGCATCTTACGCTATTCAATCAGGTACTATTAATTATGCTTTATATTCCTTAAAATAGCATCATCATTTTGAGTTGATTTATGAACCCACAATAATTTTCTTAAAGTTTATTGAATTTTCAAAACGGTCAAAAGATTAAAAAATAAAAAATAAGAGTAAAAAGAGTAGAAGATTTTTTTTTTCAAAAGAGTGAAAGATAAAGCATATACGCATTGTAAAATATATCTTCTTTTTGTAAGATAGAGTTATTAAACTGTATATCTCAGAAGTCCTTTTTCAAAAAAAAAAAACTATATATCTCGGATAAATATCAGAGATTGTGGCAACCTTTCCGTCGCCGTCCTGTTCGTCGGACCACTGATTCAAAGCTCTGCAGGGATTCGATCCCAACTCCTCCCTTATGAGTTCTCGCTAACTCCATACTTAGATTGTTGATGCGCCTCGAACCCAGGACCTCAACTTTTAACAATTTTCCTCACATTCATTCTGGAGGAATATTGTTAAAGGATGAGATCTTGGATTCGAGGAACGTCAAACGCATCAATAACCTACCGGTAGATGTGAAGGCATTTCCTCCCACGATGAGGGATTAGGATCGATGCTATGTAGAACTGTAAATCAGAGGTCCGACGGACAGGTTGGTTGTTACATATATATATATATATTCCTAACAAATATCACAATTTAAGTTGTTTTACGAACCGGTGGTCCAAAAATAAGTTCTTTTATGAACCTATAAAACAGAGAGTTATTAAAACGCGAGCTGAAAACGGCGGTGTTTTAATTTTCGATACGTCCAAGACGTTCTTGTCTCCGTTAACCAATGACAGATTAAAAATTTAAAGGTTACTATTGTAATTGCGACATACATCGTCAACAAGATCAAACCAAAAACCACACGACCTAACATCCACCCAACCAACCTATCACAGATTCAAAACCAGACTCTGAGCGACCCGGTCCTAACTCAGTTACAGACAACCATGGAATCGTTCGACATGAGTTCCATGGCTGCCTCCATCGGCGTCTCCGTCGCCGTTCTCCGTTTCCTCCTCTGCTTCGTCGCAACGATCCCAGTCTCCTTCGCTTGGCGATTCGTCCCGAGCCGACTCGGTAAGCACGTCTACTCAGCTGCTTCCGGAGCTTTCCTCTCTTACCTCTCCTTTGGCTTCTCCTCGAATCTCCACTTCCTCGTTCCCATGACCATTGGCTATGCTTCGATGGCGATCTATAGACCAATGTGTGGATTCGTCACTTTCTTCCTCGGTTTCGCTTATCTCATTGGCTGGTGAGTTCTACAGAGTTTTAAGCTTTTATCCTGTATCAAGATTTTGAATGGTTTCTTGATTTTTTTGTTTGTTTGTTGTAGTCATGTGTTTTATATGAGTGGTGATGCTTGGAAGGAAGGAGGCATTGACTCTACTGGTAACTCTTTTTAGATTTGTGTGGAACCACATTGTGATTGTGATTGTTTTTTTAGCTGAGAGTGAGAAGTTGATTTGTATGTTTTTAGGAGCTTTGATGGTGTTAACGTTGAAAGTGATATCGTGTTCTATAAACTACAACGATGGGATGTTGAAGGAAGAGACTCTCCGTGAGGCTCAGAAGAAGAACCGTTTGGTTCGGATGCCTTCTCTCATTGAATACTTTGGTTACTGCCTTTGCTGCGGAAGCCATTTCGCTGGCCCTGTCTTCGAAATGAAAGATTATCTTGAATGGACCGAAGAGAAAGGAGTAAGCTTTTGATTCTTGATTTATCGGTTCTTGATTCTTGATCTATGGATTTATGGATTCTTGGTTTACGGATTCTTGATTTACTGATCCTTGTTTCCTGATTCTTGCTTTATCATTCTTGATTCTTCATTTATCGGTTCTTGATTCTTGGTTTATTACTTCTTGGTTTCTCATTCTTGATTCTTGATTTATCGGTTCTTGATTATTGATTTGTTGGTTCTTGTTTGTTTGTTGGTTAGATTTGGGCTGTGTCAGGAAAAGGGAAGGGACCTTCGCCTTATGGAGCAACGCTTCGAGCTATATTACAAGCTGGGATCTGTATGGCTCTGTATCTCTACTTAGTACCTCAGTTCCCATTAACCCGGTTCACTGAACCGGTGTACGAAGAATGGGGATTCTGGAGAAGATTTGGTTACCAGTACATGGCTGGTTTCACGGCTCGTTGGAAGTACTACTTCATATGGTCGATCTCAGAGGCTTCCATCATCATCTCCGGTTTGGGTTTCAGTGGTTGGACCGACGAAAACACACAAACAAAGGCGAAATGGGACCGTGCAAAGAATGTCGATATCTTAGGTGTTGAGCTCGCCAAGAGTGCCGTTCAGATTCCTCTTGTGTGGAACATACAAGTCAGCACTTGGCTCCGTCACTGTGAGTAGTTGAGGAGTAGATTCTAGAGACTGCCATAGTCGCATTTTAACGGTGTTTCTTGGCGTTTAAATTGTAGATGTGTATGAGAGAATTGTGAAGCCAGGGAAGAAAGCTGGTTTCTTCCAGTTGCTTGCTACTCAAACCGTCAGTGCCGTGTGGCATGTTAGTGCTCCTTCTTCCGTAATGATTCAGTCTTCTTTTTTTTTGTCAAGTAATCAAAACCTCTACTTGTTTCTCTTTGCAGGGACTGTATCCTGGATACATTATATTCTTTGTTCAATCAGCATTGATGATCGATGGCTCTAAAGGTACACGATGCTTCTCTCGCCTTTCATCTATCATTCACGTTTGTTTTCTTATCTTAAAACATGTTTATTTTTTTCTGTTGAGCAGCTATTTACCGTTGGCAACAAGCAATGCCTCCGAAGATGGCAATGCTGAGAAATTTTATGGTTTTCATCAACTTCTTCTACACAGTGTTGGTTCTCAATTACTCATCCGTTGGTTTCATGGTATAAGCTCTTCCCTCTATATTGTTAACGGTTCTATTTTATCACTCATTTGTTGTGTGATGATGTTCAGGTATTGAGCTTGCACGAAACACTCGTTGCCTACAAGAGTGTATATTTCATAGGAACAGTAGTGCCTGTTGTTGTGATTCTACTCAGCTACTTGGTTCCTGTGAAGCCTGTGAGACCAAAGACCCGGAAAGAAGAATAAATCTGTCTTTATCCAGTGATTACTTCTTTGTTTTTTAGACCGTTTATGTATACCACGGAACTAAGATTTTGTGTTTATTTTCTTCAGTTCTCAATTTTTTGCCCAAATCTCAGATATTTTACCTGGATTTTTGAAGAAACACATGTTTTAGATGTGTTTCTCTCCGTTTGTCTTATAGACTTTGTTTGTTCTTGAGTAGAAGTTAAGAGTATGAAGAGCAAGTCTAGCCATGTGCTCGATGTTCACTTTGGCTTTGTTTCTTGATTATCCCAAAATCGACTGGTAAGTAATTCGACAATAAACAGGAATATAAGTTATAGTTTCTTTCGAATAATTAATATGAAAACAGATTTTTTTTTCTTCTTTTTTTTTACACATTTACAGAATTTTGATATAAAACAAAACAAAGGAATAATTTAACTACAGATATTGATTAGAACTAAATTTTGTTTGTTCTACCGCTTCGAGGTCCGATAACTCTTTGGAGTTTTTGTTTGGTTGGGATTTAGTTTTTTTTTTTACAATAAGAGTCAAGGTTCTAATTATATTGTTTGGAGTGGAGAATGCTTTTAGAGTAAATTAAAATATATTCATGAGAATTAAAACTTAACCTTTAAATTGATAATTTACGTAACAAAACCTATATAATTTAAATTCAAATGGAGACTTATCTTTATGTTGTATAAATCATAATTAAGAAAAATAATCAAAAACCTTAAAATCCATTATTTTATATGAATAAGAGAGTTTCAAAAACACATTACCGATTTATATTATTTCAAACTGGTTCAAACTAATGAATAAATATTAATCTGTGTAATTTTTTGTATCTTGTGATGTTATATAATTTATCTTTTATTAAAAATTTAGTTTTTAGCTTATTCCGTCTGTGGGTCTTATTCCATGCAACGGATAGTGTGGTAATTTTTTTGAGGCTCGAAAATTATGTTTACTGATCATGCATTCATCACATAACCTTGTTCGTGTTTTGACCTCGTTCATACGATATCGCGAATCACTTTTCCAATAAATCATCTATTATTTCAGTGCTACAGACTAAACATGTTTAACTTAAAATTTTTAAATGAATGCATAACCGAAAGGATAAGTGCATCAAAGACTTTGATGACATAAAAAACCAAATCAATTTTCTTAAACTTTTCAACATATATCTCGGTTATATAGTTATTCCAGATGTATATCAAAACATATCACATTTACGTGTACTTTCATATGACAAGAGATTTATAAGCCATATACAAAAAAAAAAATCTCCTTTCTAATTGATAAATAATTAACATTTATATGTGTTAAAATCTATTCAATTGACTGTCATATGCGGCGACTGCAGTAATTACTAAGTATAGTTATATAACTTCTTATAGAAGTATCCGTGACAAAAAAAAAAAACTTCTTATAGAAGTATAATTTAAGAAAAAATTATAAAATAAATTATAATAACTATAGATTTATGCTAAGAAGATTATGGATCGAAGAACCCAAACTTCCGCAGTTTAGATACAAACATAATAATGTTGTTTATTGTTTGATATTTTATTATAAGATTTTTATAAAAGGATAGATGTAGACATTTACTGCGAAATTAAAATATATTCATGAGAATTAAAACTTAACCTTTAAATTGATAATTTACGTAACAAAACCTATATAATTTAAATTCAAATGGAGACTTATCTTTATGTTGTATAAATCATAATTAAGAAAAATAATCAAAACCTTAAAATCCATTATTTTATATGAATAAGAGAGTTTCAAAACACATTACCGATTTATATTATTTCAAACTGGTTCAAACTAATGAATAAATATTAATCTGTGTAATTTTTGTATCTTGTGATGTTATATAATTTATCTTTTATTAAAAATTTAGTTTTTAGCTTATTCCGTCTGTGGGTCTTATTCCATGCAACGGATAGTGTGGTAATTTTTGAGGCTCGAAAATTATGTTTACTGATCATGCATTCATCACATAACCTTGTTCGTGTTTTGACCTCGCTCATAATGATATCGCTAATCACTTTTCCAATAAATCATCTATTATTTCAGTGCTACAGACTAAACATGTTTAACTTAAAATTTTTAAATGAATGCATAACCGAAGGATAAGTGCATCAAAGACTTTGATGACATAAAACCAAATCAATTTTCTTAAACTTTTCAACATATATCTCGGTTATATAGTTATTCCAGATGTATATCAAAACATATCACATTTACGTGTACTTTCATATGACAAGAGATTTATAAGCCATATACAAAAAAAAAAATCTCCTTTCTAATTGATAAATAATTAACATTTATATGTGTTAAAATCTATTCAATTGACTGTCATATGCGGCGACTGCAGTAATTACTAAGTATAGTTATATAACTTCTTATAGAAGTATCCGTGACAAAAAAAAAAAACTTCTTATAGAAGTATAATTTAAGAAAAAATTATAAAATAAATTATAATAACTATAGATTTATGCTAAGAAGATTATGGATCGAAGAACCCAAACTTCCGCAGTTTAGATACAAACATAATAATGTTGTTTATTGTTTGATATTTTATTATAAGATTTTTATAAAAAGGATAGATGTAGACATTTACTGCGAAATAAAAATATTATCATCTTGACACTACATTTAGAGACATTATATTAGGAAAATCCGAATCCTAAAAGAGTGATTAGGGTAATAAAATCATTTAGGGAGACTAATTATGGCTAAAAAGTGATTAATCTTTGTTTAAGTGAATAAATACTTCCCCGAAAGAGAAATGTTATGATTAAGAAACATTAGCGAGACGAAGACTGGACCATACGTTAATATATAATAAAGTCACATCAAATAAATGGTCGGAAACTTACCCTATGCATTATTATTTAGTACAAAGTGAGCCACATTGTTAAATTATTGTAATAAACATTATCTTAACTTAAGCCTTTAAAAAAAAACATTATCTTTTTAGAAAATGATTGATACTATGGGCAGAGCCGTGCGAGCATTTATGATTGCCATAAGCGAACCATAAAAATTTCTACGATAGAAATAATAATGTATATTATAATAGATGAAAAACATATAAGTATTTAAACTAATAAAAAATAGTAATTATACGACAAGATTTTTTATATTTTATTAAAAGTATTAATCAAGTATTTATCATTAAAATTCATAACTAATTTTAAGATAAAATAATTCAATTACTCAATATTTTATGCCATAATATATCGGACAAAGATATAATTTTATTTACTTTTTCTAATATTTTAAAACTGCAGTCACAGCTATAATCACCAATATCTAATAATTATAGTTCTTCAACCATTGTTTACATTGTGTGTTACTTAGGAAACCCATGTTTCGTTAATTCTAAGCTCATGTTTTTTTTATCCAAACTATTATAGTGCTTTCATATTAAAACTCAAATTTTTATGGTTTATGCGTATGATAGAAGTAGATGATGCCCTTGATCTTTAATTATTTTTTGCTGCCATAAAGCGAAGGTTTCTTTTATTACTACTGTCGCACGGCACTGACTATGGGGTATCAACTATGGTCAGTCATCACCTGATTATTTGAGCCAATTTAAACGCTTAAGGGGGTTATTGGGAGATGAATTTAAATAGAGTTGATTAGTTTTAAGAATCAATAGATTCATTAAATCTACAAAAAATTCTAATAAATTTTTCATATTTAAAAAGTCTTTGAAACTATTCTACTATAATGATTTTGAAAAATTTGAATACAAATGCAATATTTTGAAAGTTTTGTTTTATTAGTATTTTGAAAGTTTTATTTTAAGAGTTAAAATGTTAATAATTCAAGTTTCAATAACACTAAATTCTGATAGAATTATAGAATCATTAAAACTCAATTTTTTTGAATAACAATAGATTGTATATGCCATTAAAAAATTATCAAACTAATAACAATTGATTCTTATAAAATTGTAAGAATCCATTACCCAATAACTATAGATTTTTAAAATTCTAACAATCATCACAAATGTATGTCTCACTGACACCCCCTAAAACTGTGGTGAGAAAGAGAAACAAGATTCCAACATCGTGCCAAAAAATTTACTTGTATTCGTACCCAAATAAAACAAAAACAAATTGAGTCACCTGATTTAGTATACAGTGAGCCACATTACTAAATTAATGTAATAAATATTTCTGTTAAATCTTAGAAAATGATTGATACTATGGACTATGGTAAGTCACCTGATTATTTCAGCCAAGTGCTTGATGTTCAGTTTGTGTTTGTTTCTTGATTAACCCAAAATCGTGCCAAAAATTGACTTGTAGGCAACTGGAAAATAAACAAATACGAATATATACCATTCGTTCTTAGAAGTAGAATTTTTCGTTACACAAATATTAATTTTTATATTTTAGATACTTCATTAATTAATTCTAATAAATTTTTCATATTTAAAAGTCTTTGAAACTATTCTACTATAATGATTTTGAAAAATTTGAATACAAATGCAATATTTTGAAAGTTTTGTTTTATTAGTATTTTGAAAGTTTTATTTTAAGAGTTAAAATGTTAATAATTCAAGTTTCAATAACACTAAATTCTGATAGAATTATAGAATCATTAAAACTCAATTTTTTTGAATAACAATAGATTGTATATGCCATTAAAAAATTATCAAACTAATAACAATTGATTCTTATAAAATTGTAAGAATCCATTACCCAATAACTATAGATTTTTAAAATTCTAACAATCATCACAAATGTATGTCTCACTGACACCCCCTAAAACTGTGGTGAGAAAGAGAAACAAGATTCCAACATCGTGCCAAAAAATTTACTTGTATTCGTACCCAAATAAAACAAAAACAAATTGAGTCACCTGATTTAGTATACAGTGAGCCACATTACTAAATTAATGTAATAAATATTTCTGTTAAATCTTAGAAAATGATTGATACTATGGACTATGGTAAGTCACCTGATTATTTCAGCCAAGTGCTTGATGTTCAGTTTGTGTTTGTTTCTTGATTAACCCAAAATCGTGCCAAAAATTGACTTGTAGGCAACTGGAAAATAAACAAATACGAATATATACCATTCGTTCTTAGAAGTAGAATTTTTCGTTACACAAATATTAATTTTTATATTTTAGATACTTCATTAATTAATACTAATAAATTATACATTTTAAAATATACAAAATATATGAATTATCTAATTAGATTGAAATTCGTATTTAATTATCTAAATTATATTTTGTAAACTATAATTAAGAAAAATTCAAAAATCGTTAGAATTAATTATTCTATATGAATAAAAGAGTTCTAAGAACTACATTTCAAATTTATATTACCTCAACTAAATCACATTAATGAATAAACATGAATTTATTAAAATATTATTTTATGAACACCGAATTATTCTTACATCTTATTGTAGAAACTTGTTTTTAAAAACATTCATAGGTGTTACAAAAAAAAAAGAAAAAAAAAACATTCATATATGTCATGTTCATATTCAACACGTTTAGCTTCATATAATAAGAGATTGTATAACATGTGTTAAGTTTTTTTTTTGTCAGCACATGTGTTAAGTATAACATGTATTAACAGAAAAAGAAAACTACTTTTTATCAATAAAAAAACTACTTTTTATAGTTGAGAAAAAATCACATATTTTAACAGTCTTTTCGATTGACTGGCACATACTGCGATTATATAATAAGTTCAGTTATTTAGTTTTCTTTTAGAACTATATTTTCATTAAAAACAGGAATTGTGGTCATCATTTTTATGCTTAGTAGGCTTTTGTTTTTGTTTTTATATTAATCCGATAGTTTTAGGACTAGTAATTTATTGTATAATTTTAGTTTTATATCAAAATTTATCGACAGATTTAACATGTGTTCTCATGTTATTACTAAATTTAACCTAAAACTATTATATTATAAAATATAATTTTAGCAGATGTCAAAAATTTAATCAGTTTACTAACATGCATTTCGACCATGTTAGTTAATTACTTTTAAGAATAAAACTATAATATCTACTGACTGAATTGAATTACTGAAAATATTATGGGTCCAAGGTCCAGAGTTTAAACAAAAACATAACAACATTGTGTATTGTTTGATACTTTATCAAAGCTTAAATAAAAAGGATTGATGCAGACATTTACTGGGAAATAAAAATATTATCGTCTTAACACTACATCTAGAGACATTATATTAGGAAAATTCAAATCCCAAAAGAACGATTAGGGTAATAAACAGGCCTTCAGGAAGATTACTAATGGCTAAAAGTGACTAATCTTGTTTTAAGTGAATAAAACATTCCCCGAAAGAGAAATGTTATGATTAAGGGACATTAGCGAGAAGTGGACCGGACCATTCATTAGTATATAATAAAGTCACATCAAATATATGGTCGGGAACTTACTCTATGCATTATTATGTAGTACAAAGTGAGTCATACTACTAAATTATTGTAACAAACACTGTTAAATTTTATAAAACGATTGATACTATGGACTAAGGTCAGTCAACTGACTATTTGAGCCAATTTGAACGCATAAAACCATGGTGAGAATGAGAACCAAAATTCAAACATATACCTTAATGTCCGATCCACTTTTTAGCTTCGTTTGGAATTGTGATTGTAGCTTTTTACTATGTTATATACAAATATAATTGAACTAAAACTCTCCCTCAGTTGGTAAATGACATCGTGCCACTGAAGCCGAGTCTAACATAAGCCATAGATGCTTTCGCGTGGTTAGGATCCGGAACCTACTCCACTTGTTTCGGGTATTTGCTGCAGTGGAGAATGAGAACAACCAGGAACTTGAGTCCATTATCCATGATTGGAAAACCTTTATTTGGTCTTGACTTATCTCACCTAAACTAAAGTTATTCTTATGGAAATTGAAACAAAGAGAATTATCTCTTGGAACCAACCTCCAACAAAGAGACCTCATGCTTAGTACAGCCTGCGCACGGTGCGGAGCATTGGAAACTGACACTCACTTATTCCTCGATTACGACTATACCAAACAAATCTGGTCCCCTACTCTCCTTTAAACCTGAGCACTACTCTTCATTTGTTGAACCTCTAAAGATCTGCAAAAGATGACATGTCTACCACCTATCGGGATTGTCTCTGATCTATTTTCATGGATTTGTTGGGGAATCTGAATAGTTAGGAACAAACTTGTCTTTAAAAACAGACTAATCTCCCCGGATAAAACCCTTACTAGAGCCATTTGGAGCGCTATGGCACAATCTGTACCATCCACACTGAACCAACAATACAGTAAGTTATTGATCGTATCCGACTTGGTTGATTCGATATTTTATTTTGTTTCATAGATGCAGCATGTAAGAAGGAAAATAACACAGTAGGTTGCGGATGGATCTTCAAAACGAACGACGGATACATTATACATCAAGATTCTCGAATGGAACGAAAAGTCTCAACTCCATTCACCGCTGAAGTTCTAGCATTGCGCTGGGCTATTATCAACGTCCAAGCTTGGTGCTACACAATTATCTGTTTCAAAATAGATTGTCAATTGCTCATAGCAGCAATTTACTCGAAGTCTCCTCTGGCTGGCCTCTCTACGGGATCATCCAGGAAATGGAACATCTATCTTTTTATTTCTGTTCTGTTTCTTTGAAGTTTGTTGCGACTTGCGAGGAACCTGAACTCTGCGGCTGATGCCCTCGCTAAAACTGCTCTTTTAACTTCAGTTCCATCCTAGTTTGGGATGAACTCTGGTTTTTATTATAGTTTATGTTCAAAAAATGAATTGTCGACTAAAATCATATTCTCTTTCATCACATAATTTGCAACTAAGTATAGTTTTTTTTTCACATGTCCTGCGTTGGAAGTAATCTTGTATACAAGATTATACCTAGTTGATAAGTAAATTTATCATTTCAATGCAATAAAATTTTCCTTTTGCACCAAAGAAGATATTTCAGTCCAAAAATACATAATAGAGATGGCTTATTGATTAGATATCTGTAATAGTATCCAAGCAAGATCTAACTTTTGGTTAACTAATTAGATTCAAGAGTGAATTTATTATTTTCTCAGCTGCATGGAAAAGTTAACAATGAAATATGAACAACCAACAAAGAAAGAAAAAAGGAAGTGAAATAAAAGTTGAACCGTGTCGGCCATATTAACTACTTTTACTTTTAGTCAACAAAATCATAATACAACTAAAACTTATGCTTATCAAATTTTGTTTAGTTTCTATTGTTGACAAAAGAATTAATTCAATCTTTTCTGCTCGTTCAAAGTCCATGCTAAATCGAATTTCTGCTATTCTAGTTGGATACTAGATGGGGTCTGGAAAATATGTCTTTCCAGTAAGATGTAAGTTATTGAATGTGAAATTAGCTCCGAACAATTTCAACTATCTTAATATCTTCTTTTTTTTTTTGTAACTGACTATCTTAATATCATTCTTTAAAAAAATATCTTAATATCAGTAAATTAAATGAACGAGTCATGAGCAATATAGTAAAGAAACTGTTTTAGTTTTATCTAAAGAAACTAGTAATTTATTTTATCAAGAAAAGAAAAGAAATTAGTAATTTAAATATACTGTTATTAAAGTGATGTTTTATTTGATCTTTGATTTTTTTTCTTACTAATTATTCTGTGGTACATGCAAAATTGCAAATTATGTATTAATTTTTTTTCCTTATCTTGCTGTAGTATTATTTGTTGTATTTTGTTATCTTTTATATTTAATTTTTATCCAGTTTTTATGTTTTTTTTTTAATTTTCCTTTTTTGTTTCTTGCTGTAAATAGAAAATATTACTGTTATTGGAGATTTTTGTATGTTTCTTGCTGGAAATAGAAAATATTATTGTTATTGGAGATTTTTTTATGTAACAAGGAATTTTTAAAAGAGTATTACATATTAGAAAACTTAAAAAGAGTCGTAGACTAACACACCAAAAAAAGATAGCATGTGCGGATTTTACTCATATGAATCATATAAATTACGTATATATATTATGTTAATTTGTTTATTAATCCGTCTATGTTAGTTGAAATTATTCGGAGCAAACAAAGGATAGCATATGCTACCATTTGTTGATTTTCGCCACATGAATCATAAAAGTAGAAAACATGGTTGAACATGGTTTGAAACATAGAAATCATTTGCTGGGACTAAATATTTGTTGCGAGTTGTATTATATTTTTAATTGAACGATTTATTTTCAATTAAAATACTTTTATGTTAGTTATGAAACTAAATACTTGTTGCAAGTTATTATTATTTTATAACTTGTTACTTTGTTTTCCTTTCAACTAAATTCAAAAAAATGTTTAATAAAATATGAAAAGATACTTGGCCAGTCAAAGCATTACCGCATATACTTTTTATTTATAAAAAAAAACTGAATGAAAAAACGCTTCAATAATAACACTTATTTAACAGATGAATCAGAAATTAATCCGAATTCATATTCTTATATTATGACATTTGTTATTACTACATTGATTTTGAAAGAAAAATGGTGATCTGACGTAGTAACAATGATGACGTGTTTAAAGCTAATTGTGACATAGACATTTACGTTTAATGTTAATTTATATTTTTGATAAATTTTTAGAATATGATAATAACTCATTGATCATCATTAATATAATAATAAATAATATATTAGTAAAAATAAAATATTATAATATAATATTTTACCATTTTTGAAATATTATTTAATTATTTTTTATAATTATATAATTTTAATTATTAAAATAGTTCTTCAAATGTACTGCAGTTTTTTAAACAATTGTAATTTTTTGTTCCTAATATCAATAGTTTCTTTTTAATATATACAAAATTAAAAAATGTTATCTACTTTCACGTTTTGATAATTATATACCTATAGAAAATGTCTCTTAATTTTAAAGAATTTGATTTAATATATTTTAACTAAAAATATATAAAATATTTCTAAGATTATAAATTAAATATCAAATAATAAAAGATAAAAATTATTAAAACTTTATTTTTAAAATAATTTAAATTTAAGACTTTTATTTCTGCCAATTGTGCAGGAAAACACTTAGTTATTATTTAATTTCCAAGTCTGAGTAAGCAGCTTTTTGTCTGTGTTTTCTTACCATGCCTAAATATTTAATTAACTACCATAATAAAGTATTATAAAATTCTTAAAGAAAATAAAAAATCAATAAAATAAACTTCATTTGAGATGCATGTAACAGTTTTCCAGTCAACTTATAACATAAATGTTAATTAATTTATTTTTATGAAAAGAATGAAACAAAGTAAAAATGGTTTCTCAATCTCTAGTGGTAACACACATTAATATTGGATTATTATTCCTCTCTATTTAAAATCATTTAATATGTGTATATATATATATATATATTTAAAACGCACTTTAATGAAATACATATTATGTTGTATCATATAAAATGCTTAATTATGTAAAGTATAATATATCAAAGTCTAAAATTATATTATGCAATGGTTTTCAAGTTTTGCCTTTACACTTTCCCAATTTTCTCATAATATTTCTCTATACTTGCATAATAAACTATTAAGGTTTAATGGTTTCCAGAATGAACTCAATGCAAGAGAGCTTGATGTTAAATATAAAACATTTGATGGACATGTTGGCTTTTACGTCATGTTGGCTTTTACGTCAATAGATCACGGCAGTTACTTAACCATTAATTGTTACTAGACAATTTTGTTATTAACGAAATTATATGGCTTTAATAGTTCTACATGGCGATGTGTACTCCCAAAGAGAGATTTGAGTTTGCTGCCGAGGCTTGACTTTTCGTTCCGGATAAGTCTGTCCGGTTTAAGGCGGGGGATCAGGACGTCGAAAGCCTGTGGAACGTGCCTATGGTGTAGATATGCTGTCAGGTCTAGTGATTCACGCCGATATTATGCATGGGACCAACAGTTTGGTATGATATGTAATCTCCATTTAGGTTTTGTCTCACCGGATTAGCTGGTAAGTGTAGAATCGATTTCATTCCGGGTTGTGGGATGTGTTACATTCACTGGGATTTAATGTACAAGGGAAATTTGATTGGGTAGAATTGAGTCCTTGAATGTGTCTCAGGGTGATACTATATCATCTTCTTGTATAATTGGTTTAATCTCATATTCAAGCTGCCGTGTCCTGTTATTTGGTAAATATGAAGTTGAATTTGAGCCAAAAAGAAAGAACTGTTATTTGGTAAATATGAAGTTGAATTTGAGCCAAAAAAGTAGATGAGAAATTTGAGTTTGTAATTGTAGGTGACTATACTATATTGCTAACAATGTTTAAATTGTATAAAATCTGTATTATAATATTTTATGAAACTTTTCTAGTTGTATGCCGCCCTAGTTGTATCCTTTATCTCCCATAGTATGCATCCATATTTTTGAAATAAAGTAGTCACTAATTTGTATACTTCTAGGATGAAGAGTTAGGCTTACCAAAGGGCATGTTTCAAACTGGGTTTCAGCTGGCTGATCGCAAGCAGACAATAAATACTTCAATCTTAGATAAGATTGAGGCGATAAAGTAAGTGCTAACCATTGAACAACATGAGATGTTGAATTTTTAGTTTTATGATTTCGAACAAATACAATAATGTGTATTATTCTGTTTGAAATTACGGTTTGTAATTTTCATATGTATTATCCCTTGTTTTATGTTTGTGAATATCTATCGTTACTAATGAAAGAAAGTTGAACATCTTACTATTACATATTAGTTGCTACCTCTCTCAATTAAATAAGTTTTTAACCGAATATAAGATTTTTTTGTCACGAAGACATTCCATATTCTTTCTATAATGCTCAACCCATGCATCATGTTTACAAATTATCATTCTATGAAAACCATGCATCATGTATTTAGATTATCATTCTATGGAAACCATATCATGTCCACATTGTGAAGAATCAATATTCAATAATGTTATTCTACAGCAGCCATAGAGTATATGATTGTTTTGTTGTTCTGTTCATATTAACCATATAGTATAGAAACAATATGAAATTACCCTTTTCTAACGTTGGATGCATACGAGGAGGTGTTTACAACATGGCAAATTCATTCCAGTCGATAATAGTGTGTGGGAGTGCATATTTCCCCATCTACAAATATATAATTATATATTCTCATAAATAATATATTTTGATAAAATATGCTGAACTATTCATTATTTAACTTGCTATTCTATTATATATATATATAAACTATTTAGTCAATTAGCGATTGGTAGAGTGAGTATAAAGATTAGATAATATCGTTCAACCAGCTGGAAAACCTATTATGAACATGGTGTCATTGTTATAAGGATGGGAGCGAATCGAATATCTGGGTTTTTGGAGGTATTCGTGATTCGATATGTTTCGTCTAAATATAAAATTATTCGATTTGATTTGATCTGTAACTATCCAATTATTAACTGTCTAAAATCCATAATTGTTTTTACATTTTAACCGAATATCCTATTCGATTTGTAAAAATGAATATAAATAAATAAAGTTCAAAATGATATAAAATAACAAAAATTTATTACAAAAAAATTATTTACTTTTTCAAATTTCAATAACTAAAATAATCAATTTAATAAATATAAATATCATAAAACATACAAAAAATATAATATATATAATATATATAATTATTTAAATATATGTATATAACGGATCTATATCCGTTCCTATAAATTTTAGTATTTGTGATTTGCTTTGTTTCTTACGGATATTGCATACTAGCATTTGATTTATTTCGTAGAGTTACATATATCCAGATTTTTTATTAATATCAAAATAGATAACAAATTGAATCAAAATTTACGGATATTTTATCTTTGGTCTGGGTTATCACTAACTCGTGCGTTTGACGTATGTTCATGCATGATACGAGAGATTGTCACATTTCTTACACAGATTATTACATGGTTACTTAGTGATTTTTCTTTTATTATATATATCTCGCTAATATACCTTTTATATAAAGTCTGACAAATACTAGCAAACTCACTTGCCCAAAGAGTTATTGGCAAACTAGAAAATTCAGAGTAGCATATGAATTTGATTCATTTCTAAAAAGTCACAAATGATGGAATATGAACTTGATATATTAACAAATTAACTTCGTTGCTAGAATGTTTGTATTGTGTACAAGGGTTGATGTAGTGGTTACTTTTTATAGAAGAGAAACAGTTTTAAGCGTACTATGACTTCTTGGAAGTTTGGGAATTACAGAAACAAATAAAAGCGTCTACTAGTTGTCACCTTTTTGTGTCAACTTCATCAATATTATTGTGTCGACGTCTTCGATTGATGATCAACCCTCAATTATATAAAAACTTTTAATAAATAAATTAGAAATTAGTCAACATTTATATTAGTTGAGCCAAAATGGAACTTTGTAGACTTCTAAGTAGCCATGCGGATTTATACTGAACCAAACCAGTCGAACCAAACTGAACTGGAATTTTTGGTTTTTGGTTCGATTATGTTTCGAGTTCGGTTTAGTTCAGTGAGATTTTGAAAATAATTCTGTTATCTGTTTGGTTCAGTTTTTCGATTTTTTTTTTTTAAATAAATAAAAATAAAATTAACCAAAAATAATCAAACCGAACTAACAAAATTAACCAAAAATAACCGGATTTAAAAGAAGTAACCGAATTTAACCAAAAAAAGATCCAAGTTGTTTTAGGAAAAATAAAAGTGAAATCTAACAAAAATCCAAAAATTCGGATAAAATTTTGAAAACTGAAATTAACTGAAAATCGAACCAAACAGAACCGATTTTTTGGTTTACTTCGGTGGAATTGTTGTCGAACCGAATTAAACCGAAAAGATAATTTCTGATCCAAATTCATGACCGAAATATCCGAAACTGCAGGGCTTATTAAAAACTATATATAAATACAATATCGTACATAAGGCATATAACCTACACTGTACGTCTGCAGATAATCATAATCTATTTTTCTTTTTATGGTTTGCTCTTTTGGTGATCTCCTGAACAGTCAACTATTTTCACAATTGTTTTTCAAATTAGTGATGACCTCAACAACAACAAAAATGTTAAATATATTTACTGTCTCTTGTCTCTCCTCAAAAGAAATACATAAATCTATCCACTTTCTTTATTAACCTTTTGAGCAGTAATACTATAGTCGTGTATTGTTTGTTCCTCACTGTGTTTTTTTTTTAACATCAAACGGCTATTTTGTTCCTTACATTACATTTTTTAATCATATTTAGTTAACTAGTATATGTTGTGTTTAGTAACTTTTGTGTTAAAGGGTTTCCTTTTTTTTGTCCAACAAGGGTCTTCCACTAGCACAGCTTTTTCCTCTACTACGAATTATAGCTGTTCAATCGGTTACATATACGATATTATCAATTTATGGGGAACATTTTTCTTATTTCCAAAAGCGTGTTTGAACGTTCTAAGATAGCTGCTCAATTAGTAGTACACACCATGATCTTTTCGCAGGAAGCAGTTATTTACTTCCGAAAGTGTGTTTAAACTTTCTAACACTTCTCCGATGATCCTTCATTTTAGAGGGAAAAATTAAAAATGAAGAAATAATCTCTTTAATGATACATTATTTTGTCACAAAATTTATATTTATGAATATTAACACATTAAAATTGAAAGAATACTATTAATAAACTCATTTGATGTTGTACATTTTTATTTACAAAATAATTCTTAAACTATTGTATATTTTTATTTTGTGTCTAAAAATTAAATTATTATATTTAGTACCTCAACAAAATTAAAATTATAAATAACAAAATACTTAGGTAAAATATAATTATAGTTCCATAAAATTTGTAATTTCTTAAAATAAAAATCTTTATTATAATTTAATAACAAATATATATAATAAAATGTTTTGAAATATTTTTGTAAGAGAAAATGAGAAGAATTGTTGGAGAAAAATTTTAAAATCATTTTGAACTTATTTTATATTAAGGGAAAATATGAGACGTAATTAAAGGTTTTAAAATGTTACAAAGATTTATTATGGTTAAGAGCTTGTAATGGTAGGTGACTTTTCGACTAAAACTTTCTTTTTGGTTAGACGCTACGTTGTAAAATCGAAACTCTTACACAATGAATACCTGACTACCTGACGAAATGTTGATCGAAATTTTCTAATTTAAAGATATTTTAGCATTTTAGACGTATAGTTTGTTTGGTTATTTATTCTTTGTGATTACAAGTTAGAGAAAATAAATGTCACGGAACTCTGAAACAATGATTATAGTGAAATTTGCAGTGTAGAAAGTTGGCGTAGCTCTTACATTAAAAAATAAATTAACACTAATAAATCTTATATGTAGATTTCCTAACATTTGTTTTTTTTTTCTTAAATTAGTACTCCCTCCGGTTTTTAATATAAGTTATTTTAGAGAAAAAAATGGTTTCAAATAATATAATTTTTTTTGATTTTTATGTAAAATTTATTGACAATTATTATTATATGACCAATGAGGATATACATTCTATTCTATTATTGGTTGAATTGTGGTTAGATGAATAATTAATGATGTTTAAAAAATATAAGAAATTAATTATTTTTAATCTGTGTATATAGTTTTAAAACGATTTATATTAAAAAAGACAGAGGGAGTATATGGTTTATATTGGACTAGTAAATATCTGACACACAAAAATCAGATGTCTTTGGCAATTAGATAGTTATCAGGATATCCTTATTCAACCTTTTAGCAATTTGAACATGTCAACTGGCTTCTTCGAATTTGGATCAGTTTAGCAAACTGTAATCGAGTAGCCAGATTCATTTTCACCCCCTTAAATATTAAACCCTAAACCATAATCACTAAATAAAAATGTTAATTTATTTTTGAATGAATGTATTGTTAAAAACTAATATCTATTTATCATATTTCAAATAATTTTTTATAATATACACAATGAGGTGTCAATTGAGATTCTGAAAAATACGCAAAGAACGGTCAACTGTTTTGATGTATCCAAAAACATTAGTTTACTAGTTTTCTCTGTAACATCAATTTTTCTAAAAAAAAAAACTTAATGTCTGATAATAAATTGTAACATAGTTTTCACACTAAAAGAAATTGTAACATAGTTACCAAAAAAATACATGAATCAGATAGGAAGAAAGTATAGACCTAATAGTACGTACTCGTGAACAAAAGCAGGAAATTAATTAATAAAAGAAACATATTCTTTCTTTTTTGTTGGATTTCAGACTCACTAGATAATAGACATGTCTTGAATGAGCTTCTGTTAATATATCTTAGTCAATCCACCTTCATCAACATCACATATATCTTATTTAATTAATATATTGTGACCAACATTAGAGTGAATTTATGCAATTATTCACAACTAATGTTAATTCGATGACATATGATCGACAATGGATCAATGATGGTCGCACAAGGTAAAATGCAAAAAAGAAAAACAAACAAACAAACAGTATATATGTTAAATCAGAAGAGACAGGCCTACTTGATTTTCGTAGTTTTTTTATATAATTCCAAATGAAAAGAAGACACAGTTTTATGATTAATGATCACTAGAGAGAAAATATATTTGGTCGTTTTAACTACAAAGTGAAACCTGTCCCCTACCTTTACCATTTCTTTAAAAAAAGGTAAAAGCAACGAAATTATATTATCTAACTTTTTACCAATATAAATAAAAGTTAAAATGTTAATTGCTCTATATAATGCTATCAAGAGGTTCCACAATTCTGGTAATTTAGATTAAATATAAATTTATCCATGTAGATCAAGTAACACATTTAATAATTCAAATAATTCTTGATAATTTAATAATTTAAATATAGATATTTAAATAATTTCAGATGATACATATATTATAGTTTAAACTTAACTAGTATTTTTTAGTTTTACATTAAATATAATATTTTGAATAAGTATTGTATTTTAGATATTTAAAACATTTATTTAATCTTTTTTTGACTAAAGGCTAACATTTATTTAATCTTCAGTTTCGTATTGGTTCAATTTAGATATCTAAATGTTTTAAATATAAAATTATTTAGATGTTTATCATTTTACATTGGATTGGTTCATTCAGGTTTTTAACATTTTTGATAATTAATCATAAGGTGGTGGTTCATTAGTATGGATTTTGGAAAACTAAATAACTCGGCTTTGAAGGTATTCTACTACACTTCATTTTGTCGTTATATGTAAATATGAAGCTATGATTTAAGCTTCATTTGACTATCCAGAGAGATAATTTATCTTCGAACTGCACATTTATTTCAGGATTTAGTCTAAAATTCTTCCATAGATCCAGGATATATATAGGTTAATAAAAAAAAGATTTTGGGTGATATTGCCAGCTTTACACTACACATGTCATGATCCCTTTAAAAGCAGTAGAGATAAATAAGAAGAAAAACTGACTGGTACGGTAGTTCAATGCCACTATGATCAGAGTCAAATGTTTAGACTTCCGACATGTCTAATTTAAATATTGGGTTTTTACATCATGACATTGCTTTAGCGTCAGATACGATAACCTGACAACTATATGCAAATTTATACAACGTCGCATTTTCTGCAATTGTTTCTTTACCAAGATATATATATATATATATGTATGTGAGAGTGTTGTGATGAGTGCATCTCCAAAATCCATGGTCCTGGAAGTAGGTTCAACACTCCAACTCAGGCATACATGTATCCATCATCATTGAAGATGTAAATTATTATAATTTCCAGGACAGAATAGATTTGCTTTATGTCAGCAGAATTCATACAGTACTTGATAGCTCAAATATAATTGAATTTAGCCAATGACACAATACATACAAGTAGGATACAAAATCTGATCTCAAGGTCATATAGTGGTTATCAGAAAAATGTCAGAATGTTAGTAACATATGTTGTTAGTTTTATTTTTCTAATCGAGATTGAGCAAGACTGTAAGAAGCCTTATGTCCCTGTAAGTATGTATATATGATATAACCTTTAGAATTCAAACATATATACCCAAAGAAAGGATAACTACTTAGAGCTTAGTTAAATACTAAACAGATCCCACTAAAAGCTGACTCTGATCTCTGTTTGTTGTCCTGCTTTGTGAGCATAACAAATTTTTTTTTTTTTTTTTGCAAATTTCATAGTTAATTTAGTACTACTTTAGATTTGTGATCATATAGTTTTTGTTTTGGTCAAAAGATTTGTCATCATATAGTAATGTTTCAAGGAATGTATCTTAAAAGACATTGATCCGTATATGCATTGCTTAATCTAATAGTTTGATTTTTTGAAGAAAATTAAGAATCTACTCAGAACTGGTACGATGAAGCTATACTTGCATCTTAACTGCTCCAGACTTGATTTGAGCTCTCGGCGCGGCCTGAATTAAATCCCTATTTTGCTATATTGCTTTTCTCTAACTAGTCTCAAAGATTCTTAGACAAAATTCATTTTGTACCAGTTCTTTTAAACAGATTAATGAAAACCAGTATAACAATATATATATATATATATATATTTATGAAAGTGTTCATAGATTACAATCAAACATAAGAGGCAATGGCTAGATAAGCTAATAAAACCCCTAATCCCAAAATTCAACAACGCCCCAGAGCCCTAATTCAAGAACACTCCAAAACACACAAAGGTGACTAAAATTGTTAATAAATTGTCTTCTTGAATCTGGAAAAGTGAGAAAAACACACGATTTATTTAACAAATTAAGCATCTCAGATAAGTGATCATCATTAGGGTAAAGAAACAAAGATGACTCGCATAAAAGCAAACAAAGCATACAATGCAAAACTAAATCAGTAACTCCAGAGGCTCTCTCCCTCGTAATTCTCGGGCGAATCATCGGACGGAGGAGATCCCATCCACGGCGGAGCCACCATCATCCCCTTCGCCATCTCCTCTAGCAAACCAGGCATGTTCAATAGCTCTTCTTCATCCACAAACTCCATAGCTGATGATCCCACCACCTCGGCGACTTCCTCAACCTTTCTTTCACCTCCTTTCACAGCCTCATTGGCAGCAGCAGCCGCAGCCGCAGCCCCAACCGTAGCAGCCGCCGTAGCCGCAGCCATTCGGATATGAGCTGCGGAGGAGGATACCGGAAGAGGGTAACTCCCGACCGACTCCGGGAAGTTCAAGACGGCCTCTCGGCCTTTAAGAGCTAAAGCCGCCACGTCGTAAGCTGCGGCAGCCATCTCCGGTGTTGTATAAGTCCCGAGCCAGACACGTGTCGTCTTCTTAGGCTCTCGGATCTCGGAGACCCATTTGCCGCTCCGGCAACGGATCCCACGATAAACCGGATGCTTTTTCCGGCGAGGGGTAGAGCTTGCCTCAGTGGCCATTAAGGTACCATTATTGTTAGTACTTGTAGTAGAAGAAGCAGCCGCAAAGAGGCAGTAGCAATAGCAAGTGGACAAGAGTGTTCACACGTGGATGAGCTAGAGAGACTGTAACAGTACTTGATAGCTCAAATATAATTGAATTTAGCCAATGACACAATACATACAAGTAGGATACAAAATCTGATCTCAAGGTCATATAGTGGTTATCAGAAAAATGTCAGAATGTTAGTAACATATGTTGTTAGTTTTATTTTTCTAATCGAGATTGAGCAAGACTGTAAGAAGCCTTATGTCCCTGTAAGTATGTATATATGATATAACCTTTAGAATTCAAACATATATACCCAAAGAAAGGATAACTACTTAGAGCTTAGTTAAATACTAAACAGATCCCACTAAAAGCTGACTCTGATCTCTGTTTGTTGTCCTGCTTTGTGAGCATAACAAATTTTTTTTTTTTTTTTTGCAAATTTCATAGTTAATTTAGTACTACTTTAGATTTGTGATCATATAGTTTTTGTTTTGGTCAAAAGATTTGTCATCATATAGTAATGTTTCAAGGAATGTATCTTAAAAGACATTGATCCGTATATGCATTGCTTAATCTAATAGTTTGATTTTTTTTGAAGAAAATTAAGAATCTACTCAGAACTGGTACGATGAAGCTATACTTGCATCTTAACTGCTCCAGACTTGATTTGAGCTCTCGGCGCGGCCTGAATTAAATCCCTATTTTGCTATATTGCTTTTCTCTAACTAGTCTCAAAGATTCTTAGACAAAATTCATTTTGTACCAGTTCTTTTAAACAGATTAATGAAAACCAGTATAACAATATATATATATATATATATATTTATGAAAGTGTTCATAGATTACAATCAAACATAAGAGGCAATGGCTAGATAAGCTAATAAAACCCCTAATCCCAAAATTCAACAACGCCCCAGAGCCCTAATTCAAGAACACTCCAAAACACACAAAGGTGACTAAAATTGTTAATAAATTGTCTTCTTGAATCTGGAAAAGTGAGAAAAACACACGATTTATTTAACAAATTAAGCATCTCAGATAAGTGATCATCATTAGGGTAAAGAAACAAAGATGACTCGCATAAAGCAAACAAAGCATACAATGCAAAACTAAATCAGTAACTCCAGAGGCTCTCCCTCGTAATTCTCGGGCGAATCATCGGACGGAGGAGATCCCATCCACGGCGGAGCCACCATCATCCCTTCGCCATCTCCTCTAGCAAACCAGGCATGTTCAATAGCTCTTCTTCATCCACAAACTCCATAGCTGATGATCCCACCACCTCGGCGACTTCCTCAACCTTTCTTTCACCTCCTTTCACAGCCTCATTGGCAGCAGCAGCCGCAGCCGCAGCCCCAACCGTAGCAGCCGCCGTAGCCGCAGCCATTCGGATATGAGCTGCGGAGGAGGATACCGGAAGAGGGTAACTCCCGACCGACTCCGGGAAGTTCAAGACGGCCTCTCGGCCTTTAAGAGCTAAAGCCGCCACGTCGTAAGCTGCGGCAGCCATCTCCGGTGTTGTATAAGTCCCGAGCCAGACACGTGTCGTCTTCTTAGGCTCTCGGATCTCGGAGACCCATTTGCCGCTCCGGCAACGGATCCCACGATAAACCGGATGCTTTTTCCGGCGAGGGGTAGAGCTTGCCTCAGTGGCCATTAAGGTACCATTATTGTTAGTACTTGTAGTAGAAGAAGCAGCCGCAAAAGAGGCAGTAGCAATAGCAAGTGGACAAGAGTGTTCACACGTGGATGAGCTAGAGAGACTGTAACAGCACGTGCGAGGTGGGTCAATAGTAACTGACGATGAAGAAGCATGGCTTATAGGTTTAGGTTCAGTGAAAAGATCTTTAAGGTCATCCATATATATGTATATAAATGTGTGTGTGTGTGTGTAGAGAGAGAGAGAGAGATGTAAGAAACGGGACTTAGGGTTTTAGTGAAAGACATTAAGGTTTTTAAATATGAGATAAAAGTGCGTGGCTATTGCGTGGGGTTTCCCTAAAGTGTGTTTTGTTTGTGTTTGTGTTTGGTGGGTTATTTTTAGCTGTAAAAAGTATAATAAAAATCTATTTTTTGTTTATTATTTCTTTTTATTCTAAGTTTAAATGGTATAGTCAATTAGTGTGGATATGTCGACATGGATGAGGTGATGGGAATATTTTTTTGACCAAACACAAAAGTATTTAGAGAAAAAATAAAATAAAATAAATATTGTGTTTTTTTTTTCTTTTTTGAAAAATGGGTAACAATTATTCATTGATGAGTATGATGAAACTTTAATATTCAATGAAATATGAGAGAAAGAACAGTGTATATTTTCAGTGCTCAAACTAGTTTACGGATAAGAGATATAGTTTAGACATGTAGATGTAGTTCATGTTATGTACTTGCGATGGATTAAAATTTTTTAATTTGCAGATAGAAATATCTATATGGGACTGAGTTGAAATTAAAATATATAGGCTTAGGACAATTTTGTTCTGGATCTTAGATTGAGGTTCATTAAACAATTAAAAACCATATTTATAATATTTAAAAACCTTAATGTTCTTTCACTAAGTCCATTAGACTATCATTCCCAATAAATTTTACTTCATGTTTACCATTTAGAACCTTGATAAATCATATGCGATTGTGAATTGTATTCGATTACAATCTTGTATTTCATCGGGTGAAACAAAATGATATATATAATGTAGACTTTATCTTTCTAAAATCGTCAACAACATTCATATTTATGGGTTTCGTCAATTTAATGGCCCAACAAAACCATAAGTTCAGAATTATCTGAAACAAAAGTGATTAACGGGCCAAAGATTTAAACTGATTTAAATATCCATTTTAATATAATCACCTCGGTTCATTTTCTCTTTTTGTTCAACTAAACTATTTGATTAGATGTGGTACGTAAATAAAGTAAAATTTATGTTAAAAGTGTAATATATATTAATTGTAAAACTATAGCATGAGATAAATTTTCAACACGTAATTTTTTTAATAGAACAAAGGTTCAATAAAATTATAAAATAACTAGAAATATAAATATTAAAATACTAAAATAATTAACTTTCAGTAAAATTTTAAAATGTAATATGAATTGAAACAAACATATTATCTAAAAATCATTTTTTGTTAAATGAAAATATATATATTAATTATTATTTGTGACATTATTGAAACTATTTAAGTATTTTTAAATTTTAATTTTATTAATCCATTAAAGTAAGTTATATTTTTAATTGATTTAAGTTGAAGCTGAATTAATTTCTTATAATAAGAAAGATCATTAGTATATTAAATATTAAACTTGAAACTAATCAAGATAATTAGAATATTAGTGATTCCTTACTTAGATTATTTGTTCAAACTATGCCAAAGTGATTATCCACTCCATTTTGTTGTTAAAAAAAGGTTTTCTCTCTAAGTTTTTCTCCATCTTCTCTCTAAAGACCAGTTTTTCTCCCGATCTCTGCTTCCGGCCAACGACGGTGGGCTTACAAAGACACATTGTCGATCGGGATTTGTTATTTACTTCTGATTCTATTTCTTTTCAGCGTCGCACCCTCCTTTGGTGGTCGGTCGGGTTTTGGTTCTGGCGTTACACCTATTCGTTGAAGGTGAACAATCGTGTTATGGCTCCGCATCGCACTGTCTTCTCGTGTCGACGGCGGCTTATCTCCCGAAAGTATCCGGTGGTATAATATCTCTCTGTTTGTGCTTCTTTCTTTGCTTGATCTGAGATTTAAGCGAGTATCGGATTAAGACCCGGTGGCCTTCAAGGGAAACCTTAATCAAAGAAGAGAGCTCCTAGCGTGGTTTTAGCATAATGGTGGCTCAGATGTCCTGGATTAATTGCTCTCGGCGGTGGCCGATTGACGTTTCATGATTTGGGGAATGGATGAAGACGGTAAAAAGGAGGTGAATAGTAGGATGCTCTCCTCCAGTTATGATCGATGGTGAGATCTTTGAACGGTTTCCTGCTTCCGGCCTTGTTCCGGTAGAACGCCGACTAGGTCTTCAGAGTTGCCTCACCAGTTTGGTCAAGATGTGGCGGCCTTGTGACGTGTGTTCCTCGTTGGTGAGGGCTTCAACATGTGTCCCGTCCATACTAATTTCTCGACGCGTGGTATCGAATGGTGCCAATGGTTTTTCGTCTGATGGGCTTAAAGTCCAAGTGGTATCTTTAGTTTGTCCATATGTTTTTGGGTTTCATGTTTTTAAGCAATGTAATGTGTGTTGTTCAAAAAAAAAAGCAATGTAATGTGTTTGGGCTTTGTACTTTGGACTTATACCTTTTAATAAATAATAGATGGCAAAAAAATAAATCCACTCCATTTTGTTGTTTAATATACACTATAGTAACTCATGTTGTTTATACTTTTCTAATTCCTCTCAAAAGAATAGCCAAAAAAAAAAGAAAAACAATAAGAAGAAGAGGGAAGAAATATAAACCATTACTTTTTCATATTTCTTATGGTAAGATAATTGTGTAATATAGTAATCTCTTACCACGCATTTTAAATGCTTATTAAAAGTTTCAGTATAATTTCAGAATTAATTTTTTTTACTATTTGTCTATTTGTAGCATTGTTTTCAATTTATAGTGAATTTGTTATTTAAATTCTTCGTAAAACTAAAATAAAATTATTTATTATTTAGTCGCCCGCAAATATTAGTTTTTTAATTAAGAGGTTGATTGGTTTCCTCACTACCACCTGTAAACGCAGTTTTTGCGGTTGATAACGGTTGTTGGTATTTTGAAACAGTCTGAAAAGCGCTATAAATCGATTCAAACTGCTTCAAAACTCTTAAAATCAAAATTATTTACTAAATATAATATTATTTACTAAAAATATTTCAAAATAAAATTAAACTTTAAAATTGAAATATTATAGATATATAAATTCACTAAAAATTTCGTAATTTATTTTATAAAAAATTTAAGCCAATTATATTCACTATAATTTTAAAGATTAAATATATACATATATGAATATATGTACATATATATATGAAACAAAATATTTGTTTAAATTTTCTGATATAAATCTTCAAAATAAATTTTGTTGAAATTATAAATTTCATCTAATTGTTTTTAAATAAGCGTAATATTGTTATTAATTATATTATCTTAACAATTATTATTTTATCATAACAGTATATTTTTATACTTTAATAATCTTGTAATGTGTTAATATTAATAATTTATTATTAAATTGCTATTATATTTCATAATTAACTAATAATATATATCCCGCAAATACATCAACTTTTAACTATTTTACCAGTCGTAAAAATTGCTTGATAATGCTAAAATAACAATTATCCACATCCGTAAATTCCTACAATCGCATCTGTAACCACTGCGTTTCAACTATTCAGATCTTAGATGTGCAATTTTACACTCATAAACAAGATTCAGTCATTCCACTCGAATCACATTTCAAAAGAAAACGGGTCTGATCTGATCTGGATCAAAGTAAGAATACAAAATTACTTACTGGATTAGAATTTACACAGCTTTTCCCCCAAAGAAAGAAAGCTCTTCTATTCACATAAAGTCACTAGCTTGACACCAAAGCATATGACTTTTAAAGAGATGAAAATTATTTTAGACCACTTTCAATACCTGCGCACACATGAGGATCAGAGATCAAACTAATAATACATATATATGTGACTTTCATTATATTCGTTATATATTGGTTTTGAATTATGATTACTAATATCGTCAGGAAACAGTAGTTCCAAATGGTTTAAGAAGATCTACATTGGTGGATTTTCTCAAATAGTATTCTAACTAGAAGATAACCTGCATGGAGTGAATTTTTTAAAATATATTATATTTAAATATTATAAAAATATACATCTTGTTATCAATAATTTTTTTTACATTTGATTAGATGTAGACATTCGAGTACCATTTAGTTCGGTTTGGTTCAGATCTTTTCAGGTTTGGTTCGGGTTCTGGATTTGGATAACCTATTTAATTTTTTTTTCAAAAACTAAAGTTCATATATACTTTAAATTTTCCAAAATCTAAAAATAATAATAAAACATAACATATAAATTTGAATAATGTATGCCAAAATACTTAAACTTAACACAAAAATTAGTTTGGCTTAAATATTTAGATAGGAAATCAATATATATTTTAAATATTTAGGTAGTTTAAGTATCGTTTAGATATTTCAAATATTCTATGTCGGTGATGTGATGAATAGAAATGAGGTTAGGGTTAGGAAAGCAAATTTGTTGTGCAATCCATGTTCTCGTTAGGTGATTTCAATAGCTTATAAATAATTTTTCATTGTATCGGTCTCTTGTAAGATTTTCAAATAATATTAATTAACAAAATCTTACACTTGCTAGAGTAATCAATTGTTTCGTAATTAATATATAGGAGACTAGAGTAATCACATAAATCAAAATAATACCTCTTGTTTATTTACAATATATTTATGGTAAATAAATCAAAATAATCATTTTATATATTCTATATGGTGTATAATTATATTTCAATGATATTGACATAAATATATAGTATATTTTAATACAAATATTTGTTATTGAGACTTCCTACTCATATGGTTTTATTAACAATTGTATATTTGATGTAACAAAAATTCAAACCATTAATCCCAAAATCTTCGAAGTGATATTTTTCGATGCAAATTTCAAAATTAAAATATTAAGGTCTCAATACTCTTTGAATCCAAATTTTAAAATTAACATATTTATGTATTTTTAAATGGTATGTAGTTTAATTTAATCGATATTGATATATATGTATTATTTAATAAGAAAATCTATTAAATAAAAATTCGTATTAATACGATTTTATGATCATTTGTATCTTGTTATAACAAAAAAAAAAATTGAGCTATTGATCACAAAATTTTCAAATGGATTTTAACATTTTTTAGTTTAAAGTTGTTTAAAAAAATTTAAAATATAACATATAAGAAAAATTCTAATTTTTTTACTATATGGTTAATGTGATTGTTTAACTTTATTTAATAATATAAAATTAAACAAAATTGAAGAAGGATACAAAAAATTGTTATAAAATCTTTATTATTCATAATCATTAATTACCATATATATATTAATCATATTAGGTAACACCATAACTTTTAGTTAGGGAAATAATGCACGCTTCTTATATTTTGGGTTATTATAATGTTCCCTAGCAATTGGATTTTGGACTTACAAATTATTCAATTGATTTTTATGCTGCCACGTAAGCCAAATTGACATCCTAATTAAGTGACACATCATCAAGTGTCTTTTGTAATCTGTACAAAATATAGGTTACAATTTTTTAAATAATTCTCAATTAATATATAGAGAATTTAGATATATAATATTTTATCATAATTTAATTAAATTTTAGTTTTAAACAAAAATGGATCATTTATAGAGAGGCATGTATTTCTAGTTTTTCTTTCTCTTTTCCACTATTCTAGTTTTTATTTACTTAACTAAAATATTTACTGAGTAGAGAGTAATAGCAATGTTTCAATTAGGCATCGCTCTACCAAGAACTTCCTAATCATTAGAAAAAAAAATAGATTAATGTTTAAAAGTTAAAACACACAAAATTACTCAGTTTCTCAAATAGGAAGGAAAAAAATCTCATTAAACTTATGTCATACAATTTAATTTGGCTAGTTAGAGGTAAGTTAGAAGTAGAATCTGATCTGGACACATCCTTATTAGTTTTGAATTTCAAAAATTTTGAAAGTTTTTATACAGATAATAGACTTCTAAATTATGGAAAAATTAAAGTTTACTAAAGTTCTTAAACAATAATCACATGATGGTGGTGTAATAGCATGTGAGTTTTAGGTTGGTAAGTAACTTAAGTTTTGTTGGGATCAGATAAGCAAATCACACTTGCTTTGATATTACTCCTGTTGGGAAAAATAGGACAAGGCGCAGCGGAATGTTACGGTCGCGTTCCCCTGACCTTGTGTGAACCTGTGAGGAAAATACTTCGACAATGGCAGAATATAGTATAAGCAATAACTAAATGAGACAAGCACTTTTTACGTGGAAAACCTCCTCGATGTGAGAAGGAAAAACCACGGGACCGTAGTCCACTCAACAATCCACTATATAAAAGTATGTGAGTACAACCACGTCCTCCCTGTTCAACAACCTGAACAGAACCTGAACAGAACAGAGACTCTAGCTACAAAGAGCTATCTCCAACACAAGAACAACAACAACAAAAGAGCAACACAAAGCTTCAAAACCGGCAGCAACCAAACGACCTCAGATCAAAAGGATTACGACAACCAGAGACTAATCCCACCGTACAAATCCAAGATGAACAAGTCAACAACACCTCTGCCAAATTTCAGCTCAATCAGAGAAGATCTCACCGTCGGATTTACCAAACACTCAAGACAGCACTGCTGAAGAACTGTGACGACCAGCTTCACCAAAACCCATACAATAGAAGATCCAACCGTTAGAATCCAAATCCCTTAGGTGAACCTTTAACCCACTGACTGAAGAAGCTTTCTACAAAATATCAGCCCGATCAGGATCTGTTTGACCCTCTAAACTCTGCCTTGACAAACCTAGACAAATTTGTCTTCTTCTCTCCTTTTCTCTTAAGAGTCTTCTTGAGTACTCTTCTTTCTTTTCTTGTGTTATGTCTGCTGCTTCTGTTACCACACAAATTAGGTTAAGAGACTTTATATAGTGTTTCACTAACCCTAAAGAATTTTCAAGGCCCAATACTAATTTCATGAACTAATACCAATGGCTCAGCTCCAAGTTTGGTTATCACCAACCAAATCCAATGGGTTTTCTCCATCTAGAAGAATCCAACAAGTTCAACTGTATCTTGTTACATTTTATCATGTAGATATACGGATATGGATCGATTGTTTAGGATCTATTTGAATATCTAGAGAAATGATCCACCTGTGAATTGAACTTTTACCTACGAATTAGTTAAGATTTTTCAATATATCTCCAGGTTAATAAAAAGGATTTTAAAAAATATTTCAAACACTCGAAATCCCAGACACGAATCTGGTTAGAAGACGTTTTCTATCTGAATTCTTGTTATTAGCGGATGCATTCCCGATTTTTGTAAAAGGAGAAAAACATGTGGTTGTTAAAATATATTGTTCAAAAGCATTCACTTTGAATAACTCCACATGGTGCTGTTTTTCTCTATCGCAAATCACACACACTTTCTTTTTCTTAACATGTGGTCGTTATAATTCCACTGCATTAATTATCAGAAAAGGGAAAAAGAACTCTACAACAATTTCTTTTACTAACTCTACAACATTTTTTTGTATCGACGATTCTGATGAGTTTACTTAAATTGATTATTTAGCCATAGTACAAATTCTTTTCTGTTGGCTATATTCACTTTTATAACATATATTCCCTTTTGTTTCTCTGCAAGTCCGCTATAGCAATTAACTGAAAATCGGCACAATTGCTAATATGCTATATATTATTTTAAATATAAATAATATCTTGTGTATGTAGATCCAGATTTGTCAATACACAAATCTGAAGGTATTATTTGAAGGTAATTCAATCATTACATTTAAAGATAAGAGCATTACGTTCCAAGGTCATATTGATCTCAATGACCATTCCACGTAACACTTATAACTTGATGTTTCCTGTTTTGAAGATTGTATATCTTGTATGTTTCTAAATCATTGCATAAACACAAATAAACATATATCTTTTGAAAATGATAAATTGTGGAATTTAACATTTACACCAAAAATGATAATTTGTGGATGTGTATAACCTGACAAGATATGATACTCCCTCCGTTTACTTTGAAGTGACGTTCTATGAATTTCACACTTATTAAAACACTTAATAAAATGTCTTTTCTACCTTTGTCCATCATTTAATTATCATTTCTCGGAACACATTTACATTTTGAAAGAATAATAGTATAAGGGTAATTCGCACTACTTTCCGGAAACGTCAGTTATATTGGAACAAAACAAATATTCTAAAACGTCATTTATAAAGACAGAGGGGTATGATTCTAGTTTCTAGATATCATCTTTAGAGTTCCACGTCATTTACCCATACTGTCTTACACAGGTCCACAACTGCACTTGCTTTTTTTCTATAATGGATGTATACATTATTTGCTAAGGTTTTAACTTTTTTCTTTCTTTTTGGCCGTTTATTATTACCATAAAGATTAAAAGTGGTCCAGGAAAAAAGGTTATTAGAGACACACGTCGTGAAACCACAATGACACTATATGCTAAAAGGTTTTATTTTGTATTCTACTAAGAAAACCTTAGCAGATCAAATCACAAGCTTTGAGTCATTGAGTGTGCTGATCAAGTGACCAATGGAATTTGTACAGATAATGTAGCAGCTATTATGCTTTTAGAGCAACTCCAACACTAAAGTATCTCAGAAAAAGTTATACATTTTGATATTACCATTTTAATATAATATATTCATTTAATTAAAAATTATTTTCTTCAAGATAACTAAACAAATTGTACTAATTCATGTGGCAAGTGGGTAAAAATATCTCCAATGAGATACAAGTTCTCACCTTTGTCTTGATTTTCTTAAATATTGATTTTTTTTAATTCTAAAACCCCCAGTTAAATACAACAATCAGAACTGCTCTTACTTATTTATATAATATATTCCATATTTTTTTACTTCTATTAAATTATGTATAATGAGGGTGTTGAATAAAAAATTCAATAGTTGAATCATTACAATAGGGTGTTGAAAAATGAAATTTGATAAAGTGGATTAAACTGTGTTAGAAAGATTAAACATATTGAATAAGAAAAAAGTGGGAACCACTTAATTGACACATATCAATTTTCTAAAGTTTTTTTGACATTTTCATATCTTTTTTGTTATTTAAAACCAATAATCTTATTATAATTTAAATAATCTATTTTTATTTTTAATACGAAAATTTATCATTTTAAATTTTCTATCAATAGAGACTAAGTTTATTTAATTTGAATATTTTAAAAAATCATTAATTTGTAAAATAGGGTGTTGAATTTTATTAAATAAAACCATTGTAGTGGATAAAAATTAAATGTATGTTGAATGATGAGATGGAAGAAAGAGAAGATGAAGTGAAGTGTTAAGAGATGAAATGGAGGGTGTTGAATCTTGAAACCATTGTACATAATTGTTAGGAGAAAATCTGACACAATGCAAACTTATTGTATTTACATTTATATTAGACCAATAACTCGAAGAAATAATTAAGTGTTGTAAATTTTTCTAATAATTGTTTCTAGACATTCTAAGAATGTTAAATATAAAATATGTGTGTTATTATTGATGATAGATGAGCTTATTTGCAAAAAAAAAAAAATCTGCCACCTAATTACTAAATATTCCAACTAAAGATTTTGTCGCTTGTTTATTTCTCCCCTTTATAAAAATGCTAATACAAATTGAATACCGGACATGAGTCCATGACATGTTGTTCTTTACAATACTCATGAAACGACGAAAAATCCAATACTGACACATTTACACATACAACGTCGTGACTTTTCATTTATTGCACGAATAAAAAATAAGGAAGTTATAAAAACATTTTTGTCCAAAAATAGAAGATAATACTTTTGGATTATACGCTTAATCAGATCATGTAAAGACAAGAGAATATCAGAACAACAATACATTAGTAGTTTTTCCATAAAAGGCCCTCTTTAAACATGTCTATGTGATTTTACCCCAAACTTTCTGTTAACTTGAAAATCCCCGATAATTTTACATAATAATGAAAAACTCCCTTTTGCTAGAGAATGTGATAACTAATGACAATTAATTTTAGATCACGTAACTCTAACGACAAGAAAATACCAGAACAACGATACATTTGTAGTTTTTCCATAGAAGGCCATCTAAAATATATGTATTTCATTTTTACCCCAAATTTTGTTGTTAACTTGAAAAAACTCCGGTAGTTTTAGATAATCATGAGAAGCTTCCTTTTTGTAAAGAAAGTGACAGTTAATTTAGATCATGTAACTTCAACAACGAATCAACAATATACATTAGTAGTTTTTCCATAGAAGTCTGTCTTAAACATATGTATTAAAAGTAATTTCCCAAATATTATGATTTGTGATATATATAATATATATGTGTGTAAAGATAGTTTTAAATAATAATATTATTTTAAAATTATGAAAACATGAAAAATCAGCGAAATCTACTTTAAATAATAATCTAGATATAATGTATCTATAGTATTATTTCATTTATTTATTTATTCATGATATATGTTAGTAGAAAGTGATACCATGCAAACTTATATACATTTTATATTAGAGTACTCTGGTTCTATGGTTGATCAAGTGAGTTAGAGTGTGATTGGTTTTCCACTACCATCCGCAAATGCAGTTTTTGCGGTTATTAGCGGTTGTTGGCATTTTGCAACAATCATACAAAACATTATAAGTCGCTTTAAATCGCTCAGAATTTCATAAATCAAAAGCTGGCTCCGCTAGCATTTGCGGTTACAGATGGTTGCATATGGATAAACAAGTATAAATATTTTTTTATAGACATCTGAGAATTTACGATCTAAATTATGTAAGAAAAAATACTATTGATATTAGATGAGTTTTTCTCGCACAAAAATATTCTGCCACCCAATTATTAAATACTCCAGTTCCAAAAAAAATTGTGTCGCTTTCTTTTTCTCTCCTTACTTTATAGAAAATACTAATACAAGTTGAATATGATGGCACATATGAGTCCACGACATGTTTCTTTACAATACTCATGAAATGACGACAAATTGATTACCGACAGATTTACACATACGACTTTCATTTATTATACGAATTAAAAGGGTAAGGAAGTTATAAAATACTTTATTTTTTCCAAAATAGAAAATACTTACTAGTTTTGGATTATACGCTTAATCAGATCATGTAATCTATAAAGGATGAGAATATCAAAACAACGATGAATTAGTAGTTTTACCTATGCCTGAGAATTCGGATATTCCTTTGGGTATAGATATTATCCATTCGGGTATTGATTTTTTTGGATTTTGAAAAAAATAGTCCTATTCAGATATTAAAAAAAAAACTGGATCGGGTTCGAGTCAAATCATCCCGGATCCGGATAGGTTCTGATTTCATCAGAAGTAACTAAACTACTCGATTCAACTCGGATATTTTATATCTAAACTACTCAAACTTATCTAAAATAACTTAAAAATTCGAAAATATTCAAGTTATATAGTTCGAGTTGGTTACTTTTTATCCGAAAGTAACCATATATATATATATATATTATTTGAGTATTTTTATCCAAAATATCTATTTTTATCTATAAATACCTAAAATAACTAATATATTTGGTTTATAATTTTAATTTTAGATATTAATACTATTATAAATATAATTTAAAATAATATTAGATATATATTTATATGTTTAGATATATTCAGATACTCATTTGCTTCTCGGTACGGATCGGATTCGGTTTTTGTTTTTCTGATTATTTAGTCAGGATCCAACCAGATCGGATACTTTATTTTTCGGGTCGGTTCAGATAAATACTTCGAATATGGATATAATACCCATTCCTAGTTTTACCCACAAAAGACGTTCTTAAACATATATATTTCATTTTTACCTCAAACCTTTCTGTTAACTTCGAAAAGCCCGGTAATTTTAAATAATCATGAAAAGCTCTCTTTTGGTAAATAACGTGATAGTTAATTTAGATAATAATGCAATCTATAGCGACTAGAGAATATCAGAACAATGATACATTAGTAGTTTTCCTATAGAAGGCCCTCTTAAACATATGTATTTCATTTTTACCCAAACTTTACTAATAACCTGAAAAAGCCCCGGTAGTTTTAAATACTCATGAAAAGCCCCCTACTGGTAAAGAACGTGACAATTAATGACTTTCGGCAGCCAAGTATTTCTTTCTCGTTAATGATTGGGTCGCCGTAAATGCAAATAGATGATCACATTATTACTTCATATCAAGATTCTGTGATTCTCTTTTGTTCTTATCATCACCGACTCCTCCGTGTATATCAATCATCATCCGCTGAGTCTTTTACAATAACAAAACACATTCTTGGTATTTGATTCACTCAGATCTCATCGTCGATTCAACTCATAAAGGAATGAGCTTTTGATTCAGTATCGTTGTTTTCAGGTGTGAATTCCGTTGATGGGTCATCTAAAGATCGAAACTTTAATCGAATTTTCCTAAGGTAATTGAATTTTTACACGTTTTGCTGAGGTGAAAAGTAGAGAGAATCTAAGGGTTAGATGTGACTCCATGTTAGAAAAAGTTTAAGTCTTTTGGCGTTTTTCATATGTCTACAGTGTGTGGAATTTTAAACCAAGTTGGCTTTAGCTACATATCATTGACTCCACTAGCATCTATTTATATATATTTATTTTTTTTATATAGAACAATTTATTAGTATGTGTAGTAGGCCTTCATGCTAAGTTCGTGTGTTCTGATCCCTTTGCACACTCTTTTTTTAATCAATTTTCAGAGATTTAAAATCTGTATAAGATCTAAAGGAAGGTATCAGCTTTTGTATTAAAGAAGAAACCAGAGGAGAACGAGGATAGATAGAGGTAAAAGAAAAACGTTTTTAAGTTATTTATATGAAGCACGATCTCTGCTTTGGTTTATTTGTTAGTAAACAAAGCATGTGAATTGAATAAAAATGCTAGAGTTTTAATTATATATAAGCTACAGGAGTATAAATAAGCTGAATCTTGATTGTTTCCTCACGTTTCTTGATTTGATTTGGTAATTTATTGTACTAAGTGGTTTCTACGTGATCGTATCATCTGAGCACATGGCTTGTAGAGATAGCCAGCCATTTAAGTCGCTGACTTTCTTATAGGTAGACTATAAAAAGTGTTATTTGGAAACTTTCTTGTTTTGAGTTCTATATTGTGCTTGAGCACTAATCAGATGCTCAGGAATTCACAACCCATTTGAGGTTTTATTCCATTTAGATGCTTAAGGATCTCTTCGTGCTCGAGTCGAACTGTTCTTCTTCCTTGAATCTTTCTTTCATTTCCTAAAATTTCCCCTGCTCTGTGTCTGTGTCTCTCTGTGGCTGTCTGATTATAAACTGTAGAATGTGAAATTGTTTGTGTAATGATAGTGTTACAGTAGCTCCGTTGAGTAAGGCTTTTGTTGTGGATTGGTTGATTGAAATCTCAATGTAACTTTTAAGTGTCATAGAGCTTTGAATGTGTCAAAAAATGTTCTTGGAGTTGTTCTTTTCTCTCCTTTCCACTTTAGAGATAAACAGCTGTGCTGGAATGCTATTGACTTTGGATAAATATTATTATGTAATTGTATTAAATTCATTTTCCGTATGCCACAAACCCATTCTCTAGTTGCTTCATCAAGTTGACAAAAAAGCAAAAACCTTTATATAAGTGGTACCAGGGTGTGCTAATTCACACATTCTTCTCAGGTTCTTATCAAAAGTTTGCTCTCTGCCTTAAGCGATAGAAGAAGATGGTGGCTTTTGGGAAATATCTGCAGCGGAAACAAATCGAAGAATGGAGAGGGTATGCACCTGCACCTGCACATGCTTATCACATCTTTAGTTTATGTTCTCATCATCTGATTTTGGCTGCTAATGACGTTTTGATGGTTCCATTGTAGCTATTACATCAATTACAAAATGATGAAGAAGAAAGTGAAGCAATATGCTGAACAAATACGTGGCGGATCTCAACATCCTCGCCACGTTCTCAAAGATTTCTCCAGGATGCTCGATACTCAAGTATGTTATTGTCTTAGGCAATTGTCCAAATGATTTTGTCTGAATGTTAGCTTGCTTCATACAAGTAACTGCAGTTTATTAGATGAAACACTTAAAGAATCAACCATTTAGATCATTAGATGTCCTAATCGATATATCGTTTTGCAGATTGAGAAAACTGTCCTCTTCATGTTGGAACAACAAGGGTTGCTTTCGGGGAGATTATCCACACTGAGGGAAACGCATGATGCTGTACTTGAGCAGCCTGACATAGCAAAAATTGTGGAGCTGCGAGAATCATACAGAGATGTTGGACGAGATCTCCTACAGCTCCTGGTGTTCGTTGAGTTGAACGCTATTGGCCTCCGCAAGATACTTAAGAAGTTTGACAAACGTTTTGGCTATAGATTCGCTGACTACTACGTGAAAACCCGGGCTAATCATCCTTACTCACAGCTTCAACAAGTGTTTAAGCATGTGGTAACTAAATTTTTCTTTCAGCTCTTTAAATTTCACTTGTTTCATCTATAGGAATCATAAATGTTCTGTGTATGGAATCTATAGGGTGTAGGAGCTGTTGTTGGAGCCATTTCTCGCAACCTTCATGAGCTTCAAGAAAACGAAGGAAGTTTCTATTCAATCTACGACCAACCTGTTCTTCCTCTTCAGGATCCAGTGGTTGAGGCAATCAAGACAGCAGTGGACAAGTTAACAAACTCAACGAGTTTCCTCAACTTCTTGGCACAACATGCTCTTATCATGCAAGATGATTTGCAGACTCCTTCAGAGGATACCATCGATGAACGGACTTACCATTTTAACTCCTTACTCCTGAACTTAGGAAACACATTTTTATACATGGTCAACACATATATCATCGTCCCTACAGCAGATGACTATTCGATGAGCCTTGGAGCTGCAGCTACGGTTTGTGGTGTTGTCATTGGATCTATGGCCGTGGCTCAAGTGTTCTCATCGGTTTATTTCAGCGCTTGGTCCAATAGATCGTACTTCAAACCTCTTGTGTTTAGTAGCATTGCTCTCTTTATAGGGAACTTAATGTATGCGTTGGCTTATGATGCCAATTCCATTTCTCTTCTCTTACTCGGCCGTCTCTGTTGTGGGTAAGTTCAAAAAGCTTAAACTCATGTGAATCGTTTAAAAGAGGAAACCTTTTGTTTTAACCCTTTTTAAATGTGCAGGCTGGGATCAGCAAGAGCTGTGAACCGGAGATACATCAGTGATTGTGTGCCTTTAAGAATCCGAATGCAGGCATCAGCAGGTTTTGTGAGTGCTAGTGCTCTTGGAATGGCTTGTGGTCCTGCACTCGCCGGTTTGCTCCAAATCAAATTCAAGATCTATAAGCTGACATTTAACCAGTCTACATTGCCTGGTTGGGTTATGGCTGTGGCGTGGCTGTTCTATTTGGTATGGCTATGCATTTCATTCAAAGAGCCTTTGCGTGATACAGAGGAACAAGAGCAAGAAAGAAGCAACCGGAATGAAACAACTTCAAGTAATCTACTATTCTGGAAGTAAAACTGTTCCTTTATTGATTGAAATGAGTTTTGATTGGATTCTTGAATGATATGCAGTGACAGATAGAGTTGAGGAAGGTATTCGGAAGCCATTGCTGATTACTTCAGGGATCTTACCGGAAGATGAAGAGGATTGCGATGAAAGTGAAGAGTCTGCAGAAGATTCTCGCAGACCTGCAAACTCTTTTGGTGATGCATACCGTCTTCTTACTCCATCTGTTAAGGTATCTATCATCAGTTTTCGTAACCATTTGGAAACATACTTCATCTTGATGGACTTGATCTGACTTAATGCTCTGCTGTGTGGTTTTTGGTGGTGTCAGGTTCAACTGTTGATCTACTTCATGCTCAAATATGCCATGGAGATATTACTGTCCGAGTCTAGTGTGGTTACTTCATACTATTTTGGTTGGACAACAAGCTCTGTTGCCATCTTCTTGGCGTGCCTTGGCCTCACGGTGCTACCTATCAACATTCTTGTGGGAAGTTACATCAGTAACATGTTTGAAGACAGGTTTAAAATCTTTGAACCCGAGCTCAAACTGAATCTTTAGATGTTTTGGGTGATTGATATGCGATCTGTCTCTATTGCAGGCAAATCCTTTTGACATCTGAGATCATCGTCTTTGTTGGCATCCTCTTCAGTTTTAATTTGTTTGTTCCATACACTGTACCGCAATACGTGATCTCTGGTCTAGTAATGTTTGTTGCTGCTGAAGTACTTGAAGGTATATAATAAGTAAACAAAACTCTGTTTTCTTTAGAAACCCACTGTTTCCAAACAGCTTTTGTTTTGTCTCTATAGGTGTGAATCTATCCTTGTTATCGCGGGTAATGTCATCAAGACTATCAAAAGGAACTTACAACGGAGGATTGCTGTCGACGGAAGCCGGGACGTTGGCTAGGGTTGTGGCGGATGCAACCATAACGTTGGGAGGATACTTGGGAAGAAACCATCTGTTGAATGCAACTCTTCTACCATCACTTGTCATCTGCATTGGCTCCATTGTTGCTACTTGTTGTACTTATAACTCTCTCTATTGATATATGTTAATGAGGTTTTTGCTACCAATTTTACAAATATAGAATTAAAAAGGAACAGTGTGTATGATCCTCTCTTTGTTTGATTTTTTTTTATTGTCACCAAGGTTCCTTATTCCAATGGTTGCATATGTGCTTAACTATATACGTAGAAGTCTTCCATGTGTTAGAACTTTGAAACTTTGTTCCGGTTTTTGTGAGCTTTTGATTGAGTTATTTATTCCAATGTTCTTTTCCCTAATACTTCAACTCTAAATATCAACCTTTTTTTTCCTCACAAGAGATCAACTTACTCAGAACCGGTTCTGAAATTTATCAAGTAAAAAGTGGTTAAGAATTTCAGTCCCTTAATTTTAATTTGTATAAACATTTTTTTCTTCTAAACGGGGTGTCAAGTTAGCTCATAGTGAGTTCAGGTTTTCATGAGCTATCTTAGCTCAACTAATTTATTATATGAATTTCAATATCTAAACACGAATTCAGATCATCAAGATAATGTGTTAAATGAGCTGACTCGCGATCTAATTAATATAATTTAAATTAAAACAATATTAAATTAAAAAATTGAAAGAATTTCTACAATATAATTCAAAATTTATATATTAAAAATACAAAACATTAATATTAAATACTAAACATGATTTTTTTTCTATTTTTCTTTCTTCTAAAAAGTCATAGATAATTTTAAAGCATAATTTATCTATTACTTATATATGTTTTGTAGATTTTAAATGTAAACAAAATATTAAATAAGATAAATATGAGCAATACAGAAATTATCTCTTAAGAATATTTGTTTTCATTTTAATTTTAAAGATATAGATGATATGATGAGTGATATAAATATTTTTACATCATATATATAAAGCTTTTTGTTTTATATTTTAATTATAGAAGATAAATATGATTAATATAGAAACTATCTTGGACTGAGGCTTAAGTAGAATTAGCACAGAGTGTCAACCAACATAAAGAAGAACAACGGGATGTATTACCTCAAATATCGGCAAGTGGTGTTTTATTGATGGATCATGTAAAGAGAATGATACTTTCTCGAGACAGGGCTGGCACAATACGATAGAAGGTTTTGATGGGTTTTTGGGGGCAAGAAATACAAGAGCAAGTCAATCACCCCTACATTTGGAGATGGAATCTCTCATTTGGACGATGGAAAGTACGAGGAATCTCAGACAATTTCATGTAACATTCGCAACGGATTGTTTTTAATTAGTGAAGATGGTTTCAAAACCAGAAGAATAGTCTGCTTTTGCAATATACCTGGAAGACATACAGATCCTGAAGGGGAGTTTCAACTATTCAGAAATCATTCATGTTCAGCGAGTGCACAACAAGCAGACGGATATTCTTGCACGCAGTGCTAGGAAGTAGTCCTCTTTCGTCATACAAATATATACGGAATTGCCTTCTTGGTTTGCAGAGTCTTAATTAAGTCTGTGTATGTTGCTGAAAAAAAAACTATCCTTTTGCCTAAGGAAAAATGAAAAAATGACCAAACTCATGAGTTAGCTCATATTCATTAAAGATTATTATATAACATGTGATTTAAATTAAACTTGATCGTTAATTCATTTATTAAATGAGCTTAAATAAAATTCGTGCGCATGAAAATTCGAGCTGAGCTGAGCAAGCTCATGAACTTATACTATACTATTATCATCATTATTATTATTTTTAAAAATATTCTTTGTTGTCTAATGGTTCAAAAAAATATATCAAAAAATTATAATTGTAAAAATTTAATAAATATTATATTAATAGATAGAAGAAAAAAAGATGATATGAAATGTTAAAACGTGGAAATTAAAATGTAGAGAAGTTACAACCATTGTATATGATCTTACCATGTTGGTCCTGACTTATAAAAGACCAGAAGGCAGAAAAAAAAAACTGATAATGGCATGCCCATTGTTGGAACTCAAATTGTTAGGCTTTTAACAACACTATAACTTTAAATGGTGACCAAATAAATGAATGTGAGTAGTAATTTTTTCTTCACTTTTCCAAAAATTACATCATTTATAAAAATTACTTATTTTTCACATGATTCTTCTCAATTTTCAGAATTATAGAACAAAACATTTCTTATCAAATTTAAGAAATAACACTAACATATATTTTCATTTCGGTTATTTTTAATTTTTAGTGGTCACAACTCAGTGTAATACGAAGTAACATCCACGGAACCCTGAGTAATACTGCCTAATCGTTGTTCAATCTCGTAAACACGAGGAGCGCAGGCATTGTCTCCATCATCGACAACTTGCTTGTCCTTGGGAGACCTTTCTCTCTCCCTCACCACGCATTTACCAACAGACGATCTAGTTTTTTCGTAATAGGGCCAGAAGGCTGCTTATTTGACCAAGAAAACCGAGGCCCCTGATAACGCAGATCACAACTGCAACATTAAATTAAATAACCGTATAGAAATTTGCAGCTGGAAAATTATTTTATTGAGGACTGGAAACCTTGCTTCTTCAGCTTCTATACAAGGTCGGGCGTGCTCTTGATGAAAAAGACTAGTCAATTGTATAAAAAACATTATGGCCCTGGATGCAATGTTTCACAGTAGAAATGTTAGATCTGAAGATGCAGATTTTAAATGTTCTATATCAGGAAAAATGTATGTCATGAATGTGAAGTTTTGTCTTTGAAGACAAATGAACATTTTTCATTAAGCAAAAATTAAGTTTGTTTGCAAAGTAAATTTTTCATTAAAAGAAAGAAAGTTGTTTAAAGTGTATTTAGAAGACTTAGAAAGCAAATTATGGTCTACTATATATGGACGATACGCCCTATGAAGAAGGTAGATCCCAAGAGAGAGAGAGATTTTATTTTCTATTAGTGGTATCGGTTGGTTTGAAATAGTTTCTGATAGAGTCCAATGTGGATTTCGTTTGGTGTTGGTGTTGACGCTTTGTGTGGTAGATTTGGCCATTGTTTGGAGCTCATGGTGAGTGTGTTCTGTGTTGGAATTGACGTATTCGTTATGCGTTGGTTACTGATGTAATTGATGAAGTACTTCCGGAGATTTGGAATATAAAAACCTAGACTTAGGAAGAGTCTAGCTTGGGTGTAGGAGTTTAGCTCAAAATTAGTTTACCTTAAAAATTCATATAATACAAGAGAGCGGTACTTCAAAAGGAATGTGCTTGTTTTAATTTACACGTTTGCGAATTTGTGTAATTTGTTTGCTTGTTCTAGTAAATTTGAAATCTCAACGAGATTATAGGATTATAGGAAATGAACTTCGTGAATAAATTTTATGTATCTTTTACTTTCTGCATTTTATTTATCTCGTTTCATCCATTTAAGATCAATTAATTTAAATTATTTGAACAAAAAATTTCTGAGAGCTTTCGAATGTGAGACTTCTCCAAAAACAAAGAACTGTTAAGGCCTGACAGAGTTTGTTCGCTCGTATTGTCCGAAAACGAACAACAGGCTCCTGTTCGGCTGAGCTCGATACGGGGACTTTACAAAACCCAACGTCAATATTCCCCCCCCATTGTTCAAAAACGTGAAAACATACGAAAATTATTCAACAAAATCAATTTAATAAGATAGAAAACAAAGTTTGGAATATGACAGAGGATTGTACCATGTCCTACTAGTAATGGAGAATCCCTTCATCGGGTACAATTCTAACAAAAGCATTTTAATTTTTTCTTTTTGCTAAATTCTATATTTTCCGTAAAATCATTTGGAATCTCCAATAGTTCATGGTTTTACCTATATTGCTTACAAATGTCTTGATTTATCAAAATAATTTTAATTTTATGTTTATATGAAATAAATAAATTCCACTCAATCTTTCAGTATTTTAATTTTTTTACATTTATTAACAAAAATTAAATATATATGTTTTTGTTTTTTTTAAAATGTTTTTAGTTAGTTTAAAATTTTATATTCATTAAAAATCCACCACTCATAATTATGCAGTTTAATATATATATATCAATAAAAGTGTAAAAAATATTCTTTTAAATAAAAAAAAAATCAATTTTTGAAACACTTTCATTGATAAAAAGATGGATACAAAGAGGATATACACAGAGTAAGTCACAAAAACAGAGTTTCAAGTGCAATCTAAATCAACAAATCAGAAGAGATAAGGCTAACAAAAAAAATATGCCTTATTCATAAAACGATATACCACTGCTATATAAGATTGTAAATGATCCTCCATGATCACACTATCAGCTATTAAAAATGCACCTGTTATGTCCCGGCGAGTGTGAAATTGTACACACCAGTCCAAAAAATCATGGAGCAAGGAGCGGATTTTATCCTAATGATATCTAGAGAGTGGCCAAGCTAATAGTTTCGAGATGGCTGAGACAAGGTCATGGTCTTAACTAGCAAAGATGATCTATTATATAGTGAATGGTTTTAAGACGTCAATAGCTCATATCCAGCATTCAAAAGAGGCTTCAATTTTTTTAGAAAAAATTTGATCTTTTAAATACAAATATAGTAGATATTAAAAATTGGTGGTTTTATGTTAGAAATTCTTGTATCTAACATATTTATTAAAAATTTGTAAATTATTGCTAGGTTTGCTATTTATTCAGATTAGTAATGAGTAAACAATATAAAATTTTGCAATTTTATGGAAAAACAAACTATTGTGTCTTTTTCTCTCTCTCTAAAAAACTATTTTCTCTTGAAAACCTTGCAGTTGATGTCATGTCGGTAGTTACTAGTGGCTTTTTTGCCGGTCACCCACTGCTCCTTTTATCTTGCGAATCTAGCTGAACCCTAGGTTGTTTGGGGTTCTCTGGAGCTGAGGCAGAGATATCGGCATTGCTTTCGTTTAAGGGTCATTAGCCTTTGATCCCCATTGGTTGGCTGAGTGTAGATCTTGGTTAGATCTGACTTCTAAAATCTTATGGTGAGCGGTAGCGTTTCCGGTCGCTTCCTCTTACCCAGTTGAGCGTCGCAATAGATCTGAGGGTTGAGCTTATAAAGTTTTCCAACTCTATTTTGAGTAAGGTGTCAAGGAGGCAAGACATCGAGGACCTCTCTTCCTAGCTGCAAGTCTCGGCAGCTATGGCAGTCTGTCAATAGTGGGTTGATCTCTCTCTTTTGTAATTAGGCGTTTGGATGCTTAGGTACTTGAGGATAATCTGCCATGCTACCCCTTTCATCATGAGGTTTGAGCTCTTCCTCGTCGTGGACCTCGCCTGATTTGATCAGGAGTCTTTTTGATTTTTCTGAAATGTTATTTCTTACTTTAAATTCAAGGATGATTTTCTTATGCTCTTTGATCTAAGGACATCTCCAATGGTTATCATCGGAATTTCTCTCAAAATGATGTAAATTCGAAATGAGTTTGAGTTTTGCTTAAATGGTTGCTCTCATTTTCTCCAGCAAAATAGAATATTTCAAGTATATTCTATTATTAATACTTGTTATTAATTCTAATAATGCTATGTATTTTAAAAACTTACAAATATTTACCCAACTATAATTTTTTATTTTAACTAAATCTTTATTTTATACATAATTTTTTTCATGAAATTTCAAACTTATTGATCTAAACAAGGTATAAAGAATTACATTTACAAAACAATAGAGACTATAGAAAGAATAGGCTCAAGTGTAAAAATAGCAAGCAGACAGAAACTCGTAAACCCCTCTCTCTATCTAGTAAGCTCGAACCACCTTTGAAGCAAACCTGCATTGCGATGATGAGGACCATATTTGAGAGACACAATCCTGTTTCGCATTGTCTTGTCTATAGTCCTGTGAAGCTGATCCGTAGATGTCTAGCTGGTGCCTTCTTGCATTCCTTTCTCTCCACACATGATAGATGGTCATTCGAAAGACCATCTTAATCAGTATAGAGTCAAGTCGGTGAAGTCTGTTTCCCTTAACCATATTAAGCGTGTGTGTCAGGATCTGTTCTCACTCTAAAAAACACTCTCACCAATCATTTCCAAACTGTGAATAGTGCTCCCTTAAATTTGAGGGGATATTATTCATATCCTCATCTTTTTCAAAATGTTGTACAATTGAAAAAAGTTTTTCTCTAATTTTAGATGTTTTTCCTTCAAATAATGCACCATTGAAAATGGTCTAAGCACTTATTCTTTGAGATCCCCTTGCTTTGCGTAACCGGATTCAGAGAGCTTTTCTACCGCATGTGCTTGATCAGGGCCTCTCCTTTGCTAATTGAAAGTGAGAGTACCTTTGTTTGTCTTTGAAAGCTTAGTTCATGCGGTCCTTTGGTGATTGGTTTTAACATAGTACACCTCACCCAGCACCAGAATAGATTTTACCATGCTCTTCGTGTCGCTTCTTGAGAGCACCCTCGGGTTCGATAAATCGCATCCATTAGACTTTTTCCTTCACCCTTCAAGTTACTTGAGCGGTTAGAAAACATTTTGTAGGGTTTTATTATTGCTGCTTGTTATTGATAATGATTTGTACAATTCATCACTTCGTTTTGTTGACAAGCTCTGATTTATATTTGATCCTATGGATTTTATTTTTATTTTCTGCGGATTCTATGACCAGTTTAACTATCTTGTAGATGGGATTTCAAATTCACTTGTAATCAGACTTTCATTATATTTACATTGTCAACGATTAAAGATTTCTAGAAAAAAAGGCTTGGAATTTTAATATGGAAAACAACGTTCTCACAACGTAGGTAAACAGAATATTCCATTTATTTTCTGTCTATGATTTTAGACTAAAAAGTAAGAAGATAATTATTCGAAATAATTTATTTTCAATTCAGGAAATAATTTATTTTGGACTGGAAAGGTATTCTTCTTCACTTAAAGTAACCATGGCACATATAGAGAATATCCAACGGCATATGCTATTGGTCTTTATATACACATGTATTCATGGTAATTTTATTACTTAATTTACAAAACAACTGAGAAGTATGGAAACTGATCTTGATTTCTAATTGTACCAATGGTTCTTTTTACATTTTTTTTTTGGGTTTACTTGATCCGAACCACACTATAAGCTATATATATAAAAAATGAATTAGAAAGTTAAACCAGATTATATATAATTAGATTTATTTTAATTTTCTAAACTGAGTATATATAGGAACAAAGCACAATCAAACTGAATTGAACCAAACCACAAACGCATTGACTAAAAGTAAAATAAACCTTTTAAAATATATATCTATTAAAACTTTTTTTTTGCAGAACCTGATCCGAAACAAAAATTTATTAAACAAAATCGAATAATCAAATGTCGAAACCTGACCAAATTAAAACCACCACATTGTAGTTAATTCATTTCAATACGAAATTCGAAGTAATTTTCAAAATTTGTCACCTTACATATTCTTTTTTTATTCTCACCTCATTTGTTCTGATAAAAAGCTGCGAAAACAGATTTCCAGCATTATAAAACACATAGTAGAAAAATCTGATATTCCTTGTCGAGAATTCTTTATCTGATATTTATACATGTATCTTGTATGTGTATGCGCACACACACACACACACATATATATATATATAAACACGACTTCATGGATCTATAGAAATGAAGATGAACATATAAGCTCACTAGTTCCAGGGCTTCTCTCTATTGGCAGGTCCCTTATTTTCACACACACACACACACACACATATATATATATATATATATATGTTCATGTTATTATCAAGTTTTCACATATATACACCCACACACAAACATATATTCATGTTATATCAGAGAATAAAAATGATCTGCCAAAGGAGAGTTGCCCTGCAACTAGTTTTAGCTTAGTTATACACTGATGAGAAAGGGGAAACCGAAGGTATACTCTTTTTTTTTTCTTCGAACATATAATATTTGCAATAGTTTTTTTGTCAATCCATTTCAATAGAACAAAGTGTGTTGATCTATATAGACCTCAGTTAGTGTACAATTTTATGTTGGAACAAACTCGCAATTTATTGACAAGTAGATATTTTTAACATGATCTAATAAACTAAGTGTATACATATAGACGTAAGTGAAATTTTTAATTTTCAGTAAAACTGACATGGTATACATATCACATGATGCTCAAACACATCATAATTATTATTTAGGTTTTTATAACAAAGCTTTGAATATAATATTGCTTTACCAAAACAATGCTCAGAAGATATTTTTTTTTTGTTTTATGATTAATATTTATTGCGCAACAACTTTTATGATTGGAGAATATGATGTGTTGGGACATGTGGGTTTTGCTTTCAATTTTTAACTGAATAGTATGAAAAGATTATTATCTTGACTGAATATGGGTTAGTAATAATTTCTGTTGTTAGACCTCATTTGGTTGTTGTTTTTTAAGTTGTTGTTAGTTTGATATTTGTCATTTTGATTAGTGACCTCTACATTAGCTACCATTGTAAATTGTAATGCGTATACAAAAAGAAAACTGAAGCACAAGAGAGGCTTAATTACCTGCAAGATCTAAAACAAAGCTTCCTGATACGATCTATTATTTCATTTTCTCTCCAAAAAATTATTAGCTAGTTAAAATGATTTAACAAGATGATTAGTTTTGTAGCTCTGTATTCTTTGTTAAATCAGATACATTAATTTGCAAAGATATCAAAGTATAAATTTCAATATATACACTAAAGGACCACATAAAAAGGCTATAAGAGCTCAAATCCAAGGTTCTTAAGACTTTGGATCTCATGTCAATAGGCCAACAGAAGGAGAAACCTTGATTATCAATTTTTTTTTTGAACACAATAACCTTGATTATCAATATTTTACCCTTTTTCTTTCTGAAAATTGTTTGTAGAACTATAAGACTTGTTATTCGATGTATATGTTATTTCGCTGAGACATTATGATCCAATTACAAAGTAAAAGGAAGAATGGTTGAATCACATGGAAACTTTATGAAAGAAAATGGAAGATATGCAGGCTGTTGTGCTTTTAGCCTTTAATTTTTAGTGTCTTTTTTTCTTCGTTTTGAACTTATTTCAGTTTAAGAATTCGAGTGAGTCTAGCCATCCTACGCAAATTGACCAGCATATGATGTGTCTTGCTTTCTTTTGTCTCCTCTCTAACGCCCATAGTCGAGATCAATTTCAAAATAAGAAAAGGAAGGTTTCATATGCAAGAAGCTTAGTCAAACTTGCGGAATGCTGGAATCAAGTAAATACCAAAGTGCACAATCAACCTAAAAAGACAAAGAAAAAAACAGGAAAAACTGAAAGAAAATGTTGTTGAATTGATTTTGGATGTGCTGCAAATGATCAAGTCTCTCAGATTGGTACATTAACACACATAAGTGGTGTGGTCATAATTCCTTTACCTTACTTGCTTGGCAAGATAACTTATTACAATTATTTTGTTTCTTGCACACAAATGATTATTGTGTTCAGTAAGAAACTAAATCATAAATATCTGTAATTTTTTTATCAATCTTATTTTTCGGATAACTGCGAGAGCTAGCTATTTGAGCTGCACTGTTAGTTTCATATAATCTTCAGTGACTAATATGAGAAGAAACTATTAGATCATTGGAAATCAACAGAGTGAATAAAAATACATAAAAAATAGCAGATAAATTTGCAAGTCTTACAATATCGAACTAGCTGTTCGGATGATGGTGAGGCATAAAGAATTAGCCAGCAAATATCTTCATAGTAATTCATAAAATGTTAAGAAATACAAGCAACAACTTTGATACTGAAACAAGTTGGGAATATGTATACCTCGTCTCTGTATGCTGCTTTGGCTTCTTCGATCCACAATGAACACGTGAATTGGTAAAGGATATGTATCTCCCCTTCTTCCATCAAGTCTTGAATTCTTTTTCCATGTTTTCAAGAATCCTATGACACAATCGTTCTTGATCTTGAAATTCTAGCTGAGGAAGCGAGTGGTGATGTTCTTACAGGATGATTTATTAGCAAAAGCTTGAAATTAACAATATAAGAAAAACTATATTCATTGCTTAGCGATGAATGATGATTGATTAACAAAAGCTTAAATTTTAATTATTTTTCGAATTAAAGGATGTGGAAAATGCAAATGATACATTTTATTTGTAACAAAAGGTTCATTTAAACAATACAACATGGGAATAATAAAACAAGAAAATACAAAAAATAGCAGATAAATTTGCAAGTCTTACAATATCGAACTAGCTGTTCGGATGATGGTGAGGCATAAAGAATTAGCCAGCAAATATCTTCATAGTAATTCATAAAATGTTAAGAAATACAAGCAACAACTTTGATACTGAAACAAGTTGGGAATATGTATACCTCGTCTCTGTATGCTGCTTTGGCTTCTTCGATCCACAATGAACACGTGAATTGGTAAAGGATATGTATCTCCCCTTCTTCCATCAAGTCTTGAATTCTTTTTCCATGTTTTCAAGAATCCTATGACACAATCGTTCTTGATCTTGAAATTCTAGCTGAGGAAGCGAGTGGTGATGTTCTTACAGGATGATTTATTAGCAAAAGCTTGAAATTAACAATATAAGAAAAACTATATTCATTGCTTAGCGATGAATGATGATTGATTAACAAAAGCTTAAATTTTAATTATTTTTCGAATTAAAGGATGTGGAAAATGCAAATGATACATTTTTATTTGTAACAAAAAGGTTCATTTAAACAATACAACATGGGAATAATAAAACAAGAAAATACAAAAAAAAACACACACACACACAACAACTTTCTTTTGGTTTGATATTGTTTTTAGTGTTTAGGACCGTTACCTTAACAAAGAACACTTCGGCAGCATCTTAAGCTTTAACTCCAGTCTTCTTGTTTGGCTCAAACACAAACTTGATCAGAGATTCTTTGATAGACAACATCTCAGGGAACTCAGTCTTCAACTTAGTCGCATCGAGCTCGTTGTTACTCCTTGGAGCCACAATCACTTTAGCTTGTTCCTCCAACGTGAAGTTCTTCCAAGTGAAGCTCGGGTCAATGTACTCTCTGTACATCTCCAAGATCTCGTTGTGGCTCACAACACCCGGGTTTGTGAAGTTGTAGATCCCGGTTAAGTTCCTCTTTGCCATCTCGATCGATATTGGGAGGAGCTCGTCGAGGATGGTCATAGAGTTTGGGATGTCAACGACTTTCTCGTACCTAGCAATCTTGGTGATGAAGTTTCTTGGGTTTGATAGGTCTGAAGAGATGGGCATTCGCACTCTTAGTGTGCATACGTTTTCATAGTTCTTGAGCAGCTCTTCCACCTATTATTGAGTTTCAAGAACTTAGCTGTGATGATGATGATAAATATAATGATAATCTCAGAGCATATGAAACGTTCAACTAATCTACATTTTATCTGAAAAAGCTAATTCAAGATCTAAGACCTAAGCAATCAGGCATGTTAGCAAAGTATTGGATTATTTGGATCAGAGAGAAAATAAATAAAGAATCAGATCAAATCTGAAGAAAATGAATAATGAAGGGATTGAACATGTAAATATGAAAAACTGAAGAAACTCTCACGAATCTAAAACATCGAACTAATCTACACTAATTCAAGATCGAAGACTTAAGCAATCAAAAGCTTATTAGAACCGAATCAGCGAATTTTTTTGGATCAGAGAGTAACTAAACAAAGAATCGGATCAAATCTGAAGTAAGTCCATAACTAAGGGACTGAAAAAAAAAACTCTCACGAATCTGGAACATTGACACCTACATTTCATCTTATAACATTTTTGGGCGAAACTGCACATTTCAAAACTTATTTAATCAACACGAATCGGATCATAATCGCCTCAAATAAAGAAACAGATCCATTCTGTAAACATTCTTAAACAAAAGGGATCGAAAAATGCAATATCCAAAGAGAAACTCTCACCATAGCTTTGGTCTTGGAGTAGAAAGACCCGGTGAAGTTGGGAGTATCCTCCTCCTTGAATCCGACACCCGACCCGAGAGGATGACCCGCATCGTACTCGAATATGCACCCGGTGGCGTAGTTGATCAGGACGAGCCCCTTCTCTCTGCAAATGTCGGCGAGAGTCAACGTTCCCGCGACGTTCGTGCGGATGGTCTCGACCTTGTGGGACTCGCACCAGTCGACGTTGGGACGTCCGGTGACTCCGGCGGCGTTGAACACGTGGCTAGGCTTCACGGTCTCGACGTCGGCGACGAGGGACTGGCGGTCTTGGAGCCGGCCGGATCCGTAGGTGTAGGAGATTCCCTGGGACTCGCAGAGCTTGCCGAGTAGTCCGCCGATCCATCCGGTTCGGCCGTAGATTAGGAAGTTGAGGGAAGCGTTTGCCTCGGCACCCATTTTTTGTCGGTGATCGGAGATTTTGCCGGGGAGAGGGAGAAAGAGAGGAGAGAGATTGGATCTGAGGTATGAGAGAGGAGATGGTTTTGTGTTCGCTAATGTTCTTTTTATCATGTGTTGGGGAGAAAACATATTTATTTTTACAGCCCTAGATTTTATTGTTTTTACATTTACGACTCTAATAGATTAAAATATTTACCAATTTGAATCTTATTAAGTAAATATTAATGATTTCCATTGTATTAAAAGTTTCTAACAATGAAGATATTAAAACTGATAAATTAACAAGAAGAAAAGAATCGTATAGCATGTTTAATTTTTTAATTTAAAGTTAATTGCATAAAATATCACTTATCAGGAATTAATATTCCTTTTGGTGGTGCAGACAAAAAAATGTATCAGGGTGTTGTTGTTACTTTTCTGGTAAATATTAGGACGTAGAGATAATTTTCAATATCTTCAGGTTGTGTGTTAAATTTAAAATTATTACTATTCGTAGAAGTTGATTTATTTTTAGAATAATGTATTATTGTCCCTGATTTTAGACAGAACTGTGAGGTCGGTGGGACGTGAGAAAATTGTTAATCAAAGGAGATTCCACTTCATTGGAGATCTGGATTTCAAATATTAAAATGTCCATTATAATCTTATTTAATATTTTGTGGAAATAAACTAATCATCTCGTTTTGCATTCTATATATTTAACAGAAAAATGAATTTACTTTAAGCTTTTTAAAGTAGTAACTAGTAAGTGTCCAAATCGTTTGATTTGCTTGAACAAATTGCTAACTAGGATAGTAATAGAATTCGTCAATGAGTTGGCAACCACTGATTTATAGTAGTATTTGAGAAATTATAGAAAATTTTCAAATTACAGAAAATAATACCATATGTAGTAGAGATAATTAATACGAAACACCTAAATATATGGTGTTAACTTTTCTATAACTGAAAGTTTCTATATTTATTGTAATTGATTTGACACTGAAACACCTAAATCTACGTGATATCTATACTAATAAAACAAGTTTTTTTATCTCCTTTGGGGGAAAAAAGACATCTGTCATCTCTTGATTGACTCTTAATTTCGTCTTGGGCTTTATTGATTTAATGTGTTTTTTTTTCTTTTCGGACCCGTGTCACAATTTGTATGTCTTCAGGCCCGTGATGAAAACTTCTAGGTCGGACCTTCTACGCATGGCCGCCGTTCTATGTAGTTGAAGACGATTGAGAACTCTTAAGCCGTTTCAACGTTTCATTTTTCATATCTTTAATTCATGTTAATTTCTCATTACCACACTCTTTAGCATTGATTCCGACTCTTTGTCTTCCATGGTTACTCAGTAGAGCTTCGAGTATAAATACCCCCTGATCCAGACATGGACATCACAGCTTTAAACAGTTCATTACACACACTAAACAGATTCAGAAACAAACCAAGTGATTCGCTTAAAATGGCAAGTAAAAAGTTACCTGATATATAAAGGGACCAAAGATTCCTTTCTCCGTGTATAATTTCTTCTCAAAAGAGCAAGGACGTGGTTCATATTGCCCCAATTACGCCCCCTGCTTTCACCACTGTAATTTAACACATCGTTGGGTTCGATTATGAGCAACATACACTAAAACCAAAAAAAAGAAACACACAAACCCTAAATTAAAATCAGCTCAAAATTCCTTTCTACGAAGTGCAAAGCCCCCACCCTCGAATTCCAAAAAACGAAGTAGATTGAAATTGCTAATAACTAGATTAGGAATACTCGACGTCTTCCTTCTTATTAAGCTCCAATTCAAAATGATTTTATGTCTATCTGCTCTCCAAAGCTTCTGGCCCGTTGTCAGGTTAACACATTCATCTCCTCCGTCTTAACTACACGCGGCGGTGGAGAGTTACGGATGGGCCTATTTGACAAACTATGACCCACTTTTAACCAAGTTGACGAGATTGGGAAGCCCAAAGCCTGTTTGGATTATTAAGTGAACGAATCTTCTTGATTGTGTAATCACCTAACTCACGAATACACACAAATAATTTTTAAAAAAGCAAAATAAATTACTCTGACTTAACTATTTTAAGAAAAAAACACGATGTTAGCATGTTTCTCCTATGGGTTAACTAGCTTAAAAAATCACACTTCTTCAAAATTCAAAAAACAAGAAGGAATAAATCATAGATGTAAGTATCATATACATATTTTAAACATTAAATACATAATTACCATAAAAAAATCAAATCAATACGAGATTGTTGGTGTTACCGAGTATACACAATTACAGGAAAAAAAACATCCATTTAAAATCACCCTAAACCAAATATAGAAGGATTACCAAAATTATCACCATAGTCAATCCGAGTAAACATATAGTCTCCATAAAAAAATTTCAGAGGATCAATCATTCCTAAACTCACGTCAATATTAAAACACACTACACGAAAGATCATCAAATCACACCTTCAAATATCAATATAAATTACAGCTCTACCCCACTCCGGTAAACCACTCATCCACTCAGAGCAGACACTAAGAAAATAAAGATGCCACAAACCAGAGAAAAATCTGAAATCGAACGTCTCCCAACTGATCTCCAGACTCGAATCATTTCGCGTGTAGGAACACAAACCCGGAGGGGAGTACGCAATCTCCTCGCCGCCATCCCTACACTAGCCCCTCTGCCGCCGTCCCTCTTGTCTATTGGAGCCTCAACCTCCACCCGCTAACCGTTCATCCACGAGCCACGTTCACCAGGTATCACAGTCTAATGGAACGCTGCTTGGCAAACGGTAACTTGCAGGCACACTACATTTGCGGAATACATGAATATTTCGAGAAGAACAACAGAGATGTGGGCTTGCACCATATACGCATTGCAGCAGAAGGTTCCTACGACAACGCAGTTTATCTTTACGATGTGATAATGTTGTCTACTGGACATCCGGCAATTGGAGAAGAAATGCTGGACTCCCTTCAATGGAGAGTTAACAAAGCAAGAGCAGACGACTGCTGGAGAAGGATCAAAAGATCAATCCATAGGATAACGGTCATCCAACTTGAGTCCTACATTACAACTTACTTGAACAAAAGGGCGACCATAACATGCCACCTCGACAACTTCCGCAGTAGGTGTGACGAATGCTTTTATTATAAGCAAATTGCAAAAAAAAAATTCATTGCGTAGACCCAGGCAGGCGTAGACGAGTGGACAACGGAACTATCCACTCCCAAATGTCTCTCACTTTTTTGCCCCTTAATTTTCTATCATAGCTAATAAGTTGTTCGTTGTGCTCCTCCTGAGAAGGAAACAAATACAACAAATAATAAAAATTCCTGTTTCAATGAATAGGGATTACACTCTTTATGTTTTTGGTCTTCGGGTTTAACAAAACTAAAAAATAAAAAAAATAAGCTCGCCTACGAAACCACAAATTTATATTACTCTGCCTTGAGAAAATAAAAATATAATTATGAAAACATTATTAATACCTAACTACCACATAAATCTATATTAATTTCTGTTAAGAACCTAAAACTCATTACATAAGTGATACTATATATTTCCCGTCACAAAATCCACTCGCAAAACTCTGAAATAAGGTTTTGAAAACTCTAAAAATGAAAATTAAAAGGACGTTGACAGTCACATCAGTAGGAGAAAAAAATCATGGAGTGTCTCTTCCTATGCTGATGATAAGAGAAGAGTTTGTGAGGGAATGCAATCAGAGCCGTGTCCACCGTTGTGAGAAAAGGGCGCAAGCCCCAGACTCCTTAATTTTCAGTCAAATTTTAGGGCCCCGTTTATGTGTACAATACATAGTTTGTGTGCAGTGATTTACATGTATAATACATTAGTTTGCAAGTGTTACAAATATAGAGTTTGACTGGTTATTATATTAGTTTACTGACATATATATAGAATTTGACTGATTATATATGTTTTTCTCTACATTTTAGCTTTGAATCTTTTGTTTTTAGAGTTTTAATTATAAACAGTTGTCTTAGCTGTTGTGATTTTTTTTATAAACATACCAATTAAAAGTTTATAAAAAGACCATTAGAAAAAAAAAGCTTCTCTAAGACGTTATAAATTTTTTTTTTGCCATAGGCCCCGAAAGAGTTCGCACGGCACTGAATGCAATATTGGAGATTAATAATCATTTGAATAAATATCAGTAGCAAAATAAAGAATAACATATGTACACCGTAATTTAATTCGAAAATAGTAATATCAGAGTTAGATTCACCGCTTTATAAAATATAGGAACAAATAAAACATTGTCCACCATTTTAAACAGAAAACACGTTGACTTTATTCAATCCTACAGAAAAAATAATAATTAAAAAAAGAAATGGTGTGTCCCGCATAAATAACTGAGTGATCCAACAGACAACCTAGAAATAAGTATACAGATTATTGAAACACCCCCCCTCCCCACAACAACGCGTAAATAAATCAGAAAATTACTTAAAACTATTCAAAGGAATTCATAATGTTTTCACCTCATATTTCATTCATACTTACCTTAAATCTAAACTACAGTTAAAACTGGGAACTAATACAAAAATTTGCGTCGCAAACACATCACAAAATTCCTGGATTATAATTCTTCTCAACGACTTCACATATAAATATACAATTAGTATAAAGCTTTATTTCAAAAAGATATCAGACACCCCGCGCGTATCGCGGACACATCCCTAGTATATAATATATCAAGCATATAAAACTCTCAATGTACAAAACCCCCGAGCCCTTAAATCCCATACGTTCTATTGAAAATATGTAGGATAAACTCTCGCTGAGGATGTGTTCAAAAAAAAAAAAACTCTCGCTGAGTTAATTAGTTAGAAGTTTTTGTCAACAATTAATTATTATCAATCATGCGAGTCTGAGATTTAGGAAATGTATATACAATTGGGTTAGCTCATGAGCTAGGTATACTTCTTTATATAAACAGATCGGATCTTCTGTCTGTATCATAGTGGACAAGTGATGGGACTAATTTAATGCCTTTGCTAAGATCCGAAATTAGCATGTGACCCTTTAAAAAGAATCCGAAAGAAATATGTGTATAACGGTCGACATTTTATAAAATCAACATGAAAATATTAACAATGATCGAGTGCACATGTATGTAAGAAATAGATCTAAACTAAGATTAAACTAATTCATTTTAAGAGATATTTCGTTAATATTATCATATATGATCCCTGTTTGAAAACTTGGGCTAAGACCATCTTTACCGGAGGTGCTTAATGCCGATTAAAAAAAAAAAGAAAAATGTGACTAATGAGAAGCAACGGTGCTTAGAGAAGCGTTAGAAGCACCGGATTTTGTGGGACACGTGTATTTTGGAGACACCTCTCTCTCTCTCGAGACAAAAGTAATGGGTCTCTCTCTCTCTCCATCTCGTAGATGAAACCGCGTCTCTCCACCTCTCCTCGTCGAATCCGCCGGTGTTTCTCGATTTCTCAACGATCGGTTGCAGCCGTCGGTGTCTGTCTCGGAGGAAACCTCGTCTCTGTCGGTGGACGCGTCAATTGTGTCCTATTTGATCGACGATGATTCGTCTCTCTAGCCCTCCTCCACCACGACGCTTCTCTTTCTTCATCTCTCTTCGGCGATGAATCGCGACGTCTCTCTCGGTGGATCGACGGCGCTCCGCGACGGTGGAAAACCTCTATCTCTCTCTTGACGGCTGAACTCGACGAAGCGAAAGGTAAAGCAGAGTATTTTTTTTTCTTTTTATGTCTTAATCTTTCGATTGATGCATGTTCTAGATTGTGGGCTTTCTCTGTTATTTTGAATTGTTTGCTTCATATGATCTGTCTCTATTAGTTCTACTTGATTTGTTTGCTTCATATAACCGGCCACCTCTGATCCATTTTGATTTGTTTTTTTTCTTTATGTGTTGAGATGTTCGGATCAAGAGGACATCAATGTTCGTCTAACGGATCAAGAGACATCAAGGTTCGACTAAGATGGTTCGGATCAAGATGGTTCGGGTCAAGAGACATCAACGTTCGACTACAATCGCAATAAAGGTAACACGCATATCTTTGATAACTTACATAGATTGAAGCATTGATAAAAAATTGCTTAGACTCAGATTGATGTTGATTTCGTCTGTCTGTGTGAACTGAATTGATTGAGGTTGGTTTGGATTGAACCCTTGGTAATTAATGTTGTGGTTAGTGATAGATTTAACTCGGTTATAGGTAATAAATAGATGTAAGAGGTTAGATAGAAATCAAAGTTGATGTGTGATTAATGCCTTAGATAAATGTGTTAGATAAAGGTCTACTCGACATGGTTGGGTGTTGAACGCGTTGATCAATGGTGATCAATGCTTCTTTCCTTCTCCTCTTCTATAAAAAATGATCCTTCTTCTCTTCCATCTATCACCACATACTTCTTTTCTTTCTCTCTTGGTATTTATCCGAGATAGACAACTTTTATCCAATCTATTACTTTACCACAAGGACCGCAAGCAGTTTTATTTGCTCAACGTCAACAAGCTGTCCGAAAAGATGTCGAGCGTGCTTTTGGAGTCTTGCAAGCTCGCTTTGGCATTGTTAAAATTCCAGTGCTATTTTGGAATAAAGTCAAAATTGGGAAGATTATGAGAGCATGTATCATACTCCATAATATGATAGTAGAAAACGAACGAGATGGATACACTCAGTTTGGTGTTTCAGAGTTACAACTAGGAGATGACAACAGAAGTTCACATGTCGATTTCACGTATTCTACAAGTACCTCTTCAAATATCACAAATATGATGGGTGTTCGAACAAGAATCCGTGATAGACAAATTCATCAACAACTGAAAGATGATTTGGTCGAACATATATGGCGTAAATTTGGACGTGACGAAGATAACAACTGAATTCGAAATGGTTTTTTCAAATTATTCTCGCTTATTTACTAATCTTTGTTGTTATGTTTTTATTTTAAAATCTATGTTTTAAATTTTATCTTTTAATATGTTTGATATAATAAATAATTTTTTTCTTCAAAAAAATAAAAATAAGAACCCCTAATTAAGCACCTACCATTGAAGCACACATTCTACTACATTTTTAAATTGAGTTCTTAAGGATATTTAAAGTACAGTATAACCTCTTTAAATTAATACTCTATAAATTAATATTTCTATAAATTAATATTTTTTCATAGTCCTAAATTGAGTTTTTGGTTTAATTAATATCTTGATAAATTAATAATCTCTATAAATTAATAAATTTTTAGTTTTGGTGTAGTCCCAACATTATTAATTTATAGAGATTTCACTGTACAATTAATTAATAAAATAATCATTAAACACCCCATATGGCGTGTTAGGATTAAAGATGCTCTAAGTGGCCAGTTTATCACCAGAAAAGCGTGATCAGAGCTAGAATCACCACTAGAATAGTGTTACTGGACCAATACATCGGAAAATGAAAAAAAAAAAACTCAAATGTTTTTGAAGATTTGAAGTTTCAAATCACGTGTGTGCTAGATTTGATATATTTGGATCAAAACTTACAATAACAACAAGAAACTAAACCTGGCCCTGCGCATCCGTGGTTGCGTTTTCAATTTTATTAAAAATAAATTACATAAAACATGTACTTAGATTAGTTATCACAACAATAATTATATTATATATAATGTATCTGATCGGACGGATTTTGAATCATAAGAAAAAATAATTAACAGATAGATCTAAAAAAATATTAGTTCATAAAGATATAAATTTATACTATTATATGTGAAATGATTTTTCGCAACGGAGCTCTCATGTTAAATGTTAGAACAGTTAATATCGTTTATATCCTTAATGAATAAAATATATAAATTAGTAAAAAAATAAAAACAAATTTAAATTCTTTTCATTAGATAAGTGATTAAAAATTAATAATAATAATTATTATTATTATCCAAAATCTAAAAATATATTTTAAAATACAGAATAATTCTTATATAAATTGTGTGTTGTCGGAAAAATATAATTAAATAAAACAAAATCTAAAATACAAAATAATTTTTAGATATATCGTGTTGTTATCCGAAAATAATCTTTTAATAAAAAATTAAAACAAAATATAAAAATATATTTTAAAATTCAAAATAATTCTTATATATGTTGTGTTGTTATCCGGAAAATATCTTTCAATAAAAAGTTAAAAATTAAAAAAAAAAACAGAAAACACATAACTAAATATTAATCAACTAGAATCATTAATTTTATATGACAAAAAATATAATATTGAGTTATTTCTAAGATTTATTTATTAATAATGAATATTGTATATATAAGAATTTTCAAATAAAAGCATTAATAATAATATATCATTACAGTCTTTTAATTAGTAATAAATGTATTAATAAATAACTACAAAAGTTTTGATAGTCTTTGGAGGTGGTTTCACTATGGATATGGAGACAGATAATCATCTGTTCGGCTCAGTCGAGAAGGATCAGGTCATATCCCCCTACATGCGGAGTCCTCTACCCTCTTATAGGAGCACTCTCTGCAGCTGGGAATTTCATCAATGAATTTTGAATCGGATTGCCTGCAGATGGTAAATTTGATCAAATGGCAAACTCTGGTCTCGGAATGGAATGAATTCGTTCATTTACGCTCCTCTTTTATTAGCTTTTCGTTATCTTTTATTTCCCGGAACTCTAATGTAAGAGCTGACCTCCTTGCCAAAGGTGCTCGAGCTCAGAACTTGATAGTCTCCCATGTAGACTCTCTGATTCCTCTATGGTTAGCTCCCAAGGCTAACTTGTTTGAATCAATATAATAAAACATGGTGTTTGCTGTAAAAAAATGATTAAAAATAAACCTTACTCAGTACAAAGCTGGGTCCATCAGTATTGAACACTTGCCATTAAACACAAGACTATATGACTACTACGCTTAACGAGCACATTGTTAATGAATAAACCCAAGCTATAAAATTAGTCTTCGATTAATTTCCATATAATCTCTGATTAATTAATTCAATTCTAGTTACTATCTAACCGCACGCATTACACCTCACACATTATGTTTAGCGAATTCTGGAACACTGTATAGGATATGATTTAATACTTTTGCACTAATCAAACCATGACTAAATAATTCCAAGTGATGCAAGTCAAACCAAGAAAAGGCAAAATCCACAACGAGTTCGGTTACCATAATTTTTCCTTTAACGCACAGCAAAAAGTGAAAGAAGATGAATTACGATCTGGTAACAGCAAGTAATCATTTACTGCACAAATCATTTAGTGGTTGGGATGTAATAAGCTAAGTAAGTACTTGATATTAATGAGCACACCTCGTTATTATACCAAATAACATGAACGGCATATATTATGCATGCATGGTAAAGCAATGTAATTAGTATGAAATATAGTGGCAATTATATACTACGTATACTTAGTAACAAGAGATTAGTGTTTGCGCTTGGACTTCAAGGAAGTGAGGGAATGAGAGTTGCTGTGCCAATTCCTCTTTCGTTGATTAATAAACCAATTGTTGATTTGCTTCAACTGTAATCCGGTCTCCTCCACCAATTTTGCTTTGTCATCTTCCTGTTGAAATCACAATGTTTTTTACATTATATACTTTGTTTTAGTTAACTACATATCATAGTTCTCAATCTCTACTTTTGTTTTGTATTATTATGCTAATGCATATGAAGATTTTATTAAGAAAAAGACAACATTGCATGCATTGAGTGTAAATCCAAATTGACCCCGATTGTTTCTTTACGTTTACATTCCATGAAAACGTAAACGTAAATGCAAATGCAAACAAATAATTGGACCCATATATGTTTGTTGGTTTGTATAAAAAGATGTTTAGTACTCACAGTAGGGTAAGGCCACTTGCAATGTTGCTGCCACCAATTTTTCAAGACAGTAGTTGTGTCACCCGGCAATTTTCCAGCCCTTCTTTTCCTCATTATCTCTTCTCTTACATCTTCAATTCTCGATTTAAAACCCTTATCAAAATAAAAATAACAAATTTAACTAGAAAAATCAATATATGATAGAACATGATCATACTATATATATTTCGACTCATAACATATGGCTTACCTGTTTGAGTTCGAGTTTAAGTTCTTGTCTGACTCTTTCCATAAGAGATCTTTCCGATTCAGTCGGAAGCAATGGACCAAATCCTGTCATGTCGTGTCCGCCGCTAAAATCAACTCCGGAATTATCGGATGAGAAATCCATATGAAGATCGTCCTCGTCTTCGGACATCGTCGCACCGGACCCTTCTCCTAGTGTCGCTCCTACAATAGAGAATGTTTAAAAATAATGTTACTACAGCAGTCCAACTAATAGATTTATATGGATTAGGCCCAAAAGCACTTCAGCCTGAAATAAGCCACATCAAATGTTTATACATGCATGCATGTAAGTGTGTGGTATAATTAAAAATATGATTATTTGGATGGTTGCCCATATTGAAATATACAATTGTCATGAGAAAAAACACCAATAGACGGAAATGTGACAGACTGTGTTCCAAGAGAGGGTTGCAACACAAGTAGTATTAAGTATATTTTTTATCCTCCATAGAAAGATCCAACGATTCTAACATCTTTGATATATCTCCAAGGCTTTGAAGCTGTTGTCTCTACTCTCTAGGAATATTTTACATCTTTAGAATAATCCTATAAAGTTAAGCACAAATTATATCCATATCTTCTATTTAATTGTGAAAGCCATATTCTTCATGATCATCTTCCGACACATATATTTTAATTATATGTTATGTCTACCGGTTGTTCATATCTGGTATGATCAGCAAGAATCTTTAGTTACCTAACTCAATTATTTGTTTTAAAATGGCCTATATATTATTCTACAAGGGATTAATTTTAAATCTTATATATTGTATTGGGTACCACCTGCATGGTTTATATAACATGATACTAACTATTAGAAATGACTCAGTAAAAGAAACTATTAGAAATGAATATATAGTTTCTAATACTTTATAGTCATATATATATATACATATATATATCTTAGAGATTTACGATCAAATGTGAAATTTAAAATTCGCATTCTTAATATTTCCCATATACAAACAAAGAAATAAACTCCAAAGTTCCAAAATTTGATAAATTTCTTGATATTTTACATAAATAAATAGAAAATCTAGGAGAAAAAACCTGTGAGAGTGGAGGTTGTTCTCAATTTCACGGCAAGCCATCACAGCTTCGACGGCATGAACACTCACGTGTTGTTGCAGCTGCTCTTTGAAGCTACACAACACCATCACATATTGTGCCTATTTCCAAATTTTGTTATTATTTATACCAATATATATTAATGTAGTCATCCAATATATATATATATATATATATATATATATATATATATATATATATATATATATATATATATATATATATATATATATATATATATACATATATATATCTTAGAGATTTACGATCAAATGTGAAATTTAAAATTCGCATTCTTAATATTTCCCATATACAAACAAAGAAATAAACTCCAAAGTTCCAAAATTTGATAAATTTCTTGATATTTTACATAAATAAATAGAAAATCTAGGAGAAAAAAACCTGTGAGAGAGTGGAGGTTGTTCTCAATTTCACGGCAAGCCATCACAGCTTCGACGGCATGAACACTCACGTGTTGTTGCAGCTGCTCTTTGAAGCTACACAACACCATCACATATTGTGCCTATTTCCAAATTTTGTTATTATTTATACCAATATATATTAATGTAGTCATCCAATATATATATATATATATATATATATATATATATATATATATATATATGTATGTATACACAAATATTGATTCATTAATTGGTCCTGTTTTCTACCAAATTTTAGTAAATATAAAAAAATTCTAATTTTAATAATCGCAAATTACTTCCAAAACTATAGTTGAGATATCAATTCCACTTTAATGCAGTTGCAAATTTTAGTATGGAGTAGAAATCACGGGATTCAACCAACCTGAGAAATCGAAGCACAATTAGACAATTTCCATTTAATTACAAAAATGATACTTTACATTTACTCACTCTATATGAATTGAGCACCTAATCATCGTACAACATAAAGCTAAAGACCTATGCGTGTGTGTATAATATATGTGGAAATTTGGTGAAGATACATAAATTTCCATAATTAATTGACAAAATTTAACTTTTAATAACATCATTCACACATTCAGATTAAATCCACAAAGATCTTGAAAAAATAAACCACAAAACAATTAAAATATTATTTTTGAAAGATAATTTCACAAGATTTATTAATTTTATAGCTTCACTCATAGTAAGTCCAATAGCAACCATTAAGAAATTTTGTGACGACACAAAATTTCCATGAAAATTAACAAAGTCTACATATTGAAGTTCACATTTAAATACTATAAAAGTAAACCACTAAATCATTGAAAAACATATTGAAAATTCTGGAAACATGTTTTTCAAACATGGGTGGTCCATCACATATCAATCTTTCAAACAAAAACAAAGACCAACACAAGTAATAAATAAAACAAGTAATCAAACATTACAGTAATCTCTACAACAATTAGTCTAACCGACGTACCAAGAAATTGTCGAGCTCGTGACGATCATGATGCGAGAATCCAACGGCTGTGGAAGCATAAGATCGGAGAAGATGTTGAGAGTGAGAAAGCTGAGCTTCAATGATCGGAAGCTGATCGATCGGAGTCGCTACTCTCAGACATGCCACATGTGCAGCCAATAATTGCTCGTACATGGGATGTGTCGCTATCTCTCCTTTCATCTGTCTATTTTGCTCCGCCACCAAGACTGCGTCTCCGTCTCCGATCATACCTAACGCCGCTTCTTGCATATGCTCAATCGAAGGCAGAGTTAGTTTGTCCTGAAAACCCTAGTTCTTGAACCCGATTTTGTGTGTACGATTAGCCCACAGACAGAAGAGAGAGAGAGAGAGAGAGAGAGAGAGAAGCAGAGACACAAAATAATGATCGGAAGAAATTATTTAAAGTTGTCCTGATTTCTTTCCCCCTTTATTTTTATTTATAATATATTCTCTTATACATATATATTTTAAAAAAGAATTAAGACGTTTCTAACCAAAACTCATGTCTTTTTAAAGGTTATGAATATGAATATATAGAGTGAGTTTAAATCATTATCCCATCACATGATATTTTCAGTAGAGCTATTTGCTCCAAATTATCTAAACAATGAGCAAAAAAAACAACAACAATATTTTGGATTTTGATCCGACCGAGAGGACTTGTCCGACCATTCCATATTATAACTGTTCTTTGTTCTAATTAAGCTTGTATTTTAGTTGTCGATTAAAATTTTTATTTCAAAATAATTGTTGTTTTCGAATTTCAATGTAAAATCTATTAACAATATTCTCTAATTTATTTTTCATTGATTGAAATATAGTTAGATGTATAGGTAACGATATTTTTATTTTGAAAATATACAAAATTAAATATTTTTTAATCTGTATGCATAAACCTAAAATGACAATTAAAATGAAACGGAATGAGTATTAATTTTTTATATTTTGTCTACTAATTTTGTACAGTTAAAATCAAAATTTGAGATATACAGTTTACATCAGTAACATTATATAAATATGATAAAGCACTCATTGTATTAGAAATTCATGAATATGTAGAATTAAGAAGCAGTAAATGTCTTTATTCTTTTTAACCTTTTCCAAATGTATTGAAAATACTTATTCTTTGCTGATTTAGAAAGTTTATGGTCATCTTCTCCTAATAATAATATTATTTAATATGGTTAAAAATAGTATCAATTTTCTAAAATTTCATTAATTTTGTGAGACTAAGATATTATAATTTTAGCCACTATTAAGAAAAAGATGCGAAAATAGTTGGATAGTTTTTTTCTGTTAAATTTATTCTCTTCGAAACCATTCTAATATTGTCTCAATTCAGAAGAGAACCATTTGTTATAGGAAATTAAATGTGTATATAAATTGGGGTGCCTAGTTTATATAAAAGTATAGAGAACAAAAAAAAACATTTGAATAACCCATATAGTTATATCTGTTCTATTAAACAGTACTATTAATTTGGTGTTATTGGTTAAGTGGGGTGTAAGAACATTAGGTGTGTCTACCGGCCCTGCCATTAAAGGTAGAAAGATATTTTCTTTATCTTATATTTCATAATTTTCAACTAATTTTTAAGTTCAAGTTGTTGAATCACTTATTAGGTCTGAAATCATTGTCAAAATAAGAAGAAAAAAAACGGTGTGCTTTTCTTTTTGTTAAAGAAAGAAATGGAAGTTCATTTTACATCTTATATACATATTCATAAAGTACAATTTTAAAAAGCATGTTATCACGGATTTTTTCTTAACATCGTCAAAGAAAATCAGTTTTAAAGCACATATTATGTAACTAAACATAATACTCTATTCGTTTCAATTTAATTATCATTTTAGAGTAAAATTTTTCGTTTCGAAATAAATATTTCTTTATAATTTTAATTCAAAATATATTAATTTTTTATGTTATTTTATTTTTTATTGGTTGAAATGTTATTAGTTATATAGATAATGATGGTTTTTTGTAAATGTATAAAATTAATTTTTTTAATAACCGTGATATGCTTCCAAAAATTTTGTAGACTCAATAATTAACCAGAATTTTTTTTAATCTGTGTACATAATCTAAAACGATAATTAAAATGAAATATAGGGAATTTCAGTTTTCTAATTCGGTTTATTTGAGTCTGGTTTGGAGCCTAATGGATCGAATGAACAAATGAAAGGCCATCTTTTAGTTTTGGACGGCAAACGAAAAGTCAATATATCATTCTCCAATACTTGCTCATACGTAAGTGCTTTTAATTTGCTTGGTCGGTGAAACATTTACTTATTAGAAACCGAGAATTTGTTTTTATAAAAAGCGACCATTTTTTCCCAATGAACTACTTGATTAGAATAAAAGCAGAGTTACTCTACAAAGGGAGAGTTTACCGACGAAAACACCGACTTAGCTAATAAATCAGCGATAGATAAAAGAAAAAGAAATGATATCGAACCTACAATCTAACGAGTGATTTCGAATCAGAAAAACATTCAACTGAATTTTTTTTCATTTACCGCCAGAGCTTCACCGCTATGGTAGAAAAAACATGATAACACCAGACTGGTCGGTGAACACCTAACCCTGAACATTGTTCCCCGAAAGAAGATCCCAAGCATCATCCATAAAGCAGCTGAAATCTGCAACTATCTGAGGGAGATGGAAGGTTTTTAACGGCTGTGGACAGTGACCTTTACTAAGCTTTGATGCTTTTAACAACACCGAGCATGTTTCATCACTTTAAGCACTAGCTCAGATTCAGAACTTATCTTTGAAAAACAACCTGTTTCTATTCTTCCACATGTGACTACAAATCCATGGATAATCAGAGTAATTGCTAGTCTAGTAAGAGAGAGGCTAACCATTCTGATATGATTAAGGAAGAGCTCACTAATGGAATAAATAAAGCACGCAGCTAGTTTAAACAGTATGCAGTCCCGAACTCAGACACAAACAGATATGTAAGAAAACGAAGAAGAGCAGTTTTCAGTTCTCTACATTTTTTACATTTAGGGTCGATTTGAGGACCCCCTAGCCAGCAGAGCATATCCCACTGCTAATGCTGCATTCTTTGCTCTCCAGAGGAAGGATTTCAATTTGGGGGAAGTATTGATGCTCCAAATATACTTTTTCCATTGAAAGTTATGGACGAGTGAGACTGTGTTGCTATTTTGTATGTAGCATCGCTGATTTAGCCTATATAATCGTGATTTGTCAAGCAACCAAATCAATTCATCCACCTTTTCAAAGGAGTTGGGGATTTGGAGAATAATGTTTTCATAGAGAGGTAAATATTGTCAGATAGATTACGAGTTTCAGTCATTAGAGTGAGGACGGATGAGACCATTCACCTTTGGGGCTTGGCTTTTCCCGAACTGGAAGATGTCAATGAATGAATGAATTTCCTACATAGTTGGAGAAATTATTAAATAATATATAAAGAATTTGTGTTAATTCATTTATCATTATTTGATTTTAGATTAGAAATTAAGGATAAACATGAACTTAACATAATATTAGAGCCGTTTGATGTTGGGCCACTCCGTGGATGCTGTTCTCAGTTCTCACGATCGCCCATGCTTGAACGTGAGGGGAATGTCAGTGAACGAATGAAAATTAGATAGGTGGTTAGAAAAATAACTAAAGCAATATATAAAAGGTTAAATGATATTCTATTTATCGTCAATTTAATTATAAACTAGAATTTTAAATAAATCTTTTCCGAAGATCTCATTCCATCTATGAGAGACAGAGAATTTGGCTCTGAACAACAGATAAATGAGGAAAGATGACCATTTTTTTTGAATTAACCATAATGTCCGACGGTCAAAGCCAACTGATTATTCTGTAAACTCCAGCAATGCCAATATTTTATAATCCTTCGGTGGCCAACATGACAATTTCAAGCAATAAAAAAAGGTCATTATATTTTCTTCTTATTGTGACATTTCAAATCAAAACAAATATTACTAATAAGTATAGCATACAGTTTCTACTATTTTTGTTTTGGTAAATTTGAAATTTTGAACTAAATCAATAGCATATAATTTAATGAGTAAAAACAAAAAGCATAACATCAGTTAAAGGAGGTTATTTTTGCATTTAATTAAACAGAAAGTGAAAGATACACGCCTCCAATGAATAAAGAAAAAAAAGTTTCCTTTCTATATTTTTGCGTAGTTGAATATACCTTTTGTTTTACGCAACGAAATCAAAATATTCGTCTAGTGTGAAAAAAGCCTAAAGAAACAAAACAAAGAGGGACATAGTTGGTCGCAAAAAATAACAATGGGAGTGGGACAGTATTGTCGTTATATAGTGCAACAACCATTACAAGTTTATACGATACTTATCAGTAATTAACAAATGGAAATATTTTCAAGTCTGTACTCACCAGTACGTAATAAACCAAATATTTATTTCAATCAGGTTTGTAAATAGTAAGCGTTCAAGTAACGCTTACGCCGATCTATTAGCTAACACAGCTACGATAAATAGCACACAGTACTGGAGGTTGTGCCATTATTCATGACCAAGTTTTTTGAATCAGCTTGTGAACATTAATAACAACAATATATGTAATATAGTAGTTGTCCGAAAAAACGTTTCAAGGAATCCGGCAAAGTCCTAGTAGCAGAAGCAAAAAAACTCTAGAATCTCCTATCAATGACACGATTTTCAGAACTTCTTGTAACATTTCCAAATCCATTAGCTCAAAACTTTTTTTATTTTAAAGAAAACTCGTTAAGTGTACATCCCATTAGAATAAACCTTAGAGTTTTCTCATTTTTTTCCTATTAAAAAAGTGTCTCATTCTTTTTTCTCATCACTGATAAACAGAACGAAGCCCTATAGAGATTCCGAGTCAACAGCCGTCAAGTGACCCGAACCCTAGATCCGAGCCGTCACCAACCTCCTCCTTGCAGCCACCATCGCAGGCCATCCTCCACCACCGTCTCCGATTTTCCTTTTCTTCATTGTCTTTTATCATCGTTTGACAGATCCGTTCGTGCTGATATGTTACTGTATGGTTGACATCTTTTTCTTCTACATCTTGATCTGTGTCGTCTATTAAGGAAAATTTGAGGACTCAGTTGTGAATCATTTTCATGGTTGTTACTGTATGGTTGACATATTTTTCTTCTACATCTTGATCTGTGTCGTCTAGTAAGAAAAATGTGAGGACTCAGTTGTGAATCATTTTCATGTTATATAATGTCTCGGGCGTTAGTCCCTTGTTAATATTGTCTAAATCTATGTCTGACTTGTGTTGATGTGATGAAAGTATGATGATGGTTGATTCTGATGAAAGCACTTAGATACGATAGATTGTTAAAGGATAATCGGTTGTATGATAACATTGAAAGTTGATGAGATTGTTGGGCGTTGTAACCCGTCAGTCAGTTAGGTAGGGAGATGTGAATGCCATCGATCAGTTAAGTAAGGCGATGTAAACGCCGTCAAACAGTTAAGTTAAGGCGATATGAACATCGTCCATCAGTTATGTTTGGGCGATAATGAATGTCGTCAATCAGTTTTTGTGCATTAGAATGCGTCGAAGAAAAAAAGTTGTAATGATGTTGAGGAAGCCGTGGTTTACACTTTACAATATGAGTTAGCTCCGCTCTCGATAATGATTACGGTCGCTTATGGCGGAGACAGGTGTATAGGTGAAGAGGTCATGAATGTGTCTAGAGTCTAGGTTTGTTTGTGCTTGTTAGGTGTGATATTAGCTTGTGACTTGTGTTGTTGCATTGTGTAATATGAAATGAGTTTGTAGGTTCCTAGAACATACCCTCACTAGTATCCTAATGCTCATCCTTTCCTTTTCAGGTACGTACAAGGAAGTTGGATGGAACCACTTTTAAGGAAGGATTTGGGATTTTGTTTTCTATTGAAATATTTTATTTAAGATATCTAAGACTATGGTTTTATGCTATTAGATTTCATTTGGGTTAAGTTACTTGTAAATCATTTGGTTTTGGAGTAAATGAAGTATTGAGCTAAAAGGAAGTGTTGTTAAGTTTAAAGTAAGATTCTAGGGACAGAACCGTTGCACTTCTTCTTTATAAGCTTTTCTCCATCTCATCTATTTTTTCCTTAACCTCTTTTTATTTGCCCAAACGACAAAAATCTCTAAAAGCATCATCCCCACCGTCGATAACCCGAGAGACATAGTTCTTTAATAGATATAGAACCAGTTGATACCAAGATTTGTCCTATAACCACAGGACGTTCACCACATGGTTCAAGGATCGATCCGACGTCAACATGAAAATTCTTGGAGTTGAGCTCCATATCCTTGGAGACTGCCACACAAGAACCAAATAGCGTCAATATGAACATGCCGAAGATTCCTTGTAAGGTTCTTTAGTAGTACTAGAGTCAGAGACGGATCTATGTAGAATGTAGGGGTGTCAGATGACACCCCTTAAAAATGTAATTTTGCTTTGTAGGCTATATCCAACGTAGCTCAGTTGATTAATAATCTCTTCATCTAACACCCCTAAAATTCTGAGAGCCGGGTTCAATTCCTCTTTTGCATCCCTTTTTTATTTAATTTTGTTTAGAAACGGGCCAAAAGCCCAATCTCCTTTGTTAGTTTTTTTGATTGAACCTTAATTATGTTTCTGGGCTGGATAAAATTTAGTTTAGTTATTGTATTTTTATTTACTTGGGTTTCTAGACCCAAATTGAACATTTGTGTTTATTTTTAATAACAATTTAAATTTAGTATGTTTAATCATTATTTTAATAACAGTTTAAATTTATATTTTAAAATATTTAATATTAAATAATTAAATTAATTTATGACACCGGTTAAAAAAATTCATGGATCCGCCACTGACTAGAATGTAAAGGTCTATGTGAGTAATGGTTTTTTAAAGAGTTTACGGCATACTTTCGTAGGAGGAGAACGAGAAGCCTTGAAGATTCCTTGTAAGGTTCTTTAGTAGTACTACTAGTGGAGGTCAACCTCTTAGAATAGTAGGAAAAATGAGTGTTGGATGTGGGTTTCAACCCAATCCAGATCCGGTCTAAGAGTCCGGTCCAAAGTCATAAAGGTCTGAGAAAAGACAATAAGCCCTTGAATGTCATCGAAGCCCATCCCGATCTACGAAGATGACTCATGCCAAGCTGACATATTCAAACAATAACGTAAGAGAGGTCAAAGCAGTCAAGACTGCCATAAAAGAAGGATCATGTAGTCCTTGCGATCCACTTCTGGAGACTTATAAAAGAAACACCAAGAACAGAACATGGGGGATCTAATTTTTTCATGAACAAATATATACTTTCAGTACATTTATACTTAGATACTTTTTGTACTCTATATTTTTATTATACTCACGTTATCAATCAAATACACATTTCTCATGTGTAAATATCAATATATACACTTTAAAAATTCTTGGTGGATCCTCAGGATTCATTGAAAGCATACCACTGAGCATGACTCAGATGGTGGATAGAGATGGATGGTATTTTACAAAAAATAGGAAATGCACGGTCAAGTCAGGATATCAGGTAGAACGTGTTTACCCAGATAAGGAAGAACCACTAGTAATATATGGACCCATAGTTGATGTATTGAAGGCATTCTATTGAAAAGTACAGTGCCCACCGAAAATAAAACATTTTTATGGCAGTTGGTGTTAGGGTGTATAGCAGTTAGGAAAAATCATCGAGTGAGGGGAATACAAGGGGACATATGTTGTGCCAGATGTGGAGCTTCAGAGGAATCGATTAATCATGTGTTTTTCGAATGCCCTTCAGCACTTCAGGTTTGGGCGCTCTCAAAGGTTCCATCAAATCCAGCTATTTTCCAACTACTTCTTTTTTCGCAAACATGGACCATCTTTTTTGGAGAGTTCTTCCGCAAATGGATGATCATCAGTTTGCATTGATATTATGATACATTTGGAAAGGAAGGAATAATAAAGTTTTAGTAATCAGGACATTGATCCCAGGGAAACGTTCAATTTGGCGGAAACAGAATCAACACTTTGGGCTGAAGCACATGTGTTGAACATATAGAGGACAGCAAAATATGTTGAGGTTGCAACCCTACCATCAATTCCAGGACGTTGGTGTTTTACAGATGGTTCTTGGAAGGAAAATGACATTTTCTCCGGACAAGATTGGTATAGTACTCTAGAAAGTTTTGATGGTTTGATGAGGGCAAGAAATGTCAGGGCTAGTCTCTCTTTTTTTCGTGTGGAGGTGGAAGTGCTACTTTGGGCAATGGAATGTATGAGAAACTTACGTCTGTTTCAGGTCACGTTTGCAACTGATTATTTTCAATTGGTGAAGATGGTTTCGAAACCAGAAGAATGGTCTGCTTTTGCAAGTTATTTGGAAGATATCTAGACCCTGAAAGAGAGCTTCCTCAGCTCAGAGATCATTCACGTACCACGAACACAAAATTCAAAGGCGAATAGTCTAGCACGCAGTGTGGGGAAAAAACCGTCTTTCGTCGTTCACATGGATGATGCAGAGTTACCTGTTTGGTTTACATAGTCAGTATGAGTCTGTTTAAGTTGACGACAAAAAAAAAAAATTTATACACTTAATATCGAATTTGTAAATAATAATAATATAAATATTACACATATTTGTATGTCAATGACTTCACAATTGGTTGTTACTGTGAAAAGATTGGTGTATTTCACATGATGAGCTTTTGCTTTCTTCCTTTTTCTTCACACTACAAGAATTAGTTCAAATTTTGACCACTATATTCGACATAAAATGGTCAGAAACACACTGTTTTGTCCAATTCTTAAACATTTATAGTCGTCAAAACACTACAAGAAAGCTGGGTTTTGACGAGGAAGATTAACGAGGAAAATATTTCCTCGTTAAATAACGTGGATATTACGATGAACTCACGAGGAAAAAAGAAGCCCACGTTATTTCCTCGTTAAATAACGTGGATATCTTTTCCTCGTAAGGAACACGTAAATTGACGTCGGCTTTACGTGGATGACGTCGACGTTACGAGGAAAAAACATTTCCTCGTAAAGTCGACGTAAATATAGCTTCAGATTTACGTGGTTAAAGTTGGACGAGGAATTAACCACGAAATAATTGAAACACGCTTTTTGTTTCACCTAATTATATTTACGCATTTAATTCCTCGCTAATCTCAACAACCAGATTCGAAAATTTCCTATAAATATGGACGCTTGAATCTCATTTTAGACACACCAACAAATAAAAAAGTTATAAAAAATTATGTCCACGTCCGGAATATTTTTGAGTTCGAAGGTGGATGTATATGCATAGAGATGCTAACGGAGAGTGACGAAGAATATCTTGCGGGCTGGAGACATTTATGCATCAAGCAGATTCCACACCGCCGCCAAGAAAGTGGTAAGATGTTCTCGCCTTGTAGGAAATGCAACAATTTAAATTGGCAAATCGCGGAAAATGTTTGGAAGCATTTAATAAATAGAGGTTTCACGCCAAATTACTATATCTGGTTTCATCATGGAGAAGGTTATAATTATGATCGAATGAAGCTAGTAGTAGTAATAGCAACTTCGTGAAGAACTGGTTGATCATCATTTGCTTAATGAACATAACCATCGAAGAGCGATGGTAGTGGTAGATTGTGATAGGGTTCATGATATGGTAGCTGATGCATTCGTAGCTCATGACGAAGATGAAGAACCTAACATAGATGCCAAAAAGTTTTATGAAATGTTGAATGCGGCAAATCAGCCACTTTACGGTGGTTGTAGAAGGTCTCTAAATTATCGCTATCGCTAGAATGATGAATATAAAACCGATCACAATCTACCCGAAAGTTGCATGAATGAATGGGCGACTTGTTTAAAGAGTATTTGCGGAAGGCAATGAGTCCGCTGATTCTTACTATGAGATTCGAAGCTGGTCTATAGTCTTGGGTTGCCTTCGAGATGATAGACATTTGCATCGACAACCGCATGATCTACCGGGAGTTGATGAGAAGTTAGAAGAATGTCGATTCTGCAAGAAGCCACGATTCAAGCCGCGAAGGACGGACGTAATAGGGTACCGCATCAAAGGATGTGGTACCTACCAATTACGCATGATTGAAAAGATTGTATCAATCGAGCAGACCGCAGTGGAAGATGAGATGGCATGCCGAGCATACTCGACGGATGGTGAGATGACTCATCCATCGATGCAAGAGCCTGGAAACATTTTAACAAAGTATATCGAATTCGCTAGCAATAGCCGAATGTGTATCTCGGTTTATGCACGATGGATTTAGTCCATTCGAATGTCGGGAGACAATATTCATTGTGGCCAGTCTTTCTTACGCCATACAACCTGCCACCGAGCTGTGCAATTTACGGAGTTGATATTCTTGACCATATTAATACCTGGTCCGAACCATCCAAAAGGTCTCGATGTTTTCCCGCAACCACTTATAAAAGAGTTGAAGGATTTGTGGTTTACGGGAGTGAGGACGTATGACTGCTCAACGAAGACTAATTTTACGATGCGGCGATGCTTTTGTGGACCATAAGTGACTTTCCTGCCTATGGGATGTTGTCTGGATGGACAACACATGGTAGATTAGCCTGTCCATATTGTAATGGAACGACGATGCTTCAACTAAAAATGGTAGGAAGACAAGTTGGTTCGATTGTCACCGCCGATTTCTTCCCGCTGGCCACCCATACCAAGAAACAAGAAATTGTTTAAGCACAAAAGGGTTGTCGAGACACACCTCCTCCATATCTAACCGGAGAACAAATTGAAGCAACTCGATTACTATGGAGCATTGGAAACAGCTCGGCGTGGTGGTAATTGGCATGTCCCCGAATATGCCTGATTCTTATGGTGTTCATCACAACTGGCACAAGAAGAGTATATTTTGGGAGTTGCCGATTGAAGGATCTTCTTCGCCACAACCTCGATGTGATGCATATAGAGAAGAATTTCTTTGAGAACATCATGAATACAATATTGAATGTCCTGTGGAAGACAAAAGACAACATAAAATCGAGGTTGGACTTGCCGACATTTGCGCAAGAAGTGAGTTACATATAAAAGCAATGGACAAGTTCCGTTCCCATATTTCGATTGTCTTGAAAAAAGTCGGTGTTGTTCGACCGGGTTGCATCGAAGTGAAGTTTCCGATGGGTATGTTTCAAATCTCTCAAGATGTGTTGAAAAAGGTCAAAAGTTCTCGGGATGAAGAGTCATGATTGTCATGTCTTTATGCAACGATCGCTTCCATTTGCATTTATGAGCTACTTCCAACAAACGTACATGAAGCACTTGCGTATATATATATATATATTAACACGTTATTTTAAAATGGTTTAGTTTGCTATTATATATGACTAATAATGTGTTTCATTGTATTTGGAATATACAAGGCATTGGAGCATTTTTCGTGGATCCGAGCACACGACTCTTAAAGAAGAAGTCGCCGAACAACCGCAGGAGAACATTCCCATCTTATTGTGCAATTTGGAGAAGATATTTCCACCTGGATTTTTGACGCCATGGAACACCTAGCTGTCCACCTCCCATATGAGGCATTACTGTGGACCTGTACATTACGGATGGATGTATCAAGATGAACGAGCAATGAAATATTTGAAGGAAAAGCAAAAATCTTGCGAAAGTTGAAGGTTCTATAATTGGGAAGTTTGACGGAAGAAACTTCTCACTTCACATCGACATTTTCGCCGCACGACTAAAAAAGAGCTCCAAGAAGATACGATGATGGCGGTGTCGCTACCAACATATGCAGTTGCTGGTGTTCCGCACATCTTTAGCCGATAGGTCGACTCGGTGGAAAATTAAAAGTGGTTTGGTGGTCGAGTGAAGAAGACGCTCATAGTGCACACATCTATATTCTACTCAATTGCGATGATCCTTTGATGCGTTATTTTGAAAGGTAACATATATTGACAATTCTAAATACATATATAAGTTTAATTTTAAATACATATATATAAGTATATTAATTTTCATAAAGTTTGTGATTTTATAGCATGTTTGTTTCTCAAGTCGAAGAAACATTCCAGGTATATCTACAAGTCATGTAGACAAAGAAAAGATCAACACTTTATTAAGTGGTTATGGACTCGTATTACTCTAACTTTTAATTTTGCAGAATTTTTCATACAATGTATAATATGAAACTCTTAATTTTGCAGGTTGATTATGAAGACGATCCAGATTATCCTAAGTGGTTACATGAAGTAATTCAAGCTCCACGTAAAGGTTACCACATCACGATGTATTTCACACGAGGTTATACTTTTCACACATATGAGTATGGTAGGCAGCGCACCAGAACTATGGAATATGTGTGAAAGGCTAAACAGATTTCTACGGTATCTTGACGGATATTATTGAAGTGGAATTCCGGAATCTTGAAGCTGAAATGCTCTTTTCAAATGTGAATGGTTTGACCCTATCGTGGACAGAGGTGTCCGGTTTAACAAATTTGGTGTAGTTGATGTCAACGGTGGGCGAAGGTACAACAAATTCGAGCCTTTCATCTTAGCTTCACAAGCAGACCAAGTTAGCTTTCTTCCATACCCCGAGTGAGAGAATCGGAATAAATTGGTTAGCCGTGATCAAAGTTACACCTCGAGGATCTAATTATCGGTGGGGAAGAACCACCATTGCAAGAAGAATGATAAATGTCGCCGAAAGCGTGCTCAACAACAAATTGATGACATCCTTCTCATTGATCCGCATAATGAAGAATATGAAGATGTTATGGACGATGCCACAAACGGCTGTTGATGACGAAGTTTAATGAAAATGATGATGTTTCTAGTGATGACGAATGACGATGTATCTGATTGATGTATTTGTTTTTCGATATAATCACTAAAACTATTTAGATAATTTTTATTAAAAAAAAGATTGAGATTATAAGTATTGAAATTGTGGTTTTATAATTTAGGGTTTGGATTGGAGAGAAGAGATATGAAGAAGAAGATAAGAAAGAAAGTGTTTGGGGTTTGGAGATTCGGTTTTAGAGATTTCCACATTTCTCGTAATATCCTAGTTCATTTACGTGGATTTTACGAGGAAAGTTAAGATTTCCTCCTTAAAACCACGTAGATGGACGAGGCCCTACGATGAAAGCTTGTTACGTGGTTTTAACGAGGAAATTCGGCCCTTATTTCCTCGTTGATTCTAAATCCCTAAATATCAACCCCTAAACTCTTAATTTTTATCTATTTCAAGTGTACTAAAAAAAAGAAGAGAAGAAAGATACTGGAATCACATATGGCAAGACCTACGCAAATCTAACCCGCGTAATGCTATACTATATGTAACTCCAGTATCTTCTTTCTTCTTTTTTCTCAAATCTTTGTAATTTGAAACACAAATTTAAGAATATATAGTGTTTGATTTGGGTGATTTGGGTGGGATATGAGAAAGGAAACATCCATGTATATATAGGAAAACATATCCTCGCATTTCCATCGCCACCACATTTCTCGCCATTTCCTCGCCAAGTGACGTGGAATTAACGAGGAAAGTTTTACTTTTTTTAATTTTCCTCGTTAAAGCCACGTCACTTGGCGAGGAAATGGCGAGGAAATGAGGAATTGTGCAAATTCCGAAATGTTAATATTTACATTAATTTTTTAAATTGTAACGTTAATTTTTTTTTAATTTTCCTCGTTAAAGCCACGTCAATTGGCGAGGAAATGGCGAGGAAATGAGGAATTTTGCAAATTCTAACCCTAACCCTAAACCCTAAAGTCCGAAACCCTAACCCTAAACCCTAACCCTAAACCATATATTCCAAATACATCTTCCCTTAAACCACAATCTCTTAAGTTAGATTTGAAAATAATATTTATATTTTTATAAAAAATATAATTAAAATTAAATTTACAAATTTTTAAATAAAGATTTAAAAAGTAGTCTCTAAAGTATTTTCGATTTGGAAAATGAAATGTTGAAAAAAAAAAAAATTAGAAATAGAGGAGATTGAAGTTATAGGAATGATGGTTTGAGATTATATGAGGTAGAAGATATGAAAGATGGGATTATAGGGTTTGGGGTTTGAGATTTTAGGGGTTTAGGACATTGGCCTCGGGCTTTCCTCGCCAAGAAAAAGACGGCCTCGGCTTTCCTCGCCAAGAAAAAGACGGCCTCGGGCTTTCCTCGTGAGTTAGCGTGGGCTTTACGAGGAACGAAAGACGGCCTCGCGACTTTCCTCGCTAACCTACGAGGAAATAGCGAGGAACCCTAATCCTATATATATGCGCAGCCGCGACCTCACCTCATTTCTCTCCATTTCCTCTCCTCTACCTCTCCATAATGGTAAGCCTCTCTCTTTCCTCTCTTTTGTATAGGATAGATTAGGTGGTTAGTTTAGAGAAGTTAGATTAGGTGGTTAGTTTAGAGAATTTAGATAGGTTTATGGAATATTTATTTATATATATTAGTTATAAATTTTAGTTTAAGTGTTGATTTTAATTTTGAATTTATTTTTTCTCAGAGTATTCGCAAGCATCAGCGCACTCCTCATTACGCACAGATGTTCGGTCCGCCGGGTACTCGGTTAGACCCGCCATCTGTTTCAGGTCCCGGTTCTTCTTCGAGTCAGCAGGAGACTGTCCCCGAGACTCAGTATTCACATAGAGTCTCGCCTCCTCCGATGGCTCCTCCACCGATGCCAGCTGCTCCTCATGTGCCGCCTCGGATGCCCGCAAATCATGAAATTCATGCTGATTTGCAGGTGCCGCCGAGTGCCCCTTATTCTCGATTACGGTCGAGGACATTCTCGCTATGCCAGCAGAAGGCCTACCGATCATAGACCCGACCGACCAGGCGGAACTATGTGGTAAGTTAAAATATTTTATATTTTTATTTGACTTTTAAAAATAATTTTAGGTTAAAATTAATATTTTATATTTTTAATGTTTTTTCAGGTTTGGGCTTGACGACGACTTGCAACGGACGTAACCGACACGATGAAAGGTTACTGCATCCACATCCTAACGGAAACTAACTCCAATCCACGCCGAAGGACGTGGTTCAAAATTTACGCTGTAAGTTATTAAATTATTTACTAATTTAATTTTGAAATTTTAAAATTTTAAAATTATCATAAATTATTTTCTAATTTATTTTTTGGCAGCAAAAATATAATTGGTCTTTGGGGGTCACGGAGAAGGTGCGGGAAGGGTTTCACGAGAAGGTGAAAGCACGGTTGCTTGACACGGTCTCCAACTGGAAGGGTGACTGGATCGTGAAGGGTTATGTGAAAGGCAAACCCGCTGAGCTCACCACGGAAGTCTGGGATGGCCTCATCGCCTATTGGAAGGATCCGAACTCCATCAAAGTCGCACAGGCTTGCTCTAACTCCCGTAACTCGGTTGATGAGAACGGCCATAAGGCAATGCTACACTCTACGGGCCAAAAACCCCACGCTGCTATCCGTTTGGAAATGGTACGTAATTAAATATTTTAATTTATTATTTTTAATATATATATATAATAAAAAATTTAACTAATTTTCTTCAATGTTTGTAGGCCAAAGAGTTGGGACGCTTCCCCACTCTTCTCGAACTTTACGACCGGACCCACAGGAATAAGGCGGGCCAGTTTCTAGATGGAAAGTCCGAGCAAATCTACAACCAGGTGGCAACTCGGGTTGCGGAGCGTGAGACCCAGCTGACGCAGGAGTCGCCTGACGGATTGCCCGTCGCTTTATCCGTACCTGAAGTGGATCAGATTTACGAGGAGGTAACTTTTTAAAAATTAAATTTTAAATTATTACTTTAAAATTATTAATTTAAATTTAAAATTTTAATATATATATATATATGTATATATATTTTTGTTTTTAAGGTTGCCCAAGAAAAAGGGCGCACGATGGGGATTGGTTCCGCTAACGATGTTCCGAGAGCGACATCGCCTTATGGTCGAGACGGAGGACGGTCTCTCAGCTACGCATCGAAGTTGGACTCGACAAAACTGAGCTGGCCTCGACAAAACCGAGTTGGCCTCGGCGAAAACTTCATTCACAGCTCGTATGGGTGGAGTGGAGGGCTTTTGGACGTGATAGCCACAAATCGGAATGGGAGGCATTGTTGAGGAACATGCGACAACAAAACCCTATTCCAGGCGAGCCATCCGCACACATAACGAGGCAGATGTCGAGAAGGAGCGATGAATTCTACCAGCGATGCACGAAGTCTTCTTAGTTTTTTAATTGTTCTTTTTTTATGAATGCTAAATATAACATATTTATTTATAAAATATATTATTTTAGATTTTTTTTAATTTATAATTTTTAATAAATAATTTGATTTTTATTAATTAATTATATTTTTAAAATCTATAAAATAAGAAACGGCGTAAATTGAAGCTAATTTACGAAGTTCTTTACGTGGAAAACTAACGAGGAATTAACGAGGAAATGTCAACGGAATTAACGAGGAAAGCTCGAGAAGTTTACGAGGATCTTACATTGAATATTTTTCTTCGATTTACGTGAACTTTACGAGGATCTTTTCCATGGTATTTTCGTGGTATTTACGATGAAACATTTTACGTGGTATTTACGAGGAAAGTCAGCGACGTCTTTACGTGGAAATATCACGTGGTATTTACGAGGAATACTTTACTTCGCCTTTACGAGGAAATATCCGACTAGCTAATTAACGAGGAAATGGCGAGGAAATATATTTAACGACAAACGATACGACCAAACGGGTTTCCTCGTTAATTCCTCGTAAGTCCTTTTTAACGAGGAAGTAACGAGGAAATTCGCCCTCGTAAAATAATTGTTTTCTTGTAGTGAAAATACTCCGTCCGAATTGAGTTTTGGTCAGAAAGATGTCAATAATTCTTGACCACACAAATTTTCAGGAAAGTCGTCATAAATGTTATCAGAAAGTGGTCACAATGTTCCTGACCATTTCGTAACCAATATATATTAATTCTACCACTTATTAATAAATTTATCTACTATTTCAATTAAATTTATTAATCAATAAATTGTATAAAAAACAAATGACTAAATCAAATATAGTTTAGAGTTGAAAACTAAATCATTAACACTGAAATAGTTTTAACAAAATACTTACATAAAGTTTAAAAACAACAAATAAAGCTACAAAACACAAGAATAATAATGTCTTCATCTACACCAAGCAATTCTGAATATTTTGTCACAACCTTATGTGCCATAATAATCTTCTTATCTACTATTGTTGTCTTCTGTTTGTTATCCGTAACTGTGCTTCTTGTCTTAGACATGAAACTAGCTGAAGGTACTTGTCCTGGATCTAGCATTGTTCCAATCCAAGAGGTGATCTTTAATCTCATAGTTTTCCTGTAAAATGAGAAGCATATAACAAAGAATAAAAGAAATTAATTAAAGAAACTATGAAAACTAACTTACCATAAAAACTAGAAGTGTTGATCTCTCCCTGGGTAGGAAAGAAATCAAACTCAATGAAAATTTACTTAAGAAAATTCTATATAATACTTAAACCTATAAGTAATTGCAAATCAACTAATTATATAAAAGAAACGTTTACATGTTGCGTTCGAGTAGTCTTCTGAGAATCAGTGTGGATAGAGAGATTTGCGCCGCTGAAGGTGAGAAGAAGACACTAAAAGAAACTGTAATTAGGTTAAATATAGAAACTCTTAAAGATATCTGATTTTGTTAACCAAACCGACTACACCATGTTTTGACCATTTTCTGACCACCGCAAAAATGATTAAATTTTATTAAAAATATCTGACCACTATCTGATCCTTTTCTGATCATATTTTGGACGACATTAAAGTAGTTAAGACTTCGTCACAAATTAATGACCATTTTTGTGACCAGTTCGGTTCATCGGTAATTTCTGACCACTTTTTGGTCAGTTTGTTTAATCATCATAAAATGATTAGTTTGTGGTCGAAAATAATTTTGACAGCCTTATATGGTCAGAAATTTGGTCAAAATAAGCTATGCTTCCTGGTAGTGTCAATTTAATAAAGCCTTCTAAAATTTCTCGAGCCACTAATTGCATGGCTTCATTTTATATATTTCTTTCTAATGGTTAAATATTAAGACTACTAAAACTTTACAGAGGGGGTTTATTTTGGTGTTCCAAACGAAGGATGCTGAAAAGATGACAAACAAAAGACAACTAAGGATGCAGACATATTTTATGCATATGCTTGCCAATATATTAATTTGACAAAAAGATTCATTTCGTTTTAATTTTGATAGGAAAAATAGTAGAGCAACAAAACTGAATGACTCAATCAAAAACAAAAGTTCGACATCGTTTGGAAATTTGATCTTTCCATATAGGTAGGGGCTGTTCGTTTCTCCATTTGTCATTTCCATCCATATATGTAGAGACTGTTCGTTTCTCCATCTGTCATTTCCATCCAGCTGCTCCATTTATATGATCCATCTAGATGATCCATTTAGATTTCAAGGGCTGTTTGTTTTTCTATCCTGATGAGCCATCTAGATGAACCATCTTACTGGATTTTATGTTCGTTTCTTTATTTCTATTTCCATACAAATGAGTTTAATAAACAAATTACAAATATACCCTTGTTTTGATTTAATCATATGTTTGATGTTAATTTTAAATAAATTAACTTTTATTATTTAGTCTAAAATATGTTTACACTAAAATTATTTTGAAATTAATATTTTGACATTAATAAATGATTCCTTCATATAAATTTACAAATTTTTATGTAGATTTGTATTAAAATTTTACTATAATAATTTCTAATAAACAAAAAATTTGATAACCATATACTTAAAAAACTTTAAAGTTTCAAATTAAAAAGTGTATTAATAATAAAATGATTAAAATATTCAAATAAATATATCTAAAAGTAATTTTCCAGTTTTGACAGAAAATGAAAATTTTCGATTTTAGCAGAAAACAAAATTTTTTAATTTTGGCACGAAAAATGAATTTTCCGTGTTTGGAAGGAAAACAAGATTTCCGGTCTTGGCTGGAAAATGAGATTTTCCGGTTTTTGCGGGAAAATAAAGTTGCCAGGTTTTGGTGGAAAAATAAGATTTTCGGTTTTTGCGGGAAATGAAATTTTGTGTTTTAAAACAGTAGAATGCCAAAAGAAAACATCATATCATTTCATTATAAGTTAAACCATACACGCCAAATCTCAGCATAGATATATACCACGTCTTACAATGCCACATAATAAAGTCAAATAAATACAACAAATTTTGCATATGATTACAAATATATTATTTACGTTTTTTTAACGTTATATCATATACGTTAACAAGATTTTCCGCATGGAGATGGAGAACGTGAAGGGGAAGGGGAAAGAGAAACAAGATCAAGAAAACGGGAATCGAGTTGACGGTACATGAAATATGTACGAGGTGCAGTACAATAAAAATGGCATGTGACAAAGCAGCGTTTATGACTGTGATACCTAGGCAGACATTTCTTCGTCATACAATGTTTGATGCATGAATCTCTATCGAGCGAGCTACTGGTTAACACTTTCTTTCCATCAGAAGTCTTTAACGAGATCTTTTCACCGTTTAAGCAAGTCGCACTCATTAACATAGCCACCACTATGAATAATGTTATCATCTTCTCATTAATTCCTTTCGCATCCATTTTCTTGTTTGAACAACCGGTTTTCCTTTTAATTTGTTTTTTTATTAAGAAGGATGGATCGAGGATTGCTTTAGTAAGGGTTTCCAGGAACTTATATATGTGTCTGTTAAGCCTATTTTGTGTATTACTAACAAATCACTAATTAGAGCTTTTTCTATTCTTGCTTTGTATTTTCACTCAGTGGCGGATCCATGAATTTTTTTAACTGGTGTCATAAATTAATTTAATTATTTAATATTTTAAAATATAAATTTAAACTGTTATTAAAATAATAATTACACATACTAAATTTAACTGTTATTAAAAATAAACACAAATATTCAATTTGGGTCTAGAAATCCAAATAAATAAAAAGACAATGACTAAACTAAATTTTATCCAACCGAAAAGCATAACTAAGGTTCAACTAAAAAAAACTAATAAAGGAGATTGAACTTTTGGCCCGTTTTAAAACAAAATTAAATAAAAAAAAGGGGTGCAAAAGAGGAATTGAACTCAGCTCTCAGAATTTTAAGGGTGTCAGATGAAGAGATTATTAACCAACTCAGCTACGTTGGTACGTTGGATATAGCCTACTTATTAACTTAATATGTTTTTCATGGATTTTACTGAGTGAAACCCCTGTTCTAAAACTCGGGCGAGTTGCCGAGTACGCGGCCGCGTTTGCGCAAACCGGAGGCACGCCATGGCGAATTGAGGCTGTTCGGAAGTATAACGCGGACAAGCGAGTTAAGTCCGAGTTAACCGCTTTATTGCAAAAGTCGGTGAGTTATTAAAGAAATTCGGTTGTTTGAGTTGCAGAAAACTTGTAGATTTGGTTTTAAAATCATATGCTGAGTTCGAATTATGTTATTAGTGAGTGAAAATCTGAAGAAAACAAGTAAGAACAGGCCATTACCGTGAAAAAGTTGTTTGAGACATAATGCATATTTCCAGATCTACGAACCGAGGAAGGAGATGGGGACAAGATAGTCTTTTAATACTTAGTAAAGACAAAACTAGTAAAAATAACATTAAAAGTATAACTTTTGTCATTTGAACCGAGAACACAGGTTGTACTAAAAGAGAAGGGAAAATTCCTTAAAAATACACAGACTGACTTTCTTTAGCTGAAATAATACACGAACTTTCTAGGCTTCCCGAAAAATACACAAACTAATTTTAGTTGTTCATAAAATACATGAACTTTTGAATTTTGGAGGTTTCACACCTTGATTTTAACGACGTTAATTCTGATTAACGGAACATTAAGACGCTGTTAGACGACGTTAACTCTGATTCGAAAGTTCTTGTATTTTATGGACAACCAAAATTAGTTTGTGTATTTTTCGGGAAACCTAAAAAGTTCGTGTATTTTTTAAGCAAATAAAATTTAGTATGTGTATTTTTAAGGAATTTTCCAGAATATACTAAGATGACAAAGACTTTGTATTTTTTTTGTTTGACCGAAAAATGTAATTTTTGAATATATTTATTTGGGTTCATGTTGAAACCAGTTTTTTTGGGGTTGGTTCAGATCTATAATTAAAATACGTGTAAAATATATGTAATTTTCGGATCTAAATCATGTGATAGAGGATATGTTTTTTCGGGTCTTTGGATCAGGTTTAGGTCGGTTCTTTTTGGATCCAAGTCTTTCGGATCTACGATATTTGGACCCAATAAGTACTTTTAATTTTTGGATCCGTATCATATCCTGATATTTAACCTCTGAATAGGATACGAAATATCCAAACTCCATCAAATTTAGTCAAAATCTATCATACGAAATATCTAAACTTTCGGTTTGGTTTTGGACCGAATATTTTTGGGTCAGCTCTGGTTCAAGTTTTTGAATCCGGCTAAAATGCCTAGACCTAAACTGCTAAACCTGATTATAATAAATCTTGAATAAAAGAAATATGATGTTGCAAAAAAAAAGGGGAAAATTCCTTAAAAATACATATACTAAATTTTCTTTGCTTAAAAAATACACGAACTTTTTAGGTTTCCCGAAAAATATACAGACTAATTTTGATTGTCCATAAAATACATGAACTTTCGAATCAGAGTTAACGTCGTCTAACGGCGTCTTAATGTTTCGTTAATCAGAATTAACGTCGTTAAACTCAAGGTGTGAAACCTCCAAAATTCAAAAGTTCATGTATTTTATGAATAACCAAAATTAGTCCGTGTATTTTTGGGAAGCCTAAAAAGTTCGTGTATTATTTCAGCAAAAGAAATTCAGTCTGTGTATTTTTAAGGAATTTTCCCAAAAGAGAATAAGCCACTACACCACCTTGCATTGTTACGTTTAACTTACAAATAATAATATACTAGGTATTTAGCCCGCACATGCGGGCATAATCGTTTTACAAATATTTATTAGTTTATATCTTATTAATTTAAATGTTCTCAAAAAATTTAAACTAAACATCAAATTATTTATGTATGACAGTTTTATCTAAATTTTTAAATTTATAATAGAAAATATAATTCTAAATAACAAAAAAAGTATATAAGAATTATCTTATTTTTAAAAATTATGATTTACAATAAATAATCAATTCCACCAATGTTTTCAAAATGTTTAGTAGATCTCTTATGTTTTGAAATATTTATCTTTTTTCTTTGCAAACTTATTTTTTCTATGTTTCTCATATGACATGTAATTGATTATTTATTTGATAGAACATAAACATGAATTTTTATGGTAACACATATTAGCAAAATTTACAATTGTTAGAAAACATATTTTTTAAAAACTAAACACTAATAAATTCAAATAATAAATTGTATATACTATCTATGAGTTTTTATATTGAAAAAATGATATATATTATTTTATACCAAAAATATAGACATAATCCTTTAATGACATATAAGAGAAGAATTTTTTTATATAATATTAATAAGATAATATCAACTAGTTGTGTAAATGATAATTATCATATTTTTTTTAAAAAAAAAACTGCTTATTATATAATATATAAATATCACTAAATTTAATTATTAAAATCATTGACTCACCTACAATCATATGGAATTTTTATATAATAAAAGTAAGATACTATCAAATATTTATATAGTTGAAATATTGTAATTATTATGTTTTATTATTAAAATATATAAACATATTTATGGAAATTATTGACTAAGCCTAATAAATTGTATATGCTATCTATGAGTTTATATTAACAAAATCCGAAAATATATAATTTTTTATACCAAAAATATAGATATAATCCTCTAATGACATATAAGAGAGAAATTTTTAATATAATATTAATAATAATGTGAAATAGTTGTGTAAATGATAATTATCATATTTAAAAAAAAACTTTTAATATCTAATATTTAAATATCATTAAAGTTAATTATTAAAATAATTGACTCACCTAAAATCAAATAGAATTTTATATAATAAAAAATAAGATAATATCAAATATTTATATATCTGAAATATTGTAATAATCATGTTTCAGAACTGTTTATTATTAAAATATATAAAAAATATTTAAGAAAATTATTGATTAAACCTAAAATCATGGAGAAGATGACAAATCAGTAAAATCACTTTATAAATAATAGTATAGATATAAGAAAACTGTATAAAATTAATTCTCATTTAAGTAATCTCCGATTTTTTTTCAACTCGATAGTCTTGGACCGACCGCACGCGTTACGCCTGGCGCATTTCTGAACATGGAGTGAAACAGAGGTGACAATTAATTATTTATTGTTTTTAATAATTTTCCAGTATTGACATATTATTTATTTATAAGAAATGCTGAATGGTTACGGTTAAGTTTGTTATGTTTTTTCTTTGTTAGATCCTATGTATTTGTGTATGATATTAATCAGAATGAACTGTCATCAATCACGTTAGAGAGACGAACAATTATGGGCAAAAATCAAAAAACCAATAATGACAAAATAGGCCAAATCTTTATAATTAAAAATTTACACTTATTGCGTTATAATTACCAAGTTAAAAATTAAATAAAGAATAAAAACATACAATTTTAGATGTCTTATGCATATCTATAGCATTATATTCTTATTTTATTTTAAATTAATATAATTTTTCTTAGTATATCTTTTAAGCCGATATAATTTTTTTTGAGTATATCATATAACTAAAAAATAACAAATATAAAATTTCTTGAGTATACTTGGTATATATATCAAGTTTCATCATAATTTAAGGTTGCAAAAAAACATACAAAGAAAAAGGTATGTGACTATATGTAAATTATGCGTTTGCTTGTTCAAAAACGTTTTTGTAAAAAATTGTTATGAAAAGTTATTAAGCAGATATAATTTTGAAGAATTATTAGGTTGTATAGTTGTTCTTCTAATTTTCTTGTAAATTTATATGGAAAAGTTTTTTTTTTGAATGTTTATTCAATTGTACAATTAAAGTTGTTTGGAAAAGATTTTAAAGTTATCTTGTAAAATATTTATGCATAGTTTTTTTTTTTGAGCAAACTGGATTTAATTAACTTAAATTGGGTTTAAAGTCTACAAGGTCTGTTTGACTACAAAGTCTGCTTCAACATTAGTCGATCTAGGAATAAAATTAAATCATTGACTTAAATGAATTTGAAAGAAGGTAGATATCTTGAAGGACGCCATACATCTCCAACTTCATCTCTTGTCTATTGATTGTGTTGATTAAAACTTGCGAATCAGAGAGTATGTTGATGGAGTCGAGTCCACGAGAGAGAGCAGAGGTTATGGCTGCGTGAACTACCAAAGATTTTCCATGAGGGATGACGAAACAAAAGTTGAAGTCGCTGAATGATGTGAGGAGTAAACTAAATCATCAATGATCCGACCAAGTCCTGCATGTCCAGAGGAGGGGCTCCACGATGCATCGGTGAAAACCGAGCACATCCCAGAGCACATAAGGTTTGGTTCAATTCTAATCAAAGGTTTCATCGGTGAGGTGATGGAAGGTGTCTGAGCTATCATCCACTCTCTAGCATCATCGACTACAAAAAGCTGAAACAGAGATATTACGAATTGCAAATTATTCTCCCTACTGGTAAACACATCATGTCCGAATTTCCAAATGAAGACTGTTTTGACATTGCAGACGTTTGCAAGCCAATCAGAGGAGGAGACTGGTTCCGTAATGATTGCTCTAACGACTTCATCAGTCAACGTCAGCTACCCAGATCTTGTGGAGTACTCTCCTGATGGGGTTTTTTAGCCATACAAGTTCGTCGGTTGCTCCCATCTTGCTCGGTCTTAATCTTAAAATTTGTTCTTTGTGAAATGGCAGGATAAGTTCATTAAACCAAAATTTGGATTAACTGACAATCCACTATATGTTTTCTTTATGTTGGATCTAAGCATATATATATATATATATATTTGTGACCAACTGTATTTGCCGTCAACAAATGAAGTTATCTTATAGGTTAATGGTATATAACAATTTTGCAAAGTTGGAAATGTTTACAGAATAATAAATAAATGCAAGTAACGAACGAAATACAATTAATAAAAAAACCTAACAAAACTATTTAACTATTCATTAAAACTACAAATGGAAGAATATTAAAAAAATGGTAAAGAGTATTGATCTACTATAATCAAACACCTAATTTTGAAAGAAAAAAAAACACCTAATTTTGAAAGGAGCAGTGCCCGTTTTCTAAACGCACAAGCCATTGTCAGTTAAGTTACACATAGTTTATCTTATATCCTGTTTCGAAAAGAGAAAGCATATGCTTAGTTTAGTGTATAAATACATTCGAAGAAGCTCAAGATCAATTAGGAATCCCCTTCGGTTGTGTTCACACGATGTCTCAACCAAAACATAGAGAAATTCTAGGGATCTCTATGAGTCCTTTTAACTTCTCTTTGTTTCGAAATCATCTGCTGCAATCCGATGGAGTTGAGGAAGATGAACAGTACATGGCGGTGTGGTTCACCAAAGCTGCTCATCAGGACCACCAAAGTGGCTTTTGGGTGAACAATTAAGAAAATGACGAATCTTGTTTGAAACCTAATATGATTTATTGTGCATCGGGTTATTATAGTGCAAGTAATGTATGACATGGCGTTGAAGGTAAATTTGTCGCTTAAATATTTTATCCGACGTGGACGATCTCAGAACACTCTCAACCAGTAAGTCTATTTTTGATATTCTTGCACGTAACAGAGTTGTAGCTGATGATGAATTAGTGATGATCATTATTAATATGCTTTTACCATGGTAAATTTACATTTTGATTCAAATCTAAAGATGTTATGGTGTGCTATTCAAACCAGAATTATAAAAACGATTTAAAATCCTGAACCAACCTGATCTCACCTTCTGAAACTCTAACTGAACCTATAATGCATCAAATTGGTAATAGTAGAGTCACCATTGTTTCTAAACTCAGCCCTGAACCGGTTAAAGCCGTGACCTAAAAAGAACATCTAAAAATAGAATACGAAACCTACATGGAAACAAGCAATCATAAGCAAGTAAATCCTACGCCAACAATACTACAGCCAAAAACTACATTAATCCAAAAAAAGAGAGCACCAAAACATTACAAACTACTGCACCGTTGCTTCCAAACTTAACCATGATGAAAAGAGACTTAAGATACAAAAAGCTGCGGAAGCAAGTAAATATTACGCTAACACTACTACAACAACAACATGGCCAGAAAATGAAGAAACAGAGAGAGAGAGAGTGAGGAGCCTTACTTCTCCATTCAGAAACCTTCTGATTCAATCAACTACGATTACTTTCCGAGGCTTTCCAAGTCTCGGTTTTGTTGATGCTTTCTGCTTACTCTGCTTCGCATTCTTTCTTCTTTTGGTTCCATTCATATGCCAGTCATCGTCATCATCATCATCATCTTCTTCCTCACTAGGATCCGAATCTACGTACTCATCATCTTCGTCTTCATTATAATATACCTTCCGAGCGGCTTTTTTAGGTGCTGTTCTGGGTATATCATAGACTGGGATCTTAGTGGCCTCTGTGAATCCTGATCTATTGTGTAGATCATGGACTGGGAATCCTCTTGGTAAGTCATGGACTGGTGGGATCTTAGCGGTCTCTGCAAATCCTATTGGATAGAAACCCCAACAGCAATAGTAACTATCTTTTCCAGCAACTGGAGGTGGAGATGGAACTTTCACGGCCTGGAAAGCTCTCCTGCAGCTCTTTGTTTGACACTTGAGCACGCTTTCCTCGTACATGTTGGGATACTCGTAGAGCACGAAGCAGTATGGACATGTCGTCCAGAAACTTGGAACCTTCGGGTTAGAATCTGAACTCGGAGTCTGTTCGGTATGTTGGGTTTGGTTAGTGACCCCCGTTGGCTGAGGAGGAGATGGATTAGTAGAGGCCACTGGAACTGAAGAGGGAGTAGTAGAGACCGCTGGAACCGGAGGTGGAGTAGTAGAGACCGGTTGTGGCTGGAATGATTGAGTTGAATTGAAGATAGGAGGCAGTGGAGAGGGACCACCAGAGGCTTCAGGTGGCTGCGATTGAAATGCATGATGTGGTGTCTGCGTCACCGGTATTGGCTTAGACGTCGTAGGCTGCTGAGATACTGGCATTGGCTTAGAAGCTGTGGTTGGCTGAGATACCAGAAACGGGTTAGACGAGGCTTGCGGTGGCTGTGGCTGAGGCTGAGATACCGGGATTGGCCTAGAGGTCGCTGGTTGCTGAGATACCCGAAACGGGTTAGATGATGTCTGTGGTGGTTGAGATACCGGCGATGCCTTAGTGTTTGGTGTTGGCTGTGAAACTGGAAATGGATTAGAGGTCCGCTGCTGCGGCGGCGGCTCTGACACCGGAAATGGGTTAGAGTTCAATGATCGCTGAGACACCCCAGATGGCGTAGAGGTCGTTGGTGGCTGAGAGACAGCAAAAGGCTTAGACTTTTGCGATGGCTGTGACCCACCAGAGAAGGGCTTAGAGGTAGGTGGTTGCTTTGACACAGCAAAAGGCCTCGGTGCCTATACATGGAAAAAAAAACAATGCTTTAATTCATATACTTGAAACATGTCTACATTACTAAAGGTTTCCTTTTTATACCTCACGAAGACCCGTCCCTGCAAGAGGGTTAGAAGACGGCTGAGACATTGGGAATAGCTTAGAGACAGGCTGCGGTTTAGACACCGAATGTGTCTGTGGCTGAGTCGAGCGGTTCGGCTGAGACACAGAAGGTTGATCAGAAACCAAAGACAGCAGCGAGAGCTGAGCAGCTTGATTGGAGGACCTAGGTGGCTGAAACTGACTAGCTATAGGCTCAGAAGTTGGAGTAGGCTTAGACGACCAAGTGAGATCAGTAGAAGGAGGAGGCGCCCTGTGTGACGACGCCTCCTCATAAGACCTACCACTAGAAGACCGTTCTTGATCTTGAAAACGACGGCTAGGCTGCACCCTCTCCGTCGCAGCGTTCAAGTTGATAGACCTCTCTTCCTCAACAGGAAGTCTCCAGTCTCTACCGCTACTACTACTCGAACCACCGCTCCTCATCATCTCACTCTGCTCCTGACCAAACTGCTGTTGCAACGGCTGAGATTGCATCACTTGCTGAGGCTGAGCAAAATGCGAGTGCTGGTGAAGCTGAAACGGCAGCTGCTGGTTCTGATACGACACCGTTTGATGCTGAGGAGACTCTTCTTGCTGTTGCTGCTGATGCTGAGGAGACTCCGGCGGCTGGTTCAAAAGCTGAAACCCTAGTTGACCTAACTGCCCGAACTGACTCAGGTGAATCTCCCGGTCGTACAATGCCTTCCTAGAGGGGTCGGAGAGGACGTACCAGGCGTCGGAGATGAGCCTGAAGGCCTGATCGGAGTAAGGGAAACGGTTGCGGCTGGGGTTGAGGAGGACGGCGAGCCTGCTGTACTGAGTGGCGACGAGCTCGGGGTTGTGGGTGAGGCGGACGAGGCGGAGGACGGCGTACCAGTCGGGGAGATCGGAACGGATGCGAGATTCGCCGGCGAGGAGAGTGTCGGCGACGGCGAGGATGAGCTCGGCGGGATCTACGAGGGAGTGATCGGCCTCGCATGCGCGGATCGCGTAGGTTTTGGAGCCGTTTAGGTCGCCGGATAAGAGGAGCTTCTGCGCCGTGACGAGCCAGCGTTCGGCGTCTCCTCCATCTCCGCCTCCGTTATTACCTCCGCCGCTCATCATTTTTTTTTTTGAACAGTGGGGGAAGACTTTGTGTGAGAGAGAGAGAGAGAGAGAGAGAGAGATTTGGTTTCAGTGGAAAAATGAATGTCTTTTTCTTATTGTATATAGTTTTGATTAATTAATGATACAACAGCATTTATGGTGTTTAGATTTTGGGTTTCAAGGCCCAAATGACATTGAACACGAAATGTCCATCTTTTAACTGGAAGTTAGTTTCTCCTGCTGGGTTTTTTCTCCGGACTTATAAAACTCAAGCCAATATTAACAAGAAAAGAAAACCCGGATCAGATATACAAAGTTTATCTAAGTTTCATGTAGCGCTCATGTTAGTTGTTTCATAATAGTTAATTATTTAAATATTATTAATAAACTATCTTCAGATCAATCAAAGAGTATTACACAATCGTCAGCCTGGTTTCATCTCTATCCCATTGTAAGGAATGTCTTCATGTATCTGGATCAGGTCTCAACCCAAGGATTAACGGGATATCCACCGGGTGGAAATATTCATGTAAAAGAGGTTGATCCCACTCTTTCAAAGCATTTCTAATAAAGGAACAAACAAGAGTTGGAGTTGTCTATAAACCACATGAGTTGAAGCTCTCAGTGGATGGACCATCTTTTCTGGAACCGTTCCAACCCTTAGTATTGAGATTCGATCCAACCATCTTTCATAATCCAAAAATTAGTAAGTTTTGCAGATTGGACAACAGCCAAAAGATAGTGAGTACATTTTTCGGTCTTCCAAAGACGAGGAGTGATTTGAATATCAACCTTTGAGGACACGTGTCAATATGAAATCTTGAAATTGTATTAGCCTCTGCAATCGTTTCACAAGCATCCCTTCCTTGAAGTCATAAAGATCTCGAAAGCCCAACCATTCCATATCTTGGGAGATGCATATATTGTCCTATGCTATCCAATGAAACCTTTTGCTATTTTGTTTCGAAATCCACCAAAAGTTTGAAATGACACTTTTAAGTTTCTCAATAATGTCTTATGGAAGGGGAAATCAGCCGATTCATACCTCAACAGAGATCACGTCCAATCAAGATACTTAACTCGCACTCTGCAAAAACATACATCAACACATAATATTTTCAAATTTCATACATCAACTAACAAAATTCGACTTTTACATATATTGACCATTTATCCGTTAGTCAACAGTAACAGAGTCACAGATGTCCGTTAAATATTGATTTTTTATATTTTAAATAATTATTAATAAAAAAACACTCTTGAAAGACAGGAGAAGGGGATTCGAACCTGAGTTAAGATAACATTTTAATGGGTTAATTAACCATTGGGACAGACACGATTTGTTGATTGTTTCCCTATAGTTTTATATTTAAACATATGGCGTTTATCTCAAATAATTATTTAAATAAATAATAAAAAATAAAATTTTTATTCAAACTCAAACTTTTTATTAGAAACAGATTTCGATATATATTTTTTCAAATTCAAACTTTTTATTAGAAACAGATTTCTAAACTCAAATAATTGGTTTCGATATATATTCAAACTCAAATAATTGGTTTCGATATATATTTTTTTCAAATTCAAACTTTTTATTAGAAACAGATTTCTAAATTTTTTATAAAAGACGATTTTCAATTTTTTCAATCTTTTGAAATTTTTTAATATTTATTTATTATATTTTAGAATTCAAAACCACCTCTCAACTCTAAATTCTAAATATATATTAGCTGATCATAAGGATATATATGTATATTTACCTTTTATAAAACCTCAATAGTTGAAGAATTAGAGCTCCAGATGTAATAAAAATGTTTAAAATAGTTTAATATCAAACTTTAAACTATTATTTAAAATATATGATTTTAAATTCAATTTTTAAAATTTTTTTTTTTGAATTTCTGAAACTATTTAAAAAAAAATTATTACAGTCGGAGCTCTAATTCTTCAACTATGGAGGTTTTATTAAAGGTAAATATACCTATATATATATCCTTATGATTAGCTAATAGAGACTTAGAGTTTAGAATTGGGGTGGTTTTGAATTCTAAAAAAATAAAAATAAAAATATTTAAAAAATTCAAAAGATTGAAAGAAAAATTGGAAATCCTTTTTTTAATAAAAACTTTTGGAGATCTTTTTGTTATAAAATTTTTGAATTTGAAAAAGATATATTTCGAAAACAATTATTTGAGAGAATAAAAAGTTTATTTTTCATTATTTATTTAAATAATTAGTTGAGAGAATCGTCATATGTATAAATATTAAACTGTAGGAAAACAATCAACAAATCTGTTTGTCCCAGTGGTTAATGGACCTATTGAAATGTTATCCAGACCACGGTTCGAGTCTCTTTCTTCTCCCTATCAAGAGTGTTTTATTTAATTATTTATTATTTAAAATATAAAAAAACAATATTTAACGGACATCTATGACTCTGTTATTATTGACTAACAGATAAATGGTCAATGTATGTAAAAGCCGAATTTTGTTAATTGATGTATGAAATTTGAGAATATTATATGTTGATGTATGTTTTTACACAGGATCCGAGTTCATATACTGATCAGAACCGCAGCCCTCTGTTGAAGTATGAATTGGCCGATTTCCCTTTTATGGAAATATAGGACATGACATCACATAGGTGGGTACTGCTTAAGCCACAAATTTAATTTGGTTTCTTTTCTCTCCTTCGATAAGAGTCTTGTTGACCATAAGTTAAAGCACCCAGCCATTAAGTAGATCTTATACAAAGAAAAAACATTTACCTTTGAGCCACAAATATTCTCCAGTAATCCTAGGTACATATCTTTACCGCGTTCCATTAAACTTCCTAAAACGCTTTTAACCTCTCTTTTCAAAGGTTGGTCCACTATATTTTCAAATATAATAGAAGATCTTGTCGCATTCAGTCTTTGACAGATGTCTATCCTGGATGTCAAGGATATTTATAGAATCTTTGCCCATTGCCTCATTAAATTAATGTGTTTAAATATTAACGGTTCAAAAACTGTCTCAAACAACCCGAAATTGATATGAGCCAACCTGAAACTGAGTCGAAAACATGAATTCTAAATGGTTCAAAATTTATCAACCCAAAATTTGGTCCCAATAAATAAACGATCGAACCTGATCTAGAGACCCAAATACCAATGCTCAGAGGTGAACCCACATAAAGGAGAATGGGTTCACCTGACACCACAAAAATTATATAAACCAGGTTTTGTAAGTTGTGTTCATTAGTTGATAGTAGCATATTTGGTTGAAAAGTGCATTAATGTACCCCAAATCACGGTTACAATCCCCTCTATAATACTTTTATATTTTTTTGACCCATCAAAAAAAATATTGGGTTCGCCAATGCTTGTTAGTTTCTATGTGAATAAGCGAATATGCGTGTATACATCTCTAGGTTTAACCGCATTGTTCACGGATATAATACAGAAAATACACTAATTTATACATCACTAGGTTTCTTGAGAAGTTATATGATTTGGTCTCTCGCAATCTTGAGTTTCTTAAATTGAACACATGATAGGGTTTAGTACTTAGATGTTACAATCATGTGGTCACGATTATTTTAAGACGAATTAGAACAAGTGAGGAGCCCACGTGATGAAGATTCATGTTAATATGTTATATAACGACCAAAACCTTAGCCTTCTCAACTTGAGGCGGAAACACACACCAAGCCAAATCCATTTTGTTCTACTTGTCAACTTGTGTCTTGCATTATTTTTTTATAAGATAGCAAATATATTTTTGTTCTTCTACGATTCAAATGTATGCAAAGGATTAGCCCTTATAGGCCCATAGCTCCTACATAATTTGTGGCTTGTGCAATTTGGAGAGAAACAAAAGGACACTATTTCGATGTCCCATGTACGTTTTCGACCATATAAGCAACACTATCTACTAGCCAGCTGGGATCTATACAAGTTTTAATTTTAATTTTCTTAAAAAAATCATTTACTTTTTCCAAAAATATAAAGAATCATTTTTATTATGTAACTTACGTTGCTACTTTTGTTAAATTCTTGAAAACTTGAACTTTTATTTTTGTAGAAATTATTGCAATTTATTAGTATCAATTGCTTATAACCTGCACAGGAATGGTAGATCTATCAAGGTTTTGATAACAGATGGTTGGAGAATGATATTTGCAGATCGCAATGGATTAAAAACTTACCTTTCGATGCAAATCTGATAGCCAATCAACTCATTAATAATACCATTGAGGAGGTAAAATATTCAAACATTAGAGGAAGTTTTTGTAATGGGAGTGTACCCATTATTTTGGCAAAGTAGCCGGTGGCGGTGGTGTCTAAAGATCATTTTTGGAGCTGGCAATTCAACAAGAGTGGATGCTGTTCGGCCAAGTCATGTTTTTGGTTGCTTATTCATCAAAACAAGAAGGTCGAGTACATAGAATCAGAGACTTTTCCCTCAGTAAATGCGTTGAAAGAACATGTTTAAGATGGTGTTCAAAAAAAAAAAAGAACATGTTTAAGATGAGTTAACTGCTCCTAAGCTCAAAAATTTAGTACTGATAAAACTAATGAGAATTTGGCCTTGGATTGTTTAATAGCTTTTGAAAAAAAAAATCAAATATACAGCTCACATGTAACCCATTTTAATGCATGAAAAGAGTACACTCAAATAATTGTAGATTCAGATTCAGTAGTCAGTACTATTCAATGGTTCACTCATTAACTCCAATGTTCAATCAAAATTGTCCATTTGGACCGCACATCTGAATCTTACAGTATATTTACATATAAATCCAATTACATAGCGTAAAAAAAACAGAAAAGAGACATAGTTGTCAGAAAATCAAAACCGGACATTTGGACCGTATACGAAATAAATAATTACTTCCATGTTATACATTTTTCATCTAAATTGAAAATCTATTGAAAACATACAGTAATTTTTTTATCAACTTATATGCAATAAATAAAAAATTATAATAAATTAATTTTCTTAAAACTAAACCATTTCAAAATACAGCAAAAATTAATGAAATAATAAACTTTATAAAACATTTATACAAATATATGATTCCACTAATATCATAAATATATGGTATATATAAATATATGTATTTTATCTTTCAAAATAAAATCAATCTTTAGCTTTTTCATTATCTTAGAAAATATTTTAAACTATTTTACAGAACTATTTCTAAAACGCATCTATTTTTAAATATGTATTCACAAAAAACGCTAAAATTCCAATAAAAGTTGAATATTAGGATTTTTTAAAAAAAAATATACATAAAGAAGTATTATAATTTTAAAATTATTATTTATAGAGTTATCTGAGAATCCAAGAAAGGACCAGTTGAATAAGCAAAAGAATAATCAAGGGTAATAAAGTAATTTACTTCGCTTATCTCTCCCTCCAGAAAATCTCAACGACCTAAAAGGCCAAAGTATAACCCTTTAACTAAGGAACGAACGAGAGCGTTCTCCGCGCTAAAAGAAAATTCCAAAAAAAAAAAAAAATCGATTTTTCATTTTACCTAAATCGAAATATTCTCCGTCTCTCGATTCTCTTCGCCGCCGGGCTCAACAATCCATTAACCCGACCCGGAACAAGCTCCGATTTTGATTTCAACACTAAACACTACCCAACATGCTGACCTCACTACCGCAATGACCCGTACCGAACCCAACCGGAGCTCCAAATCCGATTCCGAGAATTCCGGCGGCGGAGGAGGAACCACCGCGATGAGGGTTATCGTTCCGTTACAAGGCGTGGTTCAAGGCCGTGGCGGGCTGTTCTTAGGCTCCGTGATTCCGTGCGCTTTCTTCTACTTCCTCCAGTTTTACCTCAAACGCAACCGCAAAAACGAACCCGACTCCTCCGGCCAGCGAAACCCGGACTCCGATTCTAATTCTAATTCCGGGTCTCCGGATCCGACCCGGTCTCAATCCGCCGGGCATCTCACGGAGCTTACGAGTTTGCCTCGTTCCCTCTCTCGGATTCTCCTCTCGCCGAGACTCTCCGGCGGAGCCGTTTCCGTTTCGGGGAGGGCTGGTTACGTAATCAAGGGAGGAGACTCGCCTTACTACATGGGTCAGAAACGGGTCGAGGAGGATCCGTATGATGAGTCGGGTAACCCGGACGGAGTCATCGAACTCGGTTCAGCTCAGAACATAAAGGTTTGAACTTTGTGGGTTTTCAAAAGAAAGTTTGTGACTTTTCTTGATTTGACTGTCTCTTTCTTTGTAACAGTTAAACCTGGAAGATGATTGGGTTTCAGGCAATCCAAGAGAAGTAATCTCAGATGGGTTGTGTATTAGTGGCATTGCTTCTTACGAGCCTTGTCATGGACTTACGGAACTCAAAATGGTACTTCCCTCTAACACTTTTTGTCTTCTTGAGATGTTTTCTATGTGTTCTTGAGAGAAGTTGTCTGGATTATGAACAGGCTGTGGCAGGATTCATGTCTGAAGCAACCAAGAACTCGGTTTCTTTCGATCCTTCGCAGCTAGTGTTAACTTCTGGTGCAGCGTCTGCCATTGAGATTCTCTCCTTCTGCTTAGCTGATTCCGGAAACGCCTTCCTTGTTCCAACTCCGTGTTCACCAGGGTAAAGTTTTTAGTTCTTAACTATCTACTGTTTGACCAGACAATGCTGAGTCTTGTTCTGTTGTGTACAGATATGATAGGGATGTTAAATGGCGAACGGGAGTGGATCTCATACACGTTCCTTGTAGAAGCGCGGACAATTTCAACATATCAATGCTTGTTCTCGATCGAGCATTCTACCAAGCCAAGAAACGAGGTGTTAGAATCCGTGGCATCATAATCTCAAACCCTTGGAACCCCACTGGGACTCTGTTGAGCAGAGAGAATCTCTACGCGCTTCTGGACTTTGCTCGGGAGAGAAACATTCATATCATCTCGAACGAAGTCTTCGCTGGTTCTGTCCACGAAAAAGGAGGAGAGTTCGTTAGCATGGCTGAAGTAGTAGACACTGAGGAGAATGTGGACAGAGAAAGAGTTCATATCATCTACGACCTCTCGAAAGACTTGTCCTTCACGGGCCTTAGAACCGCAGCTATCTACTCATTCAACGAGAATGTGTTGTCTGCTTCAAGAAAGCTCACAACATTATCTCCAGTCTCTTCTCCTACACAGCATCTGCTCATATCAGCAATCTCAAGTCCCAAGTTTGTTCAGAGGTTTGTGAAAACCAACAGGGAGAGGTTGATGAGGGTCTACACAGAGCTTGTCAAGGGGTTGAAAGAGTTAGGGATTGAGTGCACGAGAAGCAGTGGTGGGTTCTTCTGTTGGGCGGATATGAGAGGATTGATGTCGTCTTACAGCGAGAAAGGTGAGGTCGAGCTGTGGAACAAGCTCTTGAACATTGGCAAGATCAATGTGATACCAGGATCTTGTTGTCATTGCATTGAACCGGGATGGTTTAGGCTCTGTTTTAGTAATTTGTCAGAGAGAGATGTGCCTGTAGTTATGAACCGCGTTAGGAAAGTTTGTGAAACTTGTAAATCGTAATTTTTTTGATATTTGATTATCTGTTCTGAACCCGAATATGGATTGACATTGACTAAACCGGAAAATGTAAGCCAGTGAATTGTGCAACTGAAGCCAATTCAGGATCGGTTTACGGTCAGACATGGCTCCGTTATTGCAACACTACCAATTTTAGCGTCAAATCGACAAAAGTAATTTGGTTTGGGTACTTACAAAATTTTGTTCGGTTTTTTAGTTTTCAGTTTAGCTATTGTTATTTTGTTGATAGTTTACGGATTGTGATTGTTTATAGTACTTTTAATACCATTCGATTTTTTTCAGTACACAAATAGAATAAGTGTTTAAAATTTCAAATCTAAAGTTCGTAATTTGATTTTTACTATTTTTATCCAAAATCTACATCCAACAAATAAAATATAAAACAAAATAATATAATTTAATACATCGATTAGTAACATAAATACTGAAGTTATATAATTTAAATTTGTATTTAATTTAGCCATGTTCTTTTAGACGATGCAGCGTGATTAGCGACCATATTTATAACTGTTTTCTTGTCCTTGTATGTAGAGAGACAAAAATGCTTTTGCCGATCGAAAGTAATGGAGCAACCGTTTTAACCGCCATTATTTTTTACAGCGACACAGACGACACCTGAACCCTTGCGAAAGTAATCGTAGCGATAATTTAAATTATTTTCCACCATCTTTTTTGTCTATTTTGATGTTCTGTGTTTGATCGCTAAAAATGATTGCAATGACTAGATATCGAACATGGCCTTAATAATTTGAAATTTGTATTAAAAATAAACATTAAAATTAGTATTCGGTAAGTAAATATATTAGTGCAGAAGGTGCGGACCATCAACTTTTGAACGTATCATCTTAAAGAGGTTCTCGTTGTCAACAGTGGAGGCCCAGAAAGCTAAGATCAGGATTATCCCTGCAAAAAAGAGGTTTCTTAAGCCAAAAGGTATAGGGGGGTCCACAAAAAATTAAGAAACGGATGCCAAAGTCGATGAATAAGAAACGTTTCTTGTGGGTTTTTTGCACTGTTTGCGGGTTTTACTGACACGTGGCGATCCGTGATTGATTCACTTTTTTTTCTTTAAAAAAAAAATAAAAAAAATAAGAAACTCAAATGGAGTTTGTGGGATAAAGATGCTCTAAAGCTGTTGTATATGGATCTTCGATTATTTGTCTTTGAATCGAAGCAGAATCACGTGTTAGTGAACCGGAAAAATTAATGAGTGGGAATGTGAGAATTACCCAAATTAGTAAACCGATTTGCATTGTCGGTTATCGGATCCTAAACCGAACTCAAACCCAGTTCGAGAACAACGCTTAATCAATTAGTAGCATTTTCTTCCAAAGAACTCGAGATTGACGAAGAAGAAGTAGCTGCATTAACTTCACTTAACACTCGAAAGCGACGCCATACTTACTCAATGAAAAAAACTAATTTAGAATTTTTTTCTTGGGGGTTGATTTATAAAGCTGAGAAAATTTCAGCTGCATTTGCTAGAAACGACAAAACAAAAGTCAAGAAAACAAAAAGAAAGACCTAGAGAAGCGATTTTTCAAGAATGATGAAGACATGATCAAGAAACTTAAGAATAAGATATGAGAATATGTGTCTCTAAGAACCAAACCCATTAACGAATATAAGTGAAGATAAGATTTGCTGCACACAACTTCAGTCAAGACATTCTATTGACATCTACATACTCAAACTTACATCTGTAAACTCTCTTTTTTTTTTTTATCTTTGTTTGCAGATCAAGTAAAGCATTCGTCAAGTTCGCTATATAATATTAGGATGTGAAATTTTGAGTTAGAATACTATGTATACAACTATTTATTTAATTTAAATTATCACTTCATAATTAGCTAATTTTCTTTATTTTAGAATTAATTATTTATCTATTAAAAATGAAAACTATTAATAATATTTGATACTCTAAATTGGTATCTTGTTCTATTTTTGAAAATTCACTTTAATTTTAAAGACAAATCATATACAGTCTGACTTGAAATTATTTTATTTTTAAATAGATGGATACGAATGGATGATTCTTTACTTCACATCTTACAAAACTATCTTCAATTATCATAATAAAGGAGATAAATACTTGTCAACTGTCACGATCACAGCTTCAAAACTCAAATTTTCTGCTCCAAAAAGGTAAGAATCTTAAACTTCCCTCTCTTTTTTTTTGAAACAAAACTTCCCTCTCAAGAACACATAAATAACTATGCATAATTACACATACACACATTGTTATTACTACTCTGTCAAGAAACTGTCATAGGTTTATATAATAACGTATACTTAGAATAGTATATATAATATTATGCTTGAAAAGCTTTACAATAACTTAACACAACAGACTTTTTCCAATCATTTGTCTCAGCAGAATTCATGGTATATTCTCGGAAAGTTACTTAATTCGAATTTTCCTGGAAAATATTTCAGTATATATATATATATATATAGTATATCGAAAATGTTCTCAGATATGCTACAAAAATTGAGAATTGTTTTGTGTGGTAACTTCAAAATTGTTTCTCTACTAGATATATACTTCATCCGTTTTATTTTAATTGTCGTTTTAGAATTATGCACACAAATTAAGAAAATATTTAATTTTGTATATTTTCAAAATAAAAAAACATTACATATTACTTAACTATGTTTCAACCAACTGAAAAATAAACCGAAAATTAAGAAATTTTGCATTGAAATTCTAAAGCGACATTTATTTTGAAACGGAAATTTTATTTTACATCGATAATTAAACTAAAATGGAAGATACTTAGGTTTATTGTTTTACATTTATTGTTTTCTTTAATATTGATGATAAATCATAAAAATTGAATTATAACTCGAATATCATCTAACTGTCTCAAGAATCGAGTATTTCTATTTTTTGATTCTACTTATCTCGAAATATGAAAGTATTATCTTCTTAATTTTAAACGTTGACATTTTTTTTTTGAAAGCAACACTGACTTCTTAAACTACTTTGAATAATTCGTTTTAATTTCAAAGAAAAATCAGATACAATCTGACTTGGCAAATTGTATGGATAGGAATGGATGATTCTTTACTTAGTTTTTCTTACAAAACTAACTTAAAATGTTACATTAAAAAGAGGGATAAATGAGCAGACTTGTCAATTGTCACGATCATAGCTTCAAAACTCAAATTTTCTACTCCAAGAATCTTAAAACTTCCCTCTCAAGAACACATATATATTAATACAAAATTACACCTACACACATAGCTATAACTTGTACATCAATAAACGGTCATAAGTACTCTACAATAACATATACTTAGAATATTATAACATTGTGCTTGGAAGTTTTACAATAACTTCACACAACATACTTTTCCACTCATTTGTCTCAGCAGAATTCATGGAAAGTTACTCTGTTTTTCCTGGAAAGCTACTCATCTTTTATTGATATAGATAACTCACAGTAAGATGTTCAACATTATAATCAATGGCATGGAGATCATCTGGAGAACAACTCTTTCAACACTAATGCTTTTTTTCTTCTTGAGATATTTCGATAAACCTCCATCACCACCAAACCCTCTCCTTATTTTCTTCTTCCTCAGTTTGATCCTTTTCTTGTTTATCATCCATAGTAATCACTTTGTTTATAAAGAAGCCGAAGATTTCAGTGTTCTGTGCACGTTTGAAGAAGACAGTACTGTGCTTGATCATTACGCCGTAGACAAGAGCATAGAAGATTGTTGTTATCTCACAAGATATTGCCATGGTAATGACGATGATTGCTTTAGCTATTATGGTGGTTTTCTTGAAGTTGATTATGATGGTGATATATGGAATGCTGATGAAGATTATAGCCAGTGGAATGAAGATGATAGTGATGATGGTATTGAAAAACATGATGATGATGATCATGGGCAGGGTGATGATGATGATGATACCTTGACGACTAGGATTAATGATTACATTGCAAGTGTTTACAATGGATGGAGTGAAGAGAGACGAGCAGATAAACTGTTTGTCTAATATTTTATTTACTTTGTTTTACTTCCTCGCTGTACATTATGAAGAAATTGTTGTGGTGTGGTACATAAGTTTGGTTGTTAGACACTGACAAGATTTACTCTTGTTGTACTCTTGTTCTTTGAGTTTCGAACGCTGAAATTGCGCCAACGAGTGTTTAGCAGACACAATAGTGACCGAATATACACATGTAACTTGAGAACGTAAGGAAAACCGATTGAGTTTTAAAAGTAATCAATAAACCAGTCAAACTCCAAACTTTGATCCAGGAAGAGCATGTGATAGCATGTGCCTATCACATGCTCAAGCAGATAAAATAACAGAGTAAACAGTCTTTGAAGGAGAACAGAACCAAGCGAGGACGGCCCAGTGGTCTGGAGGGAGCTTTGGCCCCAATACGGACCGGGTTCGATTCCCACTGACCACTGGGAATAAAATTTAACATCTGAGCTCCTTAGCGTTCAAGTGACCGAGGCATATTCTGACCGATAACATAGACTGCTATGGATACTCGTCACTAGTCTAGATCTATCTCGGTGGAGGCCAGGATACACCGATTTATTCAAGAAAAAAAGAAAGAAAAAAAAAAGAACAGAAGAGAATCCCTTTTTTTTTTCTTTTTTTTTCTGAACGCACCACCATCATTTATTTGAATTGTAAAACTTGGTCTTGCCTTTAGCTAGCTGTGGCACCATCTATGCCTAATACGTAGCATACTATCATTCAAAGCGTTACATCAAGAACCTTAACGAAATCAGATCCCACAGGGACTGAGAGCACACTATCATACCACTCAAGCTTGCCCCAACAATCTCCATTGCGTCTTTCAAGCGCTATCTTCGCACAAAATATGGTGTCCCTTTGAAGGCCGTGACCACTTAGATTTCTATTCCAGGAAACCATCATCTTCCCACCACCATAACCTGTCAATTTAACATACAAACTACAAACACCAAGAGGAGTAGGCAACTTAGGTAGCCCTACCATACCCTTCAAATCTCTCCACCTTGTCTCGTCAGTGTCATACCATCTCAGAGCTCCATCATCAGAAACAGAGTACAAAACATTATCAATCTCGCAGTACGATTCCGAATACATAATATCGCTCATCCTTGGATATTGTTCAACGAGTTCCCATCTACATTGCTTTGAATTGAAAGCAAAGACTCCATCAAAGAGAGTTACCGCGTGGAGCTTTCCATCAATAAAACAAGTGATTCCGTGGCAATTCAATCCATAGCAAGGGAGATCCCAAGTTTGCGTAGTTGTGTTGAATACCTGGAACGATTTCTTCCAGGAACCATCTTGATGGTAGCGTCCTAGTACATATATCTTTCGATCAAGTACCCTGGCGGAAAACTCATGTAGCTCCACTGGCATGCTTGGAGCCTTACGCCACGTGTTCGACCTGCAATCAAGAATCGAGACCCCAGAGCTGGGCGTGGGAAGAGAGGGTTTATCTGCGAAGCCAATGTTGTAGATATCAGACCCAACAGCCACAAGATCTGAATAACCCACACAAGGAGAACCATCATCGAGCATTGGGACTCTACTCAAAACATACCCGCCGCCACTTGAACTACTCTTGGAGTAGGAGAGGGTGTACCACTTATAAGAACCCAACCCGATCCTCAAGCAAACATAGAGACAACTCTCCGGGAGGCCCAAGACTGACCTAACCTTGTAAAGCTCAGGTGAAGCCACCATTGATCGAAAGCTCTTGGAGACTAGCGACAGAGTCCGATAGTATAATATCGGAACGCGTGCCACGATCATCAGTACCAAGTGACCACGGTGACGATGGCAGCAGCAATGGCACTTCGTCGGATGTGTTTGGGGTCGGCTTCTTCTTCTTCTTCTTCGCCCTAGTACTTGTAGTTGTCGTTTTTTTCCTCTTCCTCTCCCTTGATACGAAATCCCCCTTGATCAACCTCTTCTCCATCTCTTCTCCTGTTTTTAAAGGAAGAAGACGACAATTATGTTTTTGTATAGAAATTTGAGTACTAATTTTATTTAGTTAGGGATGAATAACGAAATTGGAAAAAAGAAAAGAAAACCCCACGGCTGAGGGCTGACTTAATTTCATGAGATAATAATTATCGATATCACACATATATATATATATCTATGTCCGAACGGTAACAAAAGAAATATTACACTTATTTTAACAAACCAAATGCAATTTCAAAGGCGAAACAACTTATAGATTCACCAACCAATAGTAATTGGTCATTTGATATTTGATATTTTTTAAAAAAAGGAAACAAAATAATTAATAAAACAATAGAATTTAAAATAAAAAGATAAAATATAGCTAAAAATAGTAGTAAGTGAAAAAAAAATTAATATTGTTAAAGCCGTCAGCACAATATTAAACATTAAACCCTAAATTTTAAACCCTAAATCTTAAACCCTAAATCCTCCGGTAAATCCAAAATCCTAAAACAAAAACATTAATCCTAAATCTTAATAACACTAAACCCTAAATCCTAATCACTAAACCCTAAACCCTTGGGTAAACCATATTAAACCCTAAATCCTAAATTTTAAACCCTAAACCTTCTGATAAATCCTAAAGCCTAAAACAAAATATTAAAACTAAATCTTAATAATACTAAACCCTAAATCCTAATCACTAAACCCTAAACCCTTGGATAAACCATGAACTCTTAGATAATCATAAACTCTAGGATTCATGGTTTACCCAAGGGTTTAGGGTTTAGTAATTAGGATTTAGGGTTTAGTAATTAGGATTTAGGGTTTAGTATTATTAAGATTTAGTTTTTAATATTTTTTTTTAGGGTTAAGTATTTATCGGAGGATTTAGGGTTTAGTATTATTAAGATTTAGTTTTTAATATTTTTTTTTAGGGTTAAGTATTTATCGGAGGATTTAGGGTTTAAGATTTAGGGTTTAGGGTTTAGTATTGTACTGATGGTGTTAACAATATTAATTTATTTATTTTTTTAACTTACTACTATTTTAACTATATTTTATTTTTTTCTTTTAGAAATACAATATAACTTAAAAAATATTTATTATTTTGTTTTCTTTTTTAAAAGATATCAAATATCAAATAATCAAATACTATTGGTTGGTAGGTTCACCCTAGGGGGTGAACCCAAGAATAAGTCCAAAGAAAATACTTTTCAATCGCCAGTCCAAACAAGACTCCAGGGCCATAGCCCATTGCCGCTGCTTTCCAGTTCAACACTTGTACTTGCTTTTGAGATTTTGATGGTGCTTTGTCCCGAAGCAACTCTCTTGAAAAGGAAGACCACAAAGATTGATATTCCCTTTAACAGAGGATTTAGGCTGTTCTCCAAACTGTGTGCCCTGCGTTATCATGCCTGTGAGTTTGTTATGTGACATCTACATGTACTCCAAGAACAAGAGGGTTGCTAGCTCCTGTGGAATTTTTCCAGAAAGTTGGTTCCGAGATAGGTCTAGTGACTCGAGCCTCGTGATTTTAGTCCAAGAAGATGGAATATGACCAGTGAAATCATTGTTGGATAGGCCTAAAGATTCTGGAATCTCTCCTCCAAGTTTGTTCTCAGACAAATCAATTGATGTGTAGGTCACAAGGATTTTTTCTAGCTCCATGTTTATTCCTTTGTTTCTCATATACATGGAAGGGTAATATGTATACAATTAATCATCTCCCATGTACAGTATCTCTCTTTCCTCTTGAGGAGTACTGATCAAAGGTGTACTCCATTTGTCTTGTGGTAGGCTTCCGTTGAATTTATTACGCAATATGTCAACCATCCGCAGGCGCGCAAATGATAGCGGATTTTGAGGAGAATATATTGGACCATGGAACATGTTTTGATTGTAGGACAATGATTTGTAGGCTCGGGAGATCCTTCATAGAAAACGAAAAAGTGTCAGCGATTCTATTGCTCTCCACGTTTAGAACCTCTAGGTCTGTGCAATTTGTAAGAGACCTTGGAAGCTTTCCGATTATTTGATTGTGGCTAAAGTCAAGTGCTCTTAGGGAGCCAGTTTCGTCAAGTTGCTTGGGTAGGTTGTATTATGAAAAGACAGGTTGAGGTACCTGAGGTAGGTTAATTCTGAGAGAGGCTCTGGGATTTTATCGCGGAGACGGTTATTGCTAAGGAATAAATTTTCAAGCTTAGATGATGAAGAGCAATTTAGAGTATCAAGAGACTCGATGAGATGGCTATGGCTCAAATTAAGACTTTGACAGGAACGGGATGGTGAGTAGAGAACAAGGAACACTTCCACTTCCAGAAAAATGATTATCATCAAGATATAGAAAAGAGAGCGTTGACAGATTTAGTAGAAGAGACAAACTGCCAATAAGCTCGTTGGAGGAAATGGTCAAGTGCTTTTTAGGCGGTTTAGGCTACTGAATGAAGATGGAATTTCACAGGCTAAATCCATATGAGAAAGATCCAAGAAGGCTAAGCTTGTGAGTTTACAAAGTTTGGGGAGGAATGAGAAGGAGTCGAAATAGTTGTAAGCGAGATCGAGATACCTCAGATGGTGGAATCTGAAAAGACTACTATTAGCACTAAGAGTGCCACTGAGACATGCACCACGTAGGTCTAGTTCTGTCACTACACCAATCTCGCTAACAAATATAACCCCATCAAAGGACATATCACCTTTGTTGGTCCATGATTTTGTCATTTGTTTTGACTAAAGTCTGAAGTCGCATTTGAGGCTTGGTAACTCAATCTTAAACGTCAGAAGGATCTCAATTTGATCAGTGCGCCGTTTGTATCCTTAATAGTTTTGCCACAGTAGTCAGGAATTTAACGAACAATTGCGCGGTTTGTATCCAAGGAAGAACGAACAATTAGGCAGAGATCCAATAATATCTAACCTTTAATTTCATACAATCTAAGAATTTGTTAATTTCTTTGGAACTTCAGATTAATTTGCAGCTAAAACAATAAAACAAAACCTCTGAACAAGCTAGAGGGTTCCAAATGTAGTGTTAAGACTTAACTTGATCATCACCACAAGCTCAGAAGGAATGTTTCACTACATACTAAAATCTGGTTACACAAATCTCTAACGCCACCGCAAACACTAACAACATACCCTTAAGTAATAAACATAAATGATAAACCTTTCTTTTCATGTCACATGGCGTTTGTGTGTGTTGCCCTCAGTCCTCGTTATCATCCAGAGTTGAATAGATTAACCTTAAAAAAGAAGTTAAATACATAAGTTAAAACAGTATGTTTTTTAATCTGGGTTTTCCAGGTTTTTGAGGTTATTTTTACCAGAAAATGGTGAGGAAGAGAGTGAGGATCATGTAGGCGAGTTTGAAGAGCCGTTTCTTCTTTTCCCAATCAAGCAAGTTGAAGATCTCTGTCACGTCTACCAAATGCTGTCTTTTCGAGTACCTAACATAGAAAACAAATACATACTCTTTCATATCTGAATGTTTTAAAACTTGAGTTTATTAAACAAAAAGAGAGAGACTCACAGTTGGAAGTTGTAGTAGAGATAAGGGACGCCAAGTAGTGCCATGAACCAGTGACCAGTTATGAGGTAGAAGAAACATAGGAAGCCTTGAAGAATGAACTCAGGTAATACCACAAAGTTTATTCTTGATGCAGAGTCGTAAGGGTTTATGTAATCAAACTCCAGATCAGCTAAGCATATAAGCTGCAAGCCAAACATATGATTAGTCTAATCACAGGCAAAGCACAAGAGCAAAGAGGGGAGACCTATGATCAAGATTAAAACGATTTTTCAACCTAACCACAGCTCAATTTTATCAAAAAAAACGACCATTGCTAAAGAACACAATATTCATTAACCTATAAAAGAAATTTATGAATCAAACCATAAAGTTACAACATTTATCACATTTTTAAACTCAAAACCATAAAGTTACATTATCACATTTTCAAAACTCAGAAACCAGTTCTTACATAAGATTCTATGCTGGAAGAACAAGAAACCTGTTTGTTTCAGTGTTCAAAGAACAAGAAGCTGTAAAAGGTAAGAAGATTCGATAGAACCAAAGTTAGTAAACCTGGTAAACGATGAAACCGATAAGAGTGATAAGGATTAAGAATGAAATAATCCATGTCCACACATCTCCCATCCCTCCTATCTCTCTCTCTTTCTTCCTCCTCGCTACGCTACGCACAATAGTTACCCCCTCTGGTTTATTCTTCTTCTTTGATTTAAAGCATCTGGATCTCTACGATCATGCGATGAACAGAGTTACAGAAATAAATTTCTGGCGAAAATTACTTAACACTCCTGTCTCTCTCTCTCCTCTCTGAGTTTCTCTGATCGGAACTGGTGTGCGTGGAAGGAAGGGGAAAGTACGAGACTTTCTGGTTTTGACTTTTTCTATGGACCGAATGAATCTATTCCCGGTTTGTTCCGGTTTTTATTACCAACTGTTTAATGATTGTACCGATACCGGTTAAGAAGGTACGAGTCTGAAGCCTTCTCACCTAACCCAAAAATTCAAACTGTAATGTAATCCAAAAAATACATAAACTGAAACGGATCCAAAATGTGGATTTAAATTATTTTTCTCCAAAACCTGGATGTGATAAATAAATAACCTATTAAAATGATTTTGATCAATAAGAATCAACACAATAATTAAGCAAATGTTTCTCCTAGTATTGACACATCAGACTTTTAGAGGCATGATAGAACAAGGGGATTTTCAGTAATCACTGCGCCTTGAGATGAGAGAACGCTCATGTTCCAGATCATACATTGCAGGTTAGTATGTTGTGTTCATTGTTTCAGATATGTTGTGACTCAAATGTCGATTCAGATCTATTGTGTTTCTTAGTTGAGCTGTAATGATGAGTCTCTAGCTATAGAACCAAGTACTACTACTGTCTCATATCAATTGATGCAGCTGCTGGTGCTTCACACATTGATGTTCTGGTGTATTAAGAGAGATCTGATTAAAAATGTATCCACCGAATTTAAATGTATATGAGGCTTTAAATTGATAGAGGCTTTAAATTGATAGCAGAAGTCCAGTAAATGCAAAACAAATCTCTCAATCCACAAACATGCTTATGGCAACAAATTCTAAAGCTTTGTTTCATCCTCTGCAGAAGCCAGGTGTCTCAGAGAGAGAGAGAGAGAGTCCACTAAAATAGGGTAGACACAAGCTATGTCAATTTTGTATATCATACTCATTATTGTTTATTTGATCTTTAATTGATCATTAATCATGTAGATCTTTCCCACGTTTTTGCACATCTTACTCATTATTGTATCTCTGTAAAAGTAAAAATAGCTGAAACTAAACTAGTTTTTCATTACTTTGCAGACGTTAAAAAATGGTTAAAGATGTGAAACTAGAATTAAATGTTTATTTCAGTCATTAGATTCTAGTTTAACAGTGATTAAAAACTGAGTTTGTCTCTATTTTTGGTTTTTCTAGAGTTGGAAGTTTTTTCATAAATCTCTGCAACAAGAATTTGGAGCATGAACTGAACGAAACACGTACGAATATTTGCATGTTAAATAAGGGATCTGCAAGATTTTAAGCATGTGAAGAACGAAGAAGTGTACAATTGGTCTTGGTTATCAAGGAGTTCCATTGAGTACACATTCCTTTTCAGTGGTTACAAGTTGAATTACAGTGGGGTAGTGTCTAAGCGGAAAGTTGAGGTTGTGCATAGTCCACAAATTGGTTTAGGCTGCATGTTCATGGCAATTATTTGTGGAAATGGCATTTCTTGTAAATCAAGCAACTTGTTGGAATATTCTACTAACTCAGCCTTTCAACATGTTTGTGAAGCAGCTACATACTTTCCCATATTTTATGTGTTGCCGTCATCTAGCGCTAAATTCTCTCTGGTTGTGTGGGCTCTAACAAGATCAGTGGATCGTAAGCTCATTTGTGGTGTCATGATTAATATTCCCAAGTCAACTCAACGTCAATTACGTAACATGAACGCTCACGAAATTCTCTACGACGTAACGAGGTGCCCGTTTCAATTGGGGTGGGAATTTATTCAATTGATTGTAGTTTCTTATGAAAGTTTTGAACTGCGGTGCAGTTGTCCTCCAAGACATGTGTTACCAAGGGGTTATTTTGGATCCTAATCCTCATGGACAAGGGTGAGTCTTCGTTTCCATGTTCTCCATGGTTTAACAAACTTCTTTAATTCTCCCACATCCAAAACTATGCACGTTGTGTTCTATCAGACCATATCAGTACAACTGACATGCTATTATGACTTTTCGGTGGACATAAGGGATGATTACACTTCAGCATCATATTGGATATTCTCTTGTGTCGTTTAGTGTTTTTTCTTGGAAAATTTCATAAACAATGGGGAACTAACCAACGGGGTTGGGCCAGTGGTTCTGGTTGCGGATGGTCCTTGAGAATTTCAGTTCGGCGTCTTTTGGTTCGACATCCGTTGGCCACCCGGGCCTTCCTGAAAGAAATCATGTGACTGCTGTAGGTTTCGGGGAAATTGTTTGGGCCTAAGGCCCGGAAACCCCATGGTTAATAAAAAAAAAACGGGGAACTACAGCTGGTGCAAGTCAAAAATAGTGTTCGAGTGGCATCTCGTGTTCTATGTCAACTGATTCATCGTGGTAACCGTATGCCCTTTGTGCTCATGGAAAGAAAAATGTTTTCTTTGGCCTTAGAGTTTGTGTACTCGCACATTGACCTTTTGCCTTTCATCTCATCCTTACATGAACTACACCGCGGAGGTTTAAAAAGAGCTCGGTCGTGCGTCTCATGAATTTTGAGTTCGTTGTTGTAATCTCTGGAGCTCATATTGCACAAACAGACGTTGTGGTGGTTCGAGTTCACTTTCCCACATTTCGAGTGACAGACAACGAGAATAGCAGTTTATGTGCCTTTTTGGTTACTTTCATGTTGCTTTGTGATTGCTTTCATGATGATTTTGTTTACGGATAGCTCCGGACTTCACAAGAGATAGTGTGCAGACCATCGAGTTCGTAGGTCCTTAAAATCACTTAAAAGAAAATAGATAGATCCATTGGAGGTACTTAAGAAGATTTGAGGGTATACCCTGTTGCAGCGCGCCTAATTCCTTTTTTTTGTTAGCTCCCACTTAAATTAGATTAAATATTGGTCAGACAAGACGTTTCTTTAGAGAGCACTTCTATTTAACCGTGTTTGATCTATATAGGTGAAAATGACTCTTTTGGTTCTAGCCTCTTTTGTTAATACGTCCGTCCGATTATTCCTACTTTATGGAATATGAAGAACGCTCACATTCTCAAACTTATCCTCTAAACTCCATAACATAATCTTTGAAGCAAATGCTGGCCAATCTATCAGGTTCATAGTCATACCCACTAGATTTAATTAGTCCGTTTCGGAACGGATCGAGGAGATTCTCTTGTCTCTCATGTATAAAGGTGTCCAAAGTAATCCTTTCATCTCCGCATGTAAAGACAGAGATGCTTTTGTTGCGTGTATATAATCTGAATGATAAGTACCCATTTGATCCTTAAGATTTCACCCTAGACCACTAACGTTTCCATTATCAATCTATGAAGCATCGATTTGGCAAGTTGGGATTCGAGGTATCCATGGAGGTACTTTATCAACATCTGTCATAGGAGGTCGTATGATCCTCTTTCACTTTCTTTTTTTGGTTAGCCTTTCTCCAATTTTCTGCATCAAGGATAGCAAGTTAGAGAATGTCAATGAGGAAGATGACTCTCCCATTAAAGAGTTTGTCATTTGGTGCCTTCCAGATGTACCAATAGATTAATGGGAAGGTGTTTAATTGTGGTTCTTGTAGGGTCATATCTTTTCTATTTCAAAAGAGAAAGTTCATATTTTGGTATATATATGTACTCGATAAGTAGTTCGGAAGGGGCATATAGTCTGATGAATTCCAAACCTGCTAGGCTAAGGGCATTCAAAAAGAAGATGGTTAATCGATTCTACTGGACCATCACTTATAAGACAACTCCTATCGGTACCCAAGTATCTATAAGTGAGCCTCTCTATAGTCGCCCCACTAACCATAATTTTTAGCCACATTTTATCTTGCTACAAAATATTTCTGAAAAATAGCTGCTAAAATTTTTACTTCATACCAATATTGTGGTCTTTTTGCCACAATTTACATACAAATACCTATATTTTTTATTTCGTGTTTTTTTCATGGTATTTTATAATTTAAAAAAAAATCTAGAAAAAACAAGTTGACGTTATAGCCAATCTCTATAATATTATTTGAGAAGTCACTTTCTTAGGTGTCGCGCTCACGTTTATTCTCACGGTGGTTGATTACTATGATACCCTTAATGAATTAAAAAATTACATTAGAACAATATTATTACCTTTTTAAAATTTTCCAAATAACAATATAAAATAAAAAAGGAAACATTTATAAAGTTTAAAAACTAATTTAAAAACGAAAATATATGTATATATAATATGATTTCATAAAAAAGGAAAGTTCACAAAATAGTAATATTTCATTTCAAATAAATTTTCACTAATATAAAATATACTTTTGAAGTAATAAAATATTTTCCTTGTATCTATATCTTCTTAGATGAAAACAATATTTGTATATAATATGGTTTCATAAAAAAACATTCACACAGATGATCTTGATATTAAAAAATAAATATTTTTCTTTTAAAACATAATTTTACACAATACAAATAAATATTTCAAAGTAATAGAATTTGTTTATCTGTCTATTTTCTTACATTATTACATAAATTAATTAAGTAACATAAACTGGTATATGTTTAATTGACAAAAAAAATAATTTATAATTAGTATTATTGAAATGTTTTTTTCATATATTTAGTTGACTATAGTATCTTACAAATACAGAAAAAATATAAATTATATTTTACTTATATAATATAATTTCTCAAAAACAATCACATTTTTACTGCATATTTTAAGAGATTAAAAAACTAAAAATAAATTTTAACAATAAACATCTTTTGATCAAATAACTACAACATGAGTGACTCGACTAATCCAACTTATATCTAAAATCATAGATTTAACTAAAATTAGAATATATAATTTATTTATTTTATAAGAATATATAATTAATAATATATTTATTTTATAAATTAAAATTATAGGATGACTTAAAACATATTAACAAAGAAAAAATAGAATATTAACTCACTGTAACAATTTAGTTCTTTTGTAAAATTTACATATATGCATGGGACTTTAGAATATTATCATTATATTAATTTATGTAATTTGGAATCAGACACCTTAGTTTATTTTTTTTTTCATTCTAAGCACAATATATCGTAAGTTATACATAATCTTACTAAATTATACTTACATATCTAAGAAAACCATCAACCTATATGCAAATAAGAAAAATTAATAAAAAATAATATATATAGAATAAAAAATATTATAATTGAATTCAAAGAAATAGATGGAATCCAATATGTCCAAATGATAACTAAATCGACTGTAAAAAAATAAAATCGATTAGATATAAAAGATCTAAAATCATATGTATAATTAAAGTAATATAATATTATTAATATAAATTATACACATAAATTATAAATTAATTTAAAACTAAGTAAATATCAATCAATTATTATAATATATTTATTTTATAAATACTTATGTCAAAATCACCTAGTATATCTATTAATATGGAAAAAATTATTAGATTTGTTAGAAATTTAAAATCAGACACGTAGATATTAATTTTCTGAAAGATTATTTGGACCTCGGCTCACACACCCTCCAATTATAAAATAAAAGAACTTCAGGCTGTCTCGAACAACTTTGGTTTTTGGTTAGGCGAAAGCTGTTCGTCAAGGTCAGAAAGATTATGGAGGTTTTTGTAATGTTTTTAGTACATTTCTATGGTATTCTTTGGCGTACAAACAACCAAACCAAAACATAGTGAAACATGCAGTCTAATATAAATTTGCTACAAACGCGTAATGCTTTGTCAGTGATATTATAAAATATAGTATTATAAAAACAAATTTAAGTGCTGGCACGAATAAACCAAAGATAATTGAATTGTACACACAATCATTGCATAAGGCCGGCTTACTATATGGGGCGGTCAACTCTGGGCTCACTCCAAACATTAAAAAAAAAAGTTTTTTTGCTAAACTATATTAATATTAAATTTAAATAATTTTATAAAAATATAATCACATAAAATATTTTAGCCAAATCAAATAGTTTTGTTAATTTGTTTTAAAAATAATTTAATAGTATTTTAAATATTAAAATTAATAATTACAAGGACAAAAAAAAATTTGTTTAAAGGTCCATCATAATGTTGAGCCGGTCCTGCTTATGCGTTGGTTTAAGTTTTGTCTGTTTAAAGAACCGAATCAATGGCATTGATCGGGAGGTTCGTAACATCTTGACAAGAATGAGAAACAGGAAGCTTTACAAGGGGCTTATGTCCTTTTGGCTTAGCTAAGAAACCATCTTTAGCTTTCTTACCTTTTGACACCTTTTATTCCACTCTGTTTTTATTCTTTTGTCGGAGTGGCATAGACTTAAGATTTGCTCTTGTAAAATCTTTTTCATAATTATTATGATATTTGCAGTTTAGCAGAAAAATGAATCAATAACTAAAATATAATTTATGTCATGATTCAGGTCTAAATCTGGTAATATGCATGCATGTCCATGCATTGTAAGCGATGAGATAGAGACTTTAATATGAAAACTGAAAGCCGCTTTGGTTTACCCTCACAGTGCTTTGTGGATCTACGGAAATGTTCCTTTTTAAGGTGGGAGGGGAGGTGTGCATGAAGTAAATACCAACAGAAATTTCAGACTATGTGATTTATTCGTATGTTACTTAATATATAATTTTCGATTTATTTTACTGAAAAATATAGATATATGGATAATCGGATATCCAAAAATATATGAATATTTTCAGATATTTACAAATACTTATCCTTACAGTGCTTTGTGGATCTACAGAAATATTCCTTTTGGGTGGGGAAGGGGTGCATGAAGTAAATACTAACAGAAATTTCAGGATATGTGATTTATTCGGTATGTTGCTTAATATATAATTTTCGATTTATTTTGCTTCAAAAATATAGATATATGGATAATCGGATATCCAAAAAAATATGGATATTTTCAGATATTTACAAATACTTACTTAATATCTCATCTGCTTTTACTTAATACAAATAATCTAGATACAAATTTGTTCTTAAAAATATTTTTACAGGATATAAAAATAAAAGAATTAGTGAAACAACATGTTTTCTAAATTTTAAAGTTTAGTGTTGTGATATATATAAGGTTTAAAGTATGACGTTTAGGATTTAAAATAATATTTGAGACAAAAATTTAAAAGATAAAATTTGCAAAGTGTATGTTTAAAATTTAGTGTTTAACTTTGAAAATACTAGATTTAGTGTTTAGATTTATGATGTGGGGTAAAAAAATGTATGTATAGAGTTTAGGGTTTGGAGTATGGTGTTAGAGATTTAGATTTAAAATTTGAGATTAAATCTTTAAAATGATTAAATTTTGAGATTAGTGTTTTAACGTTAATATTTAAAGCTTAGGGTATAAAAGCATGTTAGAGTATATAGGGTTTCGTATAGTTACGAAAAAGTTTTGTAGCAAAATCGTGGCTATTTTAAAATAGTCATGAAAAATTTCATGACAAAAATATTTTGTGGCTTAGACTAAGGCGTACCAATTTTTGTTTTTGTAGATTAACCACAATGTTAGCTATATTTATTAGAATAGTTGTGGCAAAATTGTGGCTAATTTTTTCTATTTTATAGCAATTTTATGGCTTTTGCCACAATTTACTAAGAATATCCACATTTTTTATTTAGTAGCTTTTGTATCTGTTTTGTGGCTATAGCCAAGGTTTTTTTAGTATGTGAACATAGATTCCCAAATTATGAAGAAATGTTTTATTAAAGTTTTTAGAAAATGTTTATAGTCTTCAAAATTTTAAATTCTACACGTCGATATTAATATTCTGGAAGATTATTTGAATCTATGCTGTCTCGTACAACTTTTTTTTTGGTTATGCGATCAAAGCTGTTCGTTAAGGTCAGGAAGATTATGGAGACTTTTGTATTTGAATTATTTTATACATTTCTATGATATTCTTTGGCGTACAAACAACCAAACGAACAACTTTCTTTTTTATGCGATCAAAGCTGTTCGTTAAGGTCAGAAAGATTATGGAGACTTTTGTATTTATTATTTTATACATTTCTATGGTATTCTTTGGCGTACAAACAACCAAACCAAAACATAGTGAAACATGCAGTCTAATATAAATTTGCTACAAACGCGTAATGCTTTGTCAGTGATATTATAAAATATAGTATTATAAAACAAATTTAAGTGCTGGCACGAATAAACCAAAGATAATTGAATTGTACACACAATCATTGCATAAGGCCGGCTTACTATATGGGGCGGTCAACTCTGGGCTCACTCCAAACATTAAAAAAAGTTTTTTGCTAAACTATATTAATATTAAATTTAAATAATTTATAAAAATATAATCACATAAAATATTTTAGCCAAATCAAATAGTTTTGTTAATTTGTTTTAAAAATAATTTAATAGTATTTTAAATATTAAAATTAATAATTACAAGGACAAAAAATTTGTTTAAAGGTCCATCATAATGTTGAGCCGGTCCTGCTTATGCGTTGGTTTAAGTTTTGTCTGTCTAAAAACGAATCAATAATTAAAACATAATTTTACACAATACAAATAAATATTTCAAAGTAATAGAATTTGTTTATCTGTCTATTTTCTTACATTATTACATAAATTAATTAAGTAACATAAACTGGTATATGTTTAATTGACAAAAAATAATTTATAATTAGTATTATTGAAATGTTTTTTCATATATTTAGTTGACTATAGTATCTTACAAATACAGAAAAATATAAATTATATTTTACTTATATAATATAATTTCTCAAAACAATCACATTTTTACTGCATATTTTAAGAGATTAAAAACTAAAAATAAATTTTAACAATAAACATCTTTTGATCAAATAACTACAACATGAGTGACTCGACTAATCCAACTTATATCTAAAATCATATGTATAATTAAAGTAATATAATATTATTAATATAAATTATATTTTACTTATATAATATAATTTCTCAAAACAATCACATTTTTACTGCATATTTTAAGAGATTAAAAACTAAAAATAAATTTTAACAATAAACATCTTTTGATCAAATAACTACAACATGAGTGACTCGACTAATCCAACTTATATCTAAAATCATATGTATAATTAAAGTAATATAATATTATTAATATAAATTATATTTTACTTATATAATATAATTTCTCAAAACAATCACATTTTTACTGCATATTTTAAGAGATTAAAAACTAAAAATAAATTTTAACAATAAACATCTTTTGATCAAATAACTACAACATGAGTGACTCGACTAATCCAACTTATATCTAAAATCATATGTATAATTAAAGTAATATAATATTATTAATATAAATTATACACATAAATTATAAATTAATTTAAAACTAAGTAAATATCAATCAATTATTATAATATATTTATTTTATAAGAATATATAATTTATTTATTTTATAAATACTTATGTCAAAATCACCTAGTATATCTATTAATATGGAAAAATTATTAGATTTGTTAGAAATTTAAAATCAGACACGTAGATATTAATTTTCTGAAAGATTATTTGGACCTCGGCTCACACACCCTCCAATTATAAAATAAAAGAACTTCAGGCTGTCTCGAACAACTTTGGTTTTGGTTAGGCGAAAGCTGTTCGTCAAGGTCAGAAAGATTATGGAGGTTTTGTAATGTTTTTAGTACATTTCTATGGTATTCTTTGGCGTACAAACAACCAAACCAAAACATAGTGAAACATGCAGTCTAATATAAATTTGCTACAAACGCGTAATGCTTTGTCAGTGATATTATAAAATATAGTATTATAAAACAAATTTAAGTGCTGGCACGAATAAACCAAAGATAATTGAATTGTACACACAATCATTGCATAAGGCCGGCTTACTATATGGGCGGTCAACTCTGGGCTCACTCCAAACATTAAAAAAAGAAGTTTTTTTGCTAAACTATATTAATATTAAATTTAAATAATTTTATAAAAATATAATCACATAAAATATTTTAGCCAAATCAAATAGTTTTGTTAATTTGTTTTAAAAATAATTTAATAGTATTTTAAATATTAAAATTAATAATTACAAGGACAAAAAAAAATTTGTTTAAAGGTCCATCATAATGTTGAGCCGGTCCTGCTTATGCGTTGGTTTAAGTTTTGTCTGTTTAAAGAACCGAATCAATGGCATTGATCGGGAGGTTCGTAACATCTTGACAAGAATGAGAAACAGGAAGCTTTACAAGGGGCTTATGTCCTTGGCTTAGCTAAGAAACCATCTTTAGCTTTCTTACCTTTTGACACCTTTTATTCCACTCTGTTTTTATTCTTTTGTCGGAGTGGCATAGACTTAAGATTTGCTCTTGTAAAATCTTTTTCATAATTATTATGATATTTGCAGTTTAGCAGAAAAATGAATCAATAACTAAAATATAATTTATGTCATGATTCAGGTCTAAATCTGGTAATATGCATGCATGTCCATGCATTGTAAGCGATGAGATAGAGACTTTAATATGAAAACTGAAAGCCGCTTTGGTTTACCCTCACAGTGCTTTGTGGATCTACGGAAATGTTCCTTTTTTAAGGTGGGAGGGGGGGAGGGTGTGCATGAAGTAAATACCAACAGAAATTTCAGACTATGTGATTTATTCGGTATGTTACGAATATATAATTTTCGATTTATTTTACTTCGAAAAATATAGATATATGGATAATCGGATATCCAAAAAAATATATGAATATTTTCAGATATTTACAAATACTTATCCTTACAGTGCTTTGTGGATCTACAGAAATATTCCTTTTTTGGGTGGGGGTGGGGAAGGGGGTGTGCATGAAGTAAATACTAACAGAAATTTCAGGATATGTGATTTATTCGGTATGTTGCGAATATATAATTTTCGATTTATTTTGCTTCAAAAATATAGATATATGGATAATCGGATATCCAAAAAAAAATATGGATATTTTCAGATATTTACAAATACTTACGAATATCTCATCTGTTTTACTTAATACAAATAATCTAGATACAAATTTGTTCTTAAAAATATTTTTTACAGGATATAAAAATAAAAGAATTAGTGAAACAACATGTTTTCTAAATTTTAAAGTTTAGTTAAAATATAATAATATAAGACAAAACTTAAGAAAAAGTTATAACTGTCAGATTTTATTTTGTTTTCTTGCTTTAATACTTTTATAAGTAATAATGTAAATAAGATTTATCAAAATTATATGTTAGAATAATAGTTATACAAATGTATAAATTTAATAATCAAAATTAAATAAGAAATACATGTTAATATATATCTGCCGGAATGGAGTAGATATACACTTCTTAAAATTTTAATATTTGTGATTTGTTTTGTTTTTTACATATATTAATTTTTAGTATTTGTTTTGCTTTAAAAGTTTATGGATATCCATATTTTTCAAATCGAATAGAAATAAATAATTAACAAAATCTAAATGAATAACATATTAAAACAAATTTAATGGATAAAATACTGGGAATGCTTCGCTAAATTAACTTGGTATGTTGGTAAAGAATATCATATTAACAAATGAATAAATGATAAATGAAAAAGTTATAACTGTCAGATTTTATTTTGTTTTCTTGCTTTAATACTTTTATAAGTAATAATGTAAATAAGATTTATCAAAATTATATGTTAGAATAATAGTTATACAAATGTATAAATTTAATAATCAAAATTAAATAAGAAATACATGTTAATATATAATTTTCGATTTATTTTGCTTCAAAAATATAGATATATGGATAATCGGATATCCAAAAAAATATGGATATTTTCAGATATTTACAAATACTTATCCTTACAGTGCTTTGTGGATCTACGGAAATGTTCCTTTTTAAGGTGGGAGGGGAGGGTGTGCATGAAGTAAATACTAACAGAAATTTCAGGATATGTGATTTATTCGGTATGTTACTTAATATATAATTTTCGATTTATTTTGCTTCAAAAATATAGATATATGGATAATCGGATATCCAAAAAAATATGGATATTTTCAGATATTTACAAATACTTATCCTTACAGTGCTTTGTGGATCTACGGAAATGTTCCTTTTTAAGGTGGGAGGGGAGGGTGTGCATGAAGTAAATACCAACAGAAATTTCAGACTATGTGATTTATTCGGTATGTTACTTAATATATAATTTTCGATTTATTTTGCTTCAAAAATATAGATATATGGATAATCGGATATCCAAAAAAATATGGATATTTTCAGATATTTACAAATACTTATCCTTACAGTGCTTTGTGGATCTACGGAAATGTTCCTTTTTAAGGTGGGAGGGGAGGGTGTGCATGAAGTAAATACTAACAGAAATTTCAGGATATGTGATTTATTCGGTATGTTACTTAATATATAATTTTCGATTTATTTTGCTTCAAAAATATAGATATATGGATAATCGGATATCCAAAAAAATATGGATATTTTCAGATATTTACAAATACTTACGAATATCTCATCTGTTTTACTTAATACAAATAATCTAGATACAAATTTGTTCTTAAAAATATTTTTTACAGGATATAAAAATAAAAGAATTAGTGAAACAACATGTTTTCTAAATTTTAAAGTTTAGTTAAAATATAATAATATAAGACAAAACTTAAGAAAAAGTTATAACTGTCAGATTTTATTTTGTTTTCTTGCTTTAATACTTTTATAAGTAATAATGTAAATAAGATTTATCAAAATTATATGTTAGAATAATAGTTATACAAATGTATAAATTTAATAATCAAAATTAAATAAGAAATACATGTTAATATATATCTGCCGGAATGGAGTAGATATACACTTCTTAAAATTTTAATATTTGTGATTTGTTTTGTTTTTTACATATATTAATTTTTAGTATTTGTTTTGCTTTAAAAGTTTATGGATATCCATATTTTTCAAATCGAATAGAAATAAATAATTAACAAAATCTAAATGAATAACATATTAAAACAAATTTAATGGATAAAATACTGGGAATGCTTCGCTAAATTAACTTGGTATGTTGGTAAAGAATATCATATTAACAAATGAATAAATGATAAATGAAAAAGTTATAAAAACTTATATAAAAGTGATGTTTAGCTGGAGAGATAAAAATAATGGAAAGAGGAACGTACACATATTTTTAACAAGGTCCAAAGATGTCGTCACGATTGGAGCAAAAATCATTAAAAAAACTAAAGAGGAAAAGACTTGACGACTAACATCACGTTTCACCTGCACGACTAATCGTTAAAATCCTAATGCACGTATTATCTCACCCACTATAAATTATGCTTCCAAGTTGGCATCTTAGATTAAAAACAACGAATCCAACTCATCTCTCCCAGACATCCATCTCTCCTTTCTCTCTTTGAAAAACAAAGATGGATAAATCATCAATCCAATGCTTCTTATTCATACTTCTCACCATCATCGCCACCATAATGTCATGTTCGAATGCACAAAGAGAAGTTGGTAAGCTATATACATTTGATCCTGCAGGTTCATTGTACTCCTTACAAGTTTATTTTTTCTATTTTGAAAATTGTTAACTACGTTTGATGGGTTGCTGTATGTAGAGGATGAAACTGAATTTAGCTACACGAGGAATCAAGAGAACGGGCCAGAGACATGGGGGAAACTGAAGCCGGAATGGAAAATGTGCGGAAAAGGAGAGATGCAATCTCCAATTGATCTTATGCACGAAAGAGTTAGAATTGTTTCAAATCTTGGCAGGCTTACTAGAAACTACAAACCTTCCAATGCCTCTCTCAGAAATAGAGGCCATGACATGATGGTATTATTACACATTTAGAGATCATTCATATTTTTGTAGAACCTAAATACAAATATTGTCTAAAACTCGGACTAATCCCTATGATCTTGTGAAAGTCATGTATTTTTGCTATTTGAAACGTCTACAGCGGAACCACATCAATTTTCGTAGATGGTGGAGCTTGATACCTATCATGGATCCATATGACGAGTCAACTACATTGTCTTAATTATTTTACCAAAAAAAAACGACACAGTCTTGGTTCGTCGTTTTTAAATTTCATAATTTTTTATATATACTCCTATTTGTTTTGGGCAGGTGCGATTTGAAGAAGGGTCAAGTAGTATTAAGATCAATAATATTGAATATCAACTCCATCAGCTTCATTGGCATTCTCCCTCAGAGCATACGATCAATGGGAGAAAGTATGCAACAATCTAAAGCATATATAATTAGTTAATCCGAAGAGGCAAAATTAATATTCTGAAACACATTTACTAATTTCTTTTAATTTATAAAACGCATATATATGAATATTTGTATAAAAATATTTTGTTTCAACTTTTATACTATTTTTGAGTAAAAACGTTTATACTATTTGATTTAAGCTAGAATAAGATGTGTGGTCACGTTTATAGCTAGAGAGGCCTTAAGCGATCTTTAGGCGAAAAACTAAATATTCACGAACAACATTTGATGACCTTTTAAAATAGTTTTTTGTGCAATTTTTAATAGTTTATCTAAAATATGGTAGGTTTGCTCTGGAACTGCATATGGTTCACGAAAGCTTAAACGGAAGCTTGGCTGTAATCACAGTACTTTACAAAATCGGAAGGCCAGACTCTTTTCTCAGCTTGGTATAAATCGATCCATAACTGTGACTAATTAAACATTTGAGTTTCTAAATAATAATTATTATAACCAATTTTCTTGACTGTGTTTTTTTTTTCTGGTTAGCTGGAAAATAAATTGTCGGCGATGACAGACCCCAACGAGGAAAAAAATATTGGAATGATTGATCCCAGGGGAATTAAGTTTGGGAGCAGAGAATATTATAGATATATTGGATCACTTACCATTCCTCCTTGTACCCAAAATGTTATTTGGACCATCGTTAAAAAGGTATAAATACAATACTATTAATATTACTTCCTTTCGGATACAAATAATTAATGTTTTATCTTTTTATTATATACAAAAGGTTAACGTCTTAGTTTTATTTAAAAAAAATTGAACTACTGTTTTATTAAATATATATTATTTAAAAATAAAAACATAAATCAAAATCTGAAATATGAATGGTTGAACTCTATTGAGAAGCTAATAAAACTAATATTTGTTAATATGTGTGCAAATCAGAAAACATCAATCTTTTAAATCCAGAAGAATTATTTTCCAAGTTATTTTACTTTTCTTTTTATTTGCATTTTTCCTTTAGTTCATGACCATTTATATCATATCCACTGGTTATATTTGCATATTTTTTTAGGTAAAGACTGTGGCGAGAAACCAAGTGAAATTACTCCGAGTGGCTGTTCATGATGTAAGTTTATTATTTAAATAAATGTACTCCTTTTTTTAGAATTTAGTACTAACAGCATGAGTTTTACAACTGTCTTTTTTCTTTGAGAAAGGCCATAAACGAGTTTTACAACTGTTTGCTAATATGGGTTTGCAAAATAATTTGCAGTATTCAAATACAAACGCAAGACCGGTTCAACCTACAAATATGCGCGTGGTCAGATTAAACAGACCAAAATCTTGCTGAAGCAGATACAAATATAAAATAAGTTTTTATCAATTTGTTTTACTATAAACAGTGTAATATTGTCATAAGTATATTCGGTGTTCCATCTCCTCGTTATTTGGTGTCCCATCTATTTCAGTGTAATAAAGGATGTGTTTTTCTTTTGGTACAAATAAAGGATGTGTTTCATGAGTATATTTGGTATCCTATATGGCTATATCCTTCCGTTATTATCAGGACCGTCGATCCAATCTTCAAGTTTTAAATGACTACTCTGAAAGAATGTGAGTACATTGATCTGGACTAATACTGACACATTCCATTTGTAGGTAGGGCAAAACATATGTAGAAAAGTTACAGAACAGTCACGTTAGTTAACGATAAGCCAAATAAGAGAAGTACAATTTTTATCTAATATAAAAAATCATACTAAGTCCATTTCATCAGTTACATCTATTTGATTATTTACATTAATCTATTAAATATATAATATTTCTAAAAATCTTAATAATAATAATAATAATAAGGATATAAATAATAAATCAATTTTAATTAGAAATTTAAATATTATTTTTAGTTATAACAAAATCTGTTGAGAAAAAATCTAACAAAATCAATACTAAAATTTTAAATATTTTTAAAATCAATGCATTGATTAGTTTTGTAATTGGTCATATAATATTATTAAATTAATTTTAAATAAATTTTATTCTTAAAATAAAAAATAAAGTTCCATGCTATTTTTATAAAGTTTATAAATATAGTCTATATCATATTAAATGTTCTCTATTAAAAGAGAGGTATAATTTTAATCTACCATAAAAATTCATACTAGGTCTATTTCATCAGTTATATCTATTTGATTATTTACATTAATATGCTAAATATATAACATATCTAAAAAAACTTAGTAGTAAAAAATAGTAATAATAAATCATTTTAACTGTAAATTTAAGTTTTAATTTTAGTTATTACCAAATCTGTTGACAAAAAAAAATCTAACAAAATCATAATAAATTTTTAAAATATTTCTAAAATTAATGGATTGAATAATTTTGTAATTAGTAATAAAATATTATTATAAATTAAGTTTAAATAAATTTTATTATAAGACAAAAATAAAATTCTATGATATTTATGAATTTTATAATTATGGTCTATATTATATTAAAGTAGAGGTAATATATGAAATAAATATGAAATATATTAAACTGGTAAGTTATTATATTTTTAAAAAATACTTTCATTTAAGTAAATAAATAAATAAAATATCATTCACTGTTATAAGGATTAAAATATTATTCACAGTTTAAAAGAACTAAAAATTCATAAATTATGTAATATCTTAATAAAAAAATTAACATATGTTAAACTTTGATGATATCTGCAACTATACACTCTTTATTTATTTGTTTTCGTTTAGGTTGTATTTACAAAATATGATATTTGAAAATTTTGAAATTTTAATAATTAATTTAAGATACTGAAATGAAATTAATTATAACAATAAATTTAATTTTTATTTTTATTTAGAAGAGAATATGTTGAGAGAAATATAAAAAATCTTACCAAAAATTTAAGCTTTTTAATAAAATAATATATTAGTTTAGTAACAAAAATTCAAAAGTCACACAATTTTCCAATGTAAAAAATAGTTGTGTAATTTTCCAAATATCTCTTGACCTAATATACAATTTTGAAAACAAATATTTCAAACTCAAATGACAACAATCTAAATTTCATAAAACATAAAATCGTAGATGCTAAATTGAAATGCAATACGAGAAAAATATGTTGTGAAAATAAAAGTGGAACAACATTTTGAAAATTTAAGTTAATAATTTTTTTTTTAAAAAAAGATTAATATCATGACATCCAAAAACATCATAAATTAATAAATATACTAAAATAACATGATAGATGCTCTATATATAAAATATACTAAAATAATAGGGTTGAATTACTTCAATGAACAATGTATTTACTTATAAAATCCCACAAATATACTAAAATAATAGATACTAAAGTACATATTTAAACATACTATGAAAATATAAATTATCCTAAATAAATATTCTTTCTATAGTATGACTAAATAAAATTTTGAAATGTATTGCAAACTGTAGAAATTAAAAAATATATAGATTTTGAAGGAGATTCTCTATTTGATTATTTCATATTACGATTTATTATACCGAACTCGAATATATATTTAGTATGTAATTAATAACAAAATAATATGTATAAAATAAATCGTTATATATTATTAATGTTGAATAAAGAACCTAATCAATTAGATTATAGAATTACATAATATATAACACTAAAATATAAATTATATTTTAAAATATTTGCGATAATATAAAAATATAAATTTGTAAAATAAAAGTTACCACATTGATGTGCGGATCAAGTCTAGTATATGTCTATGATGAATTAGCTATGGATTAGCGGCTAAATACCTTCAAAATTAATTTGCATCCAAATACCACAATCAGTTTGTTACAAATTCGTTATACTAACTAGTTATATTATAATCTCAAATTATCAGAAGACAATGTATTTGGAAGTTAATTTCTTAGGTTCCACCTACTAAACAGTTTGTTTTTCTTTCATTTCCAGTCTTTTAAAAACTCAGGATCCTCATTGCTCTTCATTTACCCTATATATATATATATATATATAAGTCCCACCAAGTTCGTATAATTTTCTTTTGACTTAACAAGTTCATACGTATAATTCCCTTCACTATTACAAAATAGCAATTGCATTTCAAAAAGCTAACATAACAAATAGGATTTTTTACAAAAAAAAAACATAACAAATAGGATACTAAAGCAAGAGAAAACAAGAAGACCATGAACGACCTAAATAGTGGACGACCAAAGAGGTGACTGACTTTGTTTTTTTTTTATACTAGGTGAACGTCATTGTCTTTTTTTGGCTTTTTAGTATTCTCTGTTGTTTTAAATGTCTGATTATGTGTTTTCTTTCTGTGAACAAAAGTATTTGATAAAACAAAATCTGACAAAATAATAATATAAAGTAAAACCTAGCTTAGTTATACTAATAAGAGTATTACTTTTGTTTAAAAGCAACATTACATATTAGTAGAAAACATGATATTTACAGCAAATAGACAATTAAGTTTTAACATAAGAAATGTTTTCACCAAACATAATATTATAGAAAAAACAAAACTATACATTATAAAAAAATCATTTTACGTCTAATTGATTATGTTAATGAAACAACATTGACAAAAAAAGTTCAGAGACATAATAACCACAAGTAGAAACACAGATCAAATACAACCTATACAACTTGATCCAAACCTTTTCGTATGATCACCATAGTGCTTTCCCACACAACTTGAACAAACAAAGACGGGCTTCAGTCACTAATAGCGATGATTCAAAAATCAAACATGACATCATCATCATCCGTAAGTATGAGTCTCACAAAGAAATTTAAAAAAAAAATAACCATCTTTTCAAATGTATCGTAAAATTTTAAAAATACGTAAAGATATATACTGATCAGAAAAGAAAATTATTTTTCATAAAAATTCAATAAAAAAAATTCAGCATCGTACCCCATGCATTTACCTAGTTGATCTTAATTCGATATAAAGTTTCCACTATCTCGGACTATAAACTTGTGATATTTATGGATTTACTTATTATTTAGTTGTATTAAACCTTTACTTGTAAACTTCGTTTTGTGATATTTTCTAGTATAGAATAGTAAATTTATGATTTAGTTGTATTAAACCTTTACTTGTAAATTTCATCTTTTTGATATTTTCTAATATATAATATATTAAATGTCAAATTTAAATACAAATGTGTTTCATTTATAGTATCTATGCTATAATTTCAATAAATTCTGGTAAAATTGTGGAGTTTAAGATAATATTCAATTTTGATATTTTAAAATATAAAACTGAACCAATCAATAACTAAACTAAAATTTTGTGAGTAGTTAAATGGATCAAAAATCATTTTACGTCTAATTGATTATGTTAATGAAACAACATTGACAAAAAAGTTCAGAGACATAATAACCACAAGTAGAAACACAGATCAAATACAACCTATACAACTTGATCCAAACCTTTTCGTATGATCACCATAGTGCTTTCCCACACAACTTGAACAAACAAAGACGGGCTTCAGTCACTAATAGCGATGATTCAAAAATCAAACATGACATCATCATCATCCGTAAGTATGAGTCTCACAAAGAAATTTAAAAAAATAACCATCTTTTCAAATGTATCGTAAAATTTTAAAAATACGTAAAGATATATACTGATCAGAAAAGAAAATTATTTTTCATAAAAATTCAATAAAAAAAATTCAGCATCGTACCCCATGCATTTACCTAGTTGATCTTAATTCGATATAAAGTTTCCACTATCTCGGACTATAAACTTGTGATATTTATGGATTTACTTATTATTTAGTTGTATTAAACCTTTACTTGTAAACTTCGTTTTGTGATATTTTCTAGTATAGAATAGTAAATTTATGATTTAGTTGTATTAAACCTTTACTTGTAAATTTCATCTTTTTGATATTTTCTAATATATAATATATTAAATGTCAAATTTAAATACAAATGTGTTTCATTTATAGTATCTATGCTATAATTTCAATAAATTCTGGTAAAATTGTGGAGTTTAAGATAATATTCAATTTTGATATTTTAAAATATAAAACTGAACCAATCAATAACTAAACTAAAATTTTGTGAGTAGTTAAATGGATCAAAAAATCATTTAACATGTAGGTCTTTTTTTGTATTGAAATAAGATGGGCGAGATGCAACATGATAAAATACCAAAAGCATAAGAAAAGACTAGACCTGAACCTAAACAACAAGACTACTAGAAGAACTCAAAGGATACTAAGGATATGGAGACCAAGATAAGTGCAGGAAGCAGATGCCTAACCCCGAGAAGATAGCTTAGGCACTCAAAAACTCGCCATGACCCAAAGCATTAGGAATGACTCCACAGGAAGAAGCACAAGCAGAGAAGGTACTGAGGCAATGCTGAGCCCATCAACGAGACTAAAATTATTAAGCCCCCAAGAAGAATAGACATCCAGTCTCAACGAAGAACGCCTAACCTGTAAGCTTCAACATAACCATGGCATAGCACAAAATCAGCAGACAAGTGAAAGAAGCAGGCTAAATATGGCTCGTAAGAAACTCTCTCAGCCCAGAAACGAAGACGATTGTTCTTTCCAGGTAAGACGTTTGGTACAAAAAAATGTCCAAACCCAGACATAGTACAAACAGAAGCCGACATAATATAATGGTTTGGCCACTAGAATACTGATATGAAACGATTATTCATAGAACCTTTTTGAAATACAAATCAGTTCAATATTCAAAATCAGATTCAGAATAACTTCAAAATACACTAGTATCATTTTCAAAGAACAGTATTGAGTGTTGTCCGAACCACTGAAAACCGGTTTATTCTGGGTTCCAACACATTAACCTGACCGAAAACCAAACTAACACAAGTAGTAATCTTGAGTCGGTGCGTTCTGACTGAGCTCACCAAAACGCATACCTACACGCATCGTGTGCTTGAGGAACTTCTCAGCGCACCGCAAACACAAGTCTCCTCATGTTTCTGAAGAGTCTTGCGCGTGAATGAATCCACACAGTCCACGAAACACCTCTCCACCAGCGAATTGTACATCCTCAACCTGAAAGTTTAGCAACAGAAGTTACGGTCTAGAAAACAAGAAACCAATCAACACGAATCGATTATATACAATGCATATAGATTGTTGTTCCATTAACGTCCAGAAGCAACGTTTGATTTAGCTGCACTGGTTTTAAGGAAATCTTTTTCTATATCAGCTTCAGTTTCAGACAACAAGCTACAGGTTTCAAAGGTGGTTACGAAATAAGAATCATGTGAAGCTTTGGTAAGAGCACACAGCAAAAAGACAAAACGGAAGATTGTTCTGTTGCCTTCATTGCTGCTGCTAATTCTAGGTCTCATCTTTGATTGTGTAGGGCTTTTCTTTTTTTGTAACTGAAATAGATTTTTTGTAATCAAACTCTCACCTTAGAAGTTAGAATGGTTAATATTGTTTATACCTTAAATGAATAAATTATATAAATAATCTATACTAAGTGCAGAACTTTTTTGATAAAATTTCTTTCTTATCATCACCGGATTTGAAGCTCGTACACCTTGATATGGAAGATTAGCCTTTCCTGAGCTGGCGAGTGAGTTTCAGAAGGATTGGTCTTCCTCTTTGATGGTGTTGCATCAGCTTTGACTCGAGATAAACGTAATTCTGTCTCTAAGCTTCAGATATTCTTTCTTGTGTTGGGATTGTGAAAGCCATGTCCAACTTTTTATTGTCCGATTAGTACGATATTGTCCACTTTGAGATTAAGAAACTGGCCGCATGAATTACTTTTTGGTTTACTTCGCAAAAGGTCCCATACTAATTAGAGTTCCCAAAAGACCTCATACTAATTAGACTTAGACATCTCTTTATATATTAGACACTTCTTATCTAAACTTTTAATGTGAGATTTTATTTGATATCTCAGAGTTTGTACATCTGAAAGGTGCATCCAGATGATCCATCTAGATATCTTACCCAGATACTCTATTTGGGTGTTGTTTGTTGGTGTAATTTGTTTATGCATCCGGATGAAACATCTGAATATATGTTCGTTTGTTTTTTTTTTTTTTTGAGCTTGCATCTGTATCCAGATGCATTTGTTATTAAAATGAGTAAAATAGATATGTTTTAACAATTTTGATCTAAAAATGTGTTTTTGCAATTTTGAAGAAAAAGTGTGTTTTGCGCTTTGGCCAAAAAGTGTGTTTTTGGTTTTGGCGGAAAATGTGTTTTACTGTTTTGGTGGAAAATATGTTATTATTGTTTAGGAAAAGCGCTTTTGGGCAAAAGTTTTTACAATTTTGGTGGGAAAGTGTGTTTTTTGGTTTTGGCGGAAAATACACTTTTGTGTTTTTGATGGAAAATAGATATGTTTTAACAATTTTGATCTAAAAATGTGTTTTTGCAATTTTGAAGAAAAAGTGTGTTTTGCGCTTTGGCCAAAAAGTGTGTTTTTACTGTTTTGGTGGAAAATATGTTATTAATGTTTTGGAAAAAGTGTGTTTTGCGTTTTTGCGTAAAAAGTGCGTTTTTGGGCAAAAGATTTTACAATTTTGGTGGGAAAGTTTGTTTTTCGGTTTTGGCGGAAAATACGCTTTTGCATTTTTGATGGGAAATATGTTTTACGGTTTGGTGGAGAAGTACAATATTACGCTTTTGGCGGGAAAATGTGTTTTTGCGGTCTTGGCAGAAAATGTGTTTTTGCAATTTTGAAGAAAAAGTGTGTTTTACGCTTTTAGCAGGAAAATATGTTTTTACGGATTTGACAAAGAAGTGCGTTTTTACAGTTTTGGCCACAAGTGTGTTTTTACGGTTATGACGGGAACGTGCGTTCTTACGGTGTTGGCGGAAAAGTATGGTTTTATGGTTTTGACTGAAAAAGGTATTTTAAAATTTTGGTGGAAAAACATAATTTTGCATAAAATATGATTTTGGTTTGAAAGGATACATAGTTTCATGGTATTAAATTTGAAAATATCTTTTTTTATTTAAAATGTTATTTTTGTCATTTATCATTTTGGGTTGAACTAGATTCATATACATGTTCCATGAAAACTCATATTCACTTGGTTGAGAATTTGAGGTGAATTTTCCAAAATGCAATTGAATGATCCATCTAGATATTACATTTAAATACACAAAAAAAACATCAATTTGCATCTTTACCCGTATAGATCATTTGGATGAGCAAACGACCATCCTCCAAATTAGTTTTTTTTTCCTCCAAATTAGTTATTCCTCCAAATTTTTATTCAACGTACCCGTGTTTTAAACAAGACGTAAGCTATTCCTTTTCCAATGGTCAAACGAGGATCTCTAATAACCCGACAAGTTTCCACATTGTTCTCAAGATTACTCTTACTAGTAAACAATTGATACAGCTCCTCATCCGGCGTTAAAAGATAAAGAAAAACAAATTGAGAGCCTGACACTATGTTTGATAATCACAAAGGAACAAGAGAACCCTAAGATTAGTATCACTAACCTTCTACGGGGCTATGCTACATATATTATCAAGGTCAAAGTCGCGGTCTGGCCTCATCTTCTATTCCAAGCAATCATGAATTAATATAGAGTTGTATCTCTTGTTTTTCAGCATCTAATTCGAAGAGCATTTTTTGTAGAATAGAGATTACAATATTTTAGCATTACTCTGTATTCAGTTTGTTACAATGGTCAGGCAGTGGCTGATACTTGTCTAATACTGTACAGAGTTCCAACATGAATGTCTATCAAACACAAAAGTTTTGAAGATTCTTATCTAACACTAAGAAAATCATGTTTCTTCTTTATTCATTCCACAGGTCTTCGACTCTAAAATTTTAAATTCTCTGGTCTATTAACAAATGAGATTTTCTTGGTATGTCATTTTATCACTAGTGTTACGATTAATTTATATAGTGCTCACCGTATATTCTTGAGTAAAGTTTGAGATTACTTCTACATATATATATATATATATATATATATATATATATATATATATATATGTTAGATTCGGATTTATTATGGGCTTTCAACTTAAAACCAATTGGTGATTAGTGGATTGGCCCTGACCCTTTATATATTAGTTAATATTTCTTAGAATTCCCGATGTGTGATATATATCCCTAATACCCCTCTTCGAGATGATGGCTCTTATCGGCCAGAAATCTCGGAACTTTGAGACAGTTATACTCGGTCGAGCGAGTCAATTAACTACGACCTTTATACCCGGTCGGGTAGGGTAACATTAATTAGGAGTTTAGCATATTTTAGGAATCAGGCTCTGATACCATGTTAGATTTGGGTTAATTATGGACTTCCAACTTAAAACCAATTAGTGATTAGTAGATTGACCCTAACCCTTTATATATTAGTTAATATTTATTAGAATTCTCGATGTGGGATATATATATATATATATTTGTAAGTCTCGCAAGAGAAAATGCGTGGATAAGAATGATCATACAACTCGACGGTAAAAGAAAAATGCTATGAATTGTAGGGAAAATCTTTTTACACTCTTTTGGGTAAACTTTGTTTTAAACTGCTCTTCTGGAGATATATATTTTTTTATTGAAGGCTTGATAAAAAATTTGGACTATTTATTGATTTGTGTGTATCATCTTTGTGCAAGGACCATGTTAATGTATCGTTCCAATTTTATCAGATGTCTCCTGGGTATCCCTTATATATTATTTAAGGATCTTAAAAAAGTTATAACCAATGTTCGGAAACTCTCTAGGCGCTACGCGTGCGGCACATACGGGCTTAGCGATTTATTGAAAAAGCATAAATAAATCGGAGAATACTCGGAGAGGAATTTTTGTACTTTTAAATGTAAGATATCATATTTTATACATATAATACAAAAATTATATAATACATATTTATTAAAGATACATCACTGATACTAAAATTCAGTGAATGATACATATATGCTGGTAATATCAACTTTTTCTGTACAAACAGTAAACACATATATATAAAATAATTTACATAGACCACAAAATGCTTTAGCCTTGTCTAGTGGCTTGTGTCTCCCGTAAAAGCTCTTGGATGTCAAAGGTTCGAATGTGGGCAAGTGCACTTTATTTCTTTAAGCTTTAATGAAAGTCAAATGACCAATACACCCTCGTCTTCAACCTTGTGATTTTGCAGACCTAATGCTCAGCCGTCTTAACTTTTTATGCGATTTCACAGTTTTTTAAGAAGTTATTCTTGTGGGATTAAACTTCATACATAAGATCTATAAGGTATAATCTTATTTCTAACTAAAAGCTTTGATATTTTATAACTTTTTCAAATCTGGACAAATCGGTTCTACAAAATTAATCGACGATTTCTCTATTCCTCCACTTAACGCGTTCGTTATACGGCTCAGCACCTAGACACACGGATCACCTCCATTTCGCCACGGCGACCTTCCGATTGGCGTTTAATCGGACGCGGCAACTCGGCCGAGTTTTAGAACAAGGGTTATAACCTTAATTTTGTATTAATTGCAATATATACTTGCTGACGTGTCAGCACCAAACATCTTAATTTTGCTTACGTGGCAACTTTACAATGAATTTAAAATAATCTTATTATATAAAGCTTGATTCTTCAAAGTTACTAATTAACATGATCGCGACATGTGTCAATCGAAAATTTAAAACTGCGACATGTGTCAAAAATATAAAAGAAAAATTACTATTACATAATAAGATTTTAAAAAGATTTAGAAAAGGAAAATTATTATCTCTTATTATATAAAGCTTGGTTCTTCAAAGTTATTAATTAACATGATCACGACATGTATCAATCAAAAATTTAAAATTGCGACATGTGTCAAAAAATATAAAAGAAAAATTACTATTACATAATAAGATTTAAAAAAAAAGAAAAGGAAAATTATTATCACAAAAATATTATTTTACTGTTTCTTTTTAATATTTTAGAAAAGGAAAATTATTATTACATAATAAGATATTTTGTTTAGATAATATTAAATGACTTTTTAAAATTTGGTATTTTTTACAATTCGTTTTTAATATCATTACTATTATATAAATTGTATTTGTTAATTAAATAGGTTTTTGTATCATGTTTATCATCAAATTCTTTTAAAATACTGTTTAATAAACTGATCAGAATTTTTTTTTTTTAAAGAAAACAAATTATCTTTGGCTTAGGATTAAAAAATGAAAAAAAAATATTTCACAAATCTCTTTTATTAGGATTTTAAAAAAAGAAAATTGTTATCACATAATCGCTTTAAAGTTTCTAATTAACATGATTGTGAGACATAACAATATATATTTTAAGACTGTGACATGTGTTTAAATTTTATTTATCATAAATACATTATTATCTTATTCAAAAATATTTGATAGTAATTTTTATCTAAAAAAATCCTAAGCAAAAAAAAGTAATTGTAAAAAGCTATTTGAAAATAATTTTCATTTTTCTAAAAAATATAACTTTCATTTTTAAAGATAATTGTAAAAGAAAATAGTAACTTATAAAATAAAATCTTAAACAAAATGAATTATAAAATCGTACAAGTGCTTTGCCCAAAACAAAATTCTACAAGTAGCAGAAGTTATTTAATAAAAATCATAAGACGTAATTATAAAATAAGTAACATTTTTTAAGAAAAAAATCCTCAACAAAAGAAATTTCTAAATGTACTCCTATTATTTTCCTACAAATAACTAACTTTCCTTTATAGTAGATATGTGTATGTTATTAAAAACTATAAACCAAAACTAATTAAAAGTATTCCACATCTATATTTATGTCTAAACTTCCTAATATTACTTTCACAAAACACAGTACTCCTAAATTATGATGATGTTGTATTTTTAGGAGTAGTATTTTTAAAAAAATATATTACCTGAGTATTTTTCTAATTCCTTGATACATATCAACTTTTTTATTATATTTACTACATCTTATGATGCTGTCATAATTTTTCTAAATTATGATGATGTTGTCATACATGAGTATGTGTGTTAAAGTGATGAATATATGTTTTTACATATGAGACCGAATATATAAATAGTTAAAAAGAAAATTTTTTATTCAAAATTAGTTAAAAAAAAAACTTAAACCAAACTCAATTACAGAAAAAACGAACTATAGAGACCAATAAATATAAGAAATATTTTAAGTAAAAACCTTAACTAAAATTAATTACAAAACAAGTAATTTTCCTTTTCAAAAGCTTAAGTAAAATAAAATTGTAAAAGTAATCAAATTTTTCTTATCAATAACTAACTATCTTTTTAATAGATAATTTTACATCTAAAAATTATAAACCAAAAATAATTTCAAATATTTCACCCGATATGATTGTGACACCTAAATAAAATAGATTTTTAAAATAACTTTTTTTTTAAATCCTAACCAAAATGAAATTTCTTAAAAAATCTGACAAAAGGGAATTGTAAAAGCTTATTTAATTGTAATTTTTCTTTTTAAGAATTTAACGATAAACATGATACTAAAATTATATTATTAACAAATGAAATTTGTAGAAGTGATATTAGAAAAATAATTTGGAAAAATAACAACTTTAAAAAATCGTTAATATTTACTGGAATTAAATATTTGATAGTAATTCTACTTTTCTAAATCATAGACAAAAGATATTGTATAATATAATGTAATTTTAGTTTTTCTTCTCTCAAAACTAAGAAAAACCATAAAAGAATATTTGATAGTAAATTAATTAAAAATTCTAAAAATAGATTTTTAATTTATTTAATTTTTAGTTTATGTAATGAACAAAAACAAATTGTAAAATTAATAGTGATATGAACTGTAATATAATAATAGTTATAAAATTATCTAATAATAATTTGAAATAATGATTTGATATTGTTTTTCTGAAATTCTAAACAGAAGATAATTGTAAAAGAAAATAGTAACTTATAAAATAAAATCTTAAACAAAATGAATTATAAAATCGTACAAGTGCTTTGCCCAAAACAAAATTCTACAAGTAGCAGAAGTTATTTAATAAAAATCATAAGACGTAATTATAAAATAAGTAACATTTTTTAAGAAAAAAATCCTCAACAAAAGAAATTTCTAAATGTACTCCTATTATTTTCCTACAAATAACTAACTTTCCTTTATAGTAGATATGTGTATGTTATTAAAAACTATAAACCAAAACTAATTAAAAGTATTCCACATCTATATTTATGTCTAAACTTCCTAATATTACTTTCACAAAACACAGTACTCCTAAATTATGATGATGTTGTATTTTTAGGAGTAGTATTTTTAAAAAAATATATTACCTGAGTATTTTTCTAATTCCTTGATACATATCAACTTTTTTATTATATTTACTACATCTTATGATGCTGTCATAATTTTTCTAAATTATGATGATGTTGTCATACATGAGTATGTGTGTTAAAGTGATGAATATATGTTTTTACATATGAGACCGAATATATAAATAGTTAAAAAGAAAATTTTTTATTCAAAATTAGTTAAAAAAAACTTAAACCAAACTCAATTACAGAAAAACTAACTATAGAGACCAATAAATATAAGAAATATTTTAAGTAAAACCTTAACTAAAATTAATTACAAAACAAGTAATTTTCCTTTTCAAAAGCTTAAGTAAAATAAAATTGTAAAAGTAATCAAATTTTTCTTATCAATAACTAACTATCTTTTTAATAGATAATTTTACATCTAAAAATTATAAACCAAAAATAATTTCAAATATTTCACCCGATATGATTGTGACACCTAAATAAAATAGATTTTAAAATAACTTTTTTTTTAAATCCTAACCAAAATGAAATTTCTTAAAAAATCTGACAAAAGGGAATTGTAAAAGCTTATTTAATTGTAATTTTTCTTTTTAAGAATTTAACGATAAACATGATACTAAAATTATATTATTAACAAATGAAATTTGTAGAAGTGATATTAGAAAAATAATTTGGAAAAATAACAACTTTAAAAAATCGTTAATATTTACTGGAATTAAATATTTGATAGTAATTCTACTTTTCTAAATCATAGACAAAAGATATTGTATAATATAATGTAATTTTAGTTTTTCTTCTCTCAAAACTAAGAAAAACCATAAAAGAATATTTGATAGTAAATTAATTAAAAATTCTAAAAATAGATTTTTAATTTATTTAATTTTTAGTTTATGTAATGAACAAAAACAAATTGTAAAATTAATAGTGATATGAACTGTAATATAATAATAGTTATAAAATTATCTAATAATAATTTGAAATAATGATTTGATATTGTTTTTCTGAAATTCTAAACAGAAGATAATTGTAAGAGATTAAATGACAGTATTTCTTCTTTTTACTAAAATTCTAAATAAGAGGGATTTATAAAATATAATATTTTCCATTTTAAAAAATATTAACAAAAATACAATTTTAGAAACTTACTTAATGGTAAATATAAATAAGAGTTTGATGACAAACATGATCCTTTAACTATTTAATTAACAAAAAAATTAAAATATATAAATGATAATTAAATATATGATAAAAATGATGACTCACATGATTTATATTGGTTAAACAACTAAACATCCATAGATCACGCAAACTAAAATATATAAATAATAAAAAATGCACAAGAGTTTTTTCAAAAATCCTGAAATGATTATTGAAACTTCAATTAATGAACGAAAAAATTAGTATATAATTTAATTCAAAAGAATAACATATAGTAAGTTAATAAAAATATTAAATTAATACATAAAAATGTATGATGCTGTCATTTACTCAATTGACCTTATTTAAATTTCAAATATTTTAATTTCACTAGAATTCTTAATTCAGGTTGGTTTCGGTTAAAATTTTTAGGTATGAATATTTTCCTACCCTTTAATATAAAGTCGATAACAATTCACCAATGCACTATGACTATTAAAGTACAAATATTAAGAATGTTCAGAATGAGGTGCAGGTTACACTTGACAATGTTCAGAAGCTGATAAACAAGCAAATCTGCTCAGTGGAGGATGCAGAAGCTGATGAAGAAGATGACTACGTAGGCGTAAATCAACCTGATCAATGGAACCGATTTCGAGATATGGAAACCAAGGAAACAGAAACTTCTCAGGATAAAGAGGCAACTTCAACAGCAGCAACCCCAACAACAATAAGATTTATGGAAACTCATCTGATATGAAACCACCCACACTAGAAGGAAAGCTAGTGCAAAAAATCTTAAAATTATAATAAATGATTTTTTTTATTTTTTATGTTCTTTATAAAACTAAAACATTAAATAAAATCCGTGCAACGCATGGACCCATATCTAGTCATATACTAAACTTCTATTCTCTAGAGAAATTTGTTAAACTAACATAAAAGCAGTCACGTCTACGCATTATGATAAAGCCAAAATTTTATTTAAGAACCATTATAAAATGGTACCATCCTCGACAACTAGCAATAAACCGTATGGTCATATATATATGGCTATCAAGTTATTAATTCTTTGTCACCTTCACAAGCAACTTCAAAGCTTCACAAATGCCGTACGGTCGTATGACTATCATAAAGTGATCCTTTCACAGCTAAATTCAAAGCTTCATGGTTGTTAAAATATAAAATTGAATTATCAAGTTTTTCAACCTTTCAATCTCAATCTCTTAAACCATCAGATTAACAAACTGCCTGCTTCATCAAAAAAGTATGTAGCTTCTTCAACATTTCAGTATCAAGTTTAATTAGAATCTATTTAGAATTTCATTTCAAGAATGTTAAACTAAAATGTGAATTACTGGGTACTTTCAGTTTGTAACCCTTAATGGTCGGTTTAAGGTCGATTTAATTTCTACAAAACTGGATGAGAAAGATGAATTCGTGGTCGGTTTTACTAATAGTTACAAAACAATAGAAAGTATCTTATGAAAGAATCTTGTGATACTCAAGTTTTATATAAATTGATATGGTAAGTTAAATTTAATTTATAATATCTTATAGTTTAATTAATTTGAAACTTTTTGATCAAGTTTGTGATTTTGTTGAAACTTTTTGACCAAGTTTGTGATTTTGTCCCTATATTCTCATTGACACCATCCCATTAATTAGTGGTTGTCGATATCATATTGCCAAATATGTAAACGAAGTGGTTATTGAATATTTCTGTTTTCACACATATTTGAACACACTAAATATACGATTTCCTTGACGATGACTGCAAATAAATTATAATTAGTTATTAACTACTTAATTAAGTGATCAAGACAAGATTTTAGGATTTTATACAAAAATCAACGTTAATTATACATTAATATTAGCATTAGCATAAGCATAATGCTCTTTAATATCAATTCAATATTTGTTAGAAAAACATTTATCAAATACTAATGTTCTCCAAATGCTATATGCTCAATGCTCTTATATGAAATTTTTAATAGAGCATTTGCATTTATAATATATAAAAATATGAAAAATATATAGTTAATTTATTTTATTTAATAATATCATAAAATTATGTGTATATCCAAAAATAAAATATCTATTTCAAAAATAAATTTTCCATAAAAAATATTTTTTAAAAATAATATTTTACATTTAAAATGTAATCTAATTAAAATAATTAAAATATATTTCAAATGTGAGTTTCATTAAAATAATTTTAGTTGTAAAATTTATTTTAAAATGTAAAATTTATTTTTGGATATAAACATAATTTTTTGATATTAATATATAAAATAAATTAATTTTATTTTATTAATTTTATCTTTTAATATATATTTTCAAAATATAATATATTAATTTTTATAATTATTTTAAATAAAATATTTTTACTGTTTTATCAATTATTTTCTTAAATAGTTTAATTAGAACATACAGTTTATGCAGCACACTACTTTCATAGCATAAAAATTCTGTATTAACTATATATACTCTATTCACGTCAAATAACATGACTTTACAACTCCTCTTAAACTTATTTACTCCCAATAATTTCCCTTATAAAGTTTGGACCGATTCATCAGTAAACAAAATATTTATTTAATAAAAAATGAATACCAAATAAATTTGATAGGGTGATATCTTGTGTATTTGCATGATTTTCATCCTTGTTTTAGCTTCTTTTTGATCTTCAAAATCCATATAGAATGCATATAGGTTTCATTTGCATTGCATTTGTCCTTATCAGGTATTGGAGATGCTAGTTGGTGACTTTGGAGACATTAGAGATGATTTTGGAGCAAAAGGATAATTCATGTTCGAGAAAGCTCACCACGCCTAAGTGTCCCAAATGCCTAGGTGCCCCAAATGCCTTAAGGCCCCGCCACCTATAACGCTGCAAAGTTGAAAACGACGTAAGCTCACTCGGCCTCATCCCGCTGTTCACGGCCGCCACTAACAAGAAGCCCCACACGGCTAAGTGTCCCAAATGCCTAGGTGCTCCAAATGCCTTGTATGGCCATACGTACTGGAGGCCCTGTTTATTGACTATTTACCATTTTGCCCCTCTAAGTTTTAGACTCTGAAAACCTAAGTTTAAGTGTTTTGTGTAAGCCATCAGGCTAGATAAGCTTTTACCTTTGAGAAAACCACCAAAAAGCCATTTGGAGAGTTCATCTCTTGGATTTATTTGATCATTGTTCTTGTTATCTTGTTGATTTCTAATCTATTTTATGTATATCTCTACATGATTAATCTGAAATCCAATATAGGTTTAAGAGGAATCATGGAGATGAGTGAGTAATCCTCATTTGAATTCATGGGTTAGGAGATTAAGGGTGATTAGGCTAGATCTAGGATGTTTTAGTGTAGATCATTCTTATTCCTTGCTAGTAGAGTATTCATAATGCATCTTCTGAGTTGGCCACTCAAAAGTTGATCTTTAGGCATTTCCCACCCACAAGGTGTTTGATGAATTGCCTGAGACAACTCTCCTAAGCTTTTAACATACTTTACCAAAGACATTTGTTGTTAAAGGTGTTAAAATAGCCAATAGACTTGCTAGTAATGATTGCTTTCATATTATTCAGCCAAAGACATTTGATGTTTGAAATGTGTTAGCAAATGAACATTCATCTAGACATAGAGTTTGTTTAAGTTTGTGTCTAAGCTTAAGGTTGATAGTTTGATTGATCATTTGCCATCCTTAGTTCGAAACTTGATCACCCAAGGTCTAATTCCTATACCCATGAGTTCTCTTTTACCATAGCCAAAGAAAGTCTCTTCTTTTATTGCTTTATTATTCTGTTATTGCATTCTCTCATTAGCAGCAGTTTAAAACCATCCAAATTATCGGTTGCACTTAGATTAAGCAGGTACTTGCATTCTTGATGCTTTGAATCCCTCGGAACTGGTTCGACATTCACTCATACTACAACATTTGTTCTAGGAGCCTTGAAAACTCCTAGCATCAAATTGGCGCCGTTGCCAAATTCTGAGTAGATTTAAACATTGAGATTTAGTCACTTGCTTGAGACTAAGTCGTTTTTTCTTTTATCTTGTTACTGATTCTCTATCTTCATCTTCCTTGGCATTTCAGGTGTATGAACTTGAGGAGTAGAGGCACAACAAACCTTGTTCCAAGAGTTGAAGACATTAGAGCATTTGAAAGGGAAACTAGAAGAAAGAGACAAGCAGAAGAGCAACAGGCTCACTTGCAGAGGTTGGATACAGACATGGAAAACTTACCACAAGGTGGAAATGTGAACGGTCAAGGTGCTGACAACAATCCACCACAAGGACCACAACACCCACAGCGACCAGCTCGACCCATTGGAACCTATGACCGCTTAGGTACCAGTATTTGATCATGTTTGCTTTGATGTTTTTGCATTGAGTCTTGCATTGTACATATCTATTTGCATAAAAAAAATATTTTGAAAAATTTGAAAAACACAAAAAGAATCATTTAGTTTGCATCACTTGCATTTCTAGGAGAGTCTAGAGCATATAGGCTGCATTCACTTGCATTGGGAGACCTCGCTTGAGTAGCTTATGCACCTCTCAAAAGACTTGTATGCTTTGAGCCTTGAAAACTCTTCCTGAAACTTGTTAATTGCTGAAACTCCGCCTTTGAAGCCAAAGACATTTGTTGTTAAAGGTGTTAAAATAGCCAATAGACTTGCTAGTAATGATTGCTTTCATATTATTCAGCCAAAGACATTTGATGTTTGAAATGTGTTAGCAAATGAACATTCATCTAGACATAGAGTTTGTTTAAGTTTGTGTCTAAGCTTAAGGTTGATAGTTTGATTGATCATTTGCCATCCTTAGTTCGAAACTTGATCACCCAAGGTCTAATTCCTATACCCATGAGTTCTCTTTACCATAGCCAAAGAAAGTCTCTTCTTTTATTGCTTTATTATTCTGTTATTGCATTCTCTCATTAGCAGCAGTTTAAAACCATCCAAATTATCGGTTGCACTTAGATTAAGCGGTACTTGCATTCTTGATGCTTTGAATCCCTCGAACTGGTTCGACATTCACTCATACTACAACATTTGTTCTAGGAGCCTTGAAAACTCCTAGCATCAAATTGGCGCCGCTAAATTCTCGAGTAGATTTAAACATTGAGATTTAGTCACTTGCTTGAGACTAAGTCGTTTTTTCTTTTATCTTGTTACTGATTCTCTATCTTCATCTTCCTTGGCATTTCAGGTGTATGAACTTGAGGAGTAGAGGCACAACAAACCTTGTTCCAAGAGTTGAAGACATTAGAGCATTTGAAAGGGAAACTAGAAGAAAGAGACAAGCAGAAGAGCAACAGGCTCACTTGCAGAGGTTGGATACAGACATGGAAAACTTACCACAAGGTGGAAATGTGAACGGTCAAGGTGCTGACAACAATCCACCACAAGGACCACAACACCCACAGCGACCAGCTCGACCCATTGGAACCTATGACCGCTTAGGTACCAGTATTTGATCATGTTTGCTTTGATGTTTTTGCATTGAGTCTTGCATTGTACATATCTATTTGCATAAAAAAAATATTTTGAAAAATTTGAAAAACACAAAAAGAATCATTTAGTTTGCATCACTTGCATTTCTAGGAGAGTCTAGAGCATATAGGCTGCATTCACTTGCATTGGGAGACCTCGCGCTTGAGTAGCTTATGCACCTCTCAAAAAGACTTGTATGCTTTGAGCCTTGAAAACTCTTCCTGAAACTTGTTAATTGCTGAAACTCCGTCTTTGAAGCCAACTACAACCTTATTTGAACTGGACGAACTTAATGCATCTTGCTCATGGTCCCTTGTGTACTGAATCATGGCTATACACACTTAAGTTGTCACATCTTTTATGCCAATCTTTTTGACAACCTCTAGTGGTAGACCTCTCCCAAAACTCTTTCCTCCTTTTAAGCCTTCATTGATTGATGAGTGAGGCATTTTTTCGGAAAGTCTTGCATGCACATAATGTTGAGACTATTGGGAACGACAATGCTTGATCTTCATTCTTGCTAGATTAGACACACTATTGTCTAGCCATAGGATGGGGGTGAGTGTTGTAAAGTTTGATTTGGGATTATGAAAAGGTTGAAGGAAAAGAATAGACTCTTTGTTGTTTAAATGACTAGTCTTTATGGGATAAGTAGAGAAACCTCTAGCTCAAGCTGTGAAAAGTCTTAACCCCCAAATATAAAAAAAAAAAAAAGAGAAAAAAATATATAAAAAATAACAAAAAAAAAGAAAAAAAAAGGCTTACACAAAACACTTAAACTTAGGTTTTCAGAGTCTAAAACGTAGAGGGGCAAAATGGTAAATAGTCAATAAACAGGGCCTCCAAATGCCTGGATGACGCCCACAAGGCAGCTGGGGCACCTAGGCAGCTGGGACACTTAGCCGTGGGGCTTTTGTTCGTGGCACGGCTTCAGAGACCGCTGGATGAGGCCGAGTGAGCTTACGCGGCGCTTTCAACTTTGGTACAGATAGTGACGGGACGCAAGGCCGCTGGGGCACCTAGGCCGCTGTGACACTTAGGCGTGGTGAGCTTTCTCGAACATGAATCATCCTTTTGCTCCAAAATCATCTCTAATGTCTCCAAAGTCACCAACTAGCATCTCCAATACCTGATAAGGACAAATGCAATGCAAATGCAACCTATATGCATTCTATATAGATTTTGAAGATCAAAAAAAAGCTAAAACAAGGATGAAAATCATGCAAATACACAAGATATCATAGGGATCAACAATATTTTGTATGCTCAAATATAAAAGTTATATTTTAAATATTATTCATATAAATTTAATTATTCATATAAATTTACCCTGCGCAAGGTGCAGATCTCATCCTAGTATTTACAATATCAAAGTAGCAAAAATAGGGAAAGGAGAGAAATTGCTAAGTTAATTTTATATTTTACTTCTTTATATGCGCAACCTGTCTATTTCGATTGTTTTCTTCAAAAGATCAACCACCCTTTCGTTCTCCTTATAAAATTAGGTCAATAAATAGAAAACTTTTTCGAGTTTCAAAAAAAAAAAAATACTAGAAAACTTTTTCAAGTTGCATTAGAAAAGCTTGCTATATATATATACTAGTGATATTCCGGCGCTACGCGCCGGATTCATATGTTGTATTCTTACTTAAATTTATAATTTATTATATGTTCTTAGTAAAGAAAATATGTTAAATAAAAATATGTAAAAAATAATATTTTCTGATCTTTTTATAGTGGTTTGCGATCGTAGTATATTATTTTGTTTGAAGTTGTTTAGTTCAAAGTATAATAGTATAAGTAGTTGTTACTAATCGATTAATAAAAATAGAATAAAAATCGATAGTCGTAGAAAAGTTAATTTAGTTGGAATCTTAAATACTCATGTCATAAACTGAGCTTTCTTTCAAGAAATGTTTGAAGGTGTTAAACCTGAGAAAGTTGATTAACGCATGTAAAAGCACCACCCGAGAAAAGAAATGATGCATAAAAAAACTACTACTGTAAAAGTAAGTAATCATTAACTGGTAAACTGAAATAAGAAATCGGTGTACCTTCCCGTTAATCAACAACATATCAACCCCAATATCTCACCCCTTTCTTAATATTTGAGGCTTGCCAAAATTGTTGTAGCCTAGTCTTAATATCTCTACACCGATTTGTCTTCAACTCCGAGCAATGAAACTGAGAATTCGACAATGATTGAATTGGAAAAAGTAAAGAGATTATCGTCCGAACTCTCACACCGTCTATACATATACAATGAAACTGAGAAAGCAGGAACTAAAGAAGCATTCAATAAGAGATAGTGGGATGAGTGAGATTTCTGGATTGATTATATGAACAATTACGCCGATTGCTAAAGAAGAAGAATTGTAGAGGCTATATTCTCCAAAGTCACCAACTAGCATCTCCATACCGATAAGGACAAATGCAATGCAAATGCAACCTATATGCATTCTATATAGATTTTGAAGATCAAAAAAGCTAAAACAAGGATGAAAATCATGCAAATACACAAGATATCATAGGGATCAACAATATTTTGTATGCTCAAATATAAAAGTTATATTTTAAATATTATTCATATAAATTTAATTATTCATATAAATTTAAAGCGCCAAGCAGATCTCATCCTAGTATTTACAATATCAAAGTAGCAAAAATAGGGAAAGGAGAGAAATTGCTAAGTTAATTTTATATTTTACTTTATATGCGCAACCTGTCTATTTCGATTGTTTTCTTCAAAAGATCAACCACCCTTTCGTTCTCCTTATAAAATTAGGTCAATAAATAGAAAACTTTTTCGAGTTTCAAAAAAAAAATACTAGAAAACTTTTTCAAGTTGCATTAGAAAAGCTTGCTATATATATATATAGTGATATTCATACGATTCATATGTTGTATTCTTACTTAAATTTATAATTTATTATATGTTCTTAGTAAAGAAAATATGTTAAATAAAATATGTAAAAATAATATTTTCTGATCTTTTATAGTGGTTTATGATCGTAGTATATTATTTTGTTTGAAGTTGTTTAGTTCAAAGTATAATAGTATAAGTAGTTGTTACTAATCGATTAATAAAAATAGAATAAAAATCGATAGTCGTAGAAAAGTTAATTTAGTTGGAATCTTAAATACTCATGTCATAAACTGAGCTTTCTTTCAAGAAATGTTTGAAGGTGTTAAACCTGAGAAAGTTGATTAACGCATGTAAAAGCACCACCCGAGAAAAGAAATGATGCATAAAAAAACTACTACTGTAAAAGTAAGTAATCATTAACTGGTAAACTGAAATAAGAAATCGGTGTACCTTCCCGTTAATCAACAACATATCAACCCCAATATCTCACCCCTTTCTTAATATTTGAGGCTTGCCAAAATTGTTGTAGCCTAGTCTTAATATCTCTACACCGATTTGTCTTCAACTCCGAGCAATGAAACTGAGAATTCGACAATGATTGAATTGGAAAAAGTAAAGAGATTATCGTCCGAACTCTCACACCGTCTATACATATACAATGAAACTGAGAAAGCAGGAACTAAAGAAGCATTCAATAAGAGATAGTGGGATGAGTGAGATTTCGGATTGATTATATGAACAATTACGCCGATTAAGTTAAAGAAGAAGAATTGTAGAGGCTATATTCTCCATCGTCAACATCAAATACAAAGAATTCCTATAAACCAGTGTTTTGAAACCTAATCCGACATTGAATCGATGATTTACCGGATCACTGGATCATTGATCAACCGCGATGAATCGCTGATTAATAAATGAATTAGTTTTATTATATAATAATATATTAATTAGCTATGAAAACAAATATATATATATAAAAACTAAAGTTAAGTATTTTAAGTGTACATACAAAATATTAAGAAATAGTTTAGACTATTTAAAAAAATTGTAACATAAGAGTTATGACATCTAAAAAAATCAAGACATAAAATTAAACTTCCAATCCAAAATAAACCAAGATTAAAACATCATTGTAATAAATTATCAATAACAAAAATAAACTAACACCAGATCACATCAACTAATTTTGGTTTTCTCTAAATTTTAAAACTTACCAACAAAATTTTATAAATTTGTCACTTCATCATCTTTGGGCTATTCTTCAGAAGAGCATTCTCTAATTTATTATAATCAAGCTCATGTGTTTTTCTTCTTCAACAATCCAAAACTCTGTTTTGTAATTCACATGATCATATGATTTTATTCTTTTTGATCTGTAAATTAAAAAATGTAATGATTTGTTATAAACTAAGTTAAATAAAAAATAATTTATTCACCTTTCTTGCAAACGTAAATTGTAGTGTAGAGGAATAATAAGCCTCATCGTGTTTTAGTATGTTTTACGGACGGCGCCTGGCTTAACAATCATGACTCACCTTTCTTGCAAACGTAAATTATAGTGTAGAAGAAAAGGAATCGACAATAAAACTGAAAATTTTAAATTTTTAATTAGAAATTTAGAATATAAAAAATAATTTTAAAACATAACTTGAACTAAAAATAGTAAAAAAAAATTATATATTGGTTCAACCAGTGCTGCAACATGTATCGGGTTTTAGTGAGTTTTTGTGTGTTTTATGGGTTTTTCACAAAACCCAAATTCGATGATATTGGTCACCGGATTTATCGCTTCAACTACGGATCCGGTCGATTCAAAACACTCTTATAAACGTTTGGACTTGTATGAAGAAAAAATTAAAACCCCCAATTTATTTCACAATTAATACCAAAATTCATTAAATTTAAATTGAGAAAATATTTTAATTATTAAAAAGAAAATGCCACATGGCATTTTTTCCCCCAAGGAGATAAAAAAGCCTACTTTATTAGTATAGATAGATATTTACAAACTATTTCCTTTGATTTTTTCTTCAAAAGATTAACGAACAAGTCGTTCTCCTTTTTTAATTAGATCAAGAAATAAAAATCTTTTAATCAAGTTGCATTAAAAAATTCTGTGAGAAGTTTTGGTGAAATTGCTACTCAATAAGTCTCCTTTGATTTTTTTTTCTTCAGAAGATAAGTCACCGAATCATTCTCCTTATATTATTAAGTCAAGAAATAGAAAATTTGAAGTTGCATTAGAAAACTCTGCTATATATGCCCCCAACTCTCTCTGACTCTCCTTTGAATTTTTTTTTCAGAAGATCAATCAACAAGTCGTTCTATTTATTTAATTGAGTCAAGAAATATAAAACTTCATTCAAGTTGCATTAGAAAAGTCTGAAAAGTTGTGGTGAGATTGCTACTCACCAATCTGTTATATATGTTCAACTATCTCCTTTGATTGTTTCTTCAGAAGATTAACCACCAAGCCTCTCTCTCTCTATGGCTCTATCATTATCTGCTTCTTCCTCTTCTCGCACTTGGGTGTACGATGTTTTCCCTAGCTTCAGTGGGGAAGACGTCCGTGTTACTTTCCTCAGTCACTTTCTAAAAGAGCTTGACCGGAAACTGATCATCGCTTTCAAAGACAACAAGATCGAGAGAAGTCTGTCACTTGATCCCGAGCTTAAACAAGCCATTAAAGATTCGAGGATCGCCGTGGTTATCTTCTCTAAAAACTACGCCTCTTCAAGCTGGTGTCTTAATGAGTTGCTGGAGATCGTCAAGTGCAGGAAAGAGTGTGGTCAAATGGTGATACCTGTTTTCTATGGTTTGGATCCTTCCCATGTGAGGAAACAGACTGGTGAGTTTGGACAGATCTTTGAAGAAACATGCCACAATAAAACAGAGGAACAGAAAATTCATTGGAGGACAGCTTTGACCGATGTAGCTAATACCCTCGGGTATCATTCTGTAACCTGGTATCAACCATTCATTCTTGAATAAAGTTTTTTTTTACTTGTGTATGAAATTATAGTTCTTAGTTCTAGATTGTGAAATTATATTTCTTCTTGTTAGGGATAACGAAGCAAAACTGATTGAAGAAATTGCCAGTGATGTTTTGGAGAAACTACTTTTAACTCCATCAAATAAGGATTCAGAAAACTTTGTGGGCATCGAAGACCATATTGCAAAAATAAGTGTATTGTTGCAGTTGGAAGCTGAGGAAGTGAGGATGGTTGGTTTATGGGGTTCCTCAGGGATCGGCAAGACTACGATTGCAAGAGTTCTTTTCCAACGACTTTCTCGACACTTTCAAGGCAGAATTTTCATTGACAGGGCTTTCTTATCTAAGAGTAGCGAAATTTTCAACAGAGCTAATCCAGACGACTACAACATGAAGTTGCATTTACAATCGAGATTCATATCGAAAGTTCTAGGGAAAAAGGACACAGAAATAAGTCAATTAGGTGAATTAGAAAAGAGGCTGAAGCACCAGAAAGTTCTTATTTTCATTGATGATCTCAATGATCAAGTGGTGCTAGATACTTTGGTTGGTCAAACTCAATGGTTTGGAAGTGGGAGCAGAATCATTGTGGTTACAAATGATAAGCATTTCTTAAGGGCCCATGGGGTTGATCATATTTACGAGGTATGTCTCCCAGCTGAAGACCTGGCCGTTGAGATGTTATATCGATCTGCTTTCAGGGAAAATTCTCCACGTGAAGGTTTCGAGGAGCTTGTAGTTGAAGTTGCAAAACTTGCGGGTAGTCTTCCTTTAGGTCTTAGTGTTTTGGGTTCATCTCTTCGGGGGAGGGACAGGGAGTACTGGAAGGATTTGTTGCCAAGGCTTCAGAATGGTATAGATGGGAAAATTGAAAAAATATTGAGAGTCAGCTATGATGGATTAGATAGCGAAGAAGATAAAAAAATATTTCGCTATATCGCATGCTATTTCAATGGTGCAGAAGTCACATACATGAAGTTGTTACTCGCTGATAGTGGGTTGAGTGTTAATGTTGGGATGGAAAACCTAGCTGATAAGTCCCTCATTCATGTAAGAGAGGGTCGGGTGGAAATGCACCGTTTGCTACAAGAGATGGGTAAAAATGTTGTTCGCCTTGAGAAGCCTGAAAAACGAGAATTTCTTGTGGATTCACAAGATACCTGTGATGTACTCAGTGAAGGCATTGTAAGTTCGTTCATATATATTTGTGCTCTTTTAAGCTATTTTGGAGCAGAACAATAGTTAGCATTGATAAAAAATTTAATCTTTCTTGTTGATATTATACAATTTTCAGGGTACAAAAAAGGTTGTAGGAATATCATTGGATCTTGATGAAACTGATGAGTTGCATATGCATGAGAATGCCTTCACAGGGATGCGCAATCTCCGTTTCCTGAAAATTTACTCGAAATTGGGATTGTACACCGAAGTTAAATGCCAGTTACCCGAAAACTTCAATTATATGCTTCCTAAACTGAAATTATTGCATTGGGATGAATATCCAGTTAGATGTATGCCTTCTAAGTTTTGTCTTGAAAACCTCGTCGAGCTTAAAATGAAGAATAGCAAGCTCGAGAAACTGTGGGAAGGAGTTGTGGTAAGTTGTGAGAAAACATAATTGTTATGTTATTAGTCGTGAGATTATAATCTTTATTTTATATTTTGGATGACAACTATGTTCTACTGAGCTAAGTTTTTTTGTCCTTTTTGTTTTCTTGAGTACAGTCGCTTCCATGTCTCAAGGAGATGGATCTGAGGTATTCTTACGACCTGGTAGAAATGCCAGATCTTTCAAAAGCCACCAATCTGGAGACACTTAATCTTAAGAATTGCTATAGTTTGGTGAAGCTTCCTTCCTGTATTCCACATCCCAACAAACTGAAGAAATTAGACATGATATGTTGTAAAAATCTGGAGACTATTCCAATTGGCATTAGTCTCAAATCTGTCGAACAGCTATTCCTCGGTGGATGCTCAAGGTTGAGGACTTTTCCCCAAATCTCGACCAACATCTTACATCTCACTATAGACAAAACATCCATTGAAGAATTACCTTCAGATATGAATCTGGAGAATCTAAACTGTCTTAGCATGACAAAACTAAAGAGTAAGAAACTATGGGAAAGAGTGCAGGTATGTATGCAGTTTCAAACTGAGCTTTCTCCAACCTCTTTTTTTTACAGTATTGATATATGTGAAAAGCTAAGTTGCTTTGCAAAGTAGGTTAGTTTAAGCTTATCCAAAATAAGGATCGAATTGAAAATACAGAAAAAGAAATAATCTTATTTACCCACACCTAGGGCGGACATAAAATCTGGAAACCGAACTTAACTTGAACCGAAAACCTGATTGGATCTGAAATGTAAGAATACATGAATGGATAATGTAAGGTGATACAAAACATATCTAAATCCAAATATTATTAACCGAATCTGAACTAATAACTCAAATTTTTTTACAAAATTTAAGAAATCTTACAAAAATTTAAGAATTGATAACCGAATCGTATATAGAAAATAGTCACTACCATATTTAAGAAATCTTACAAAAAATTTAAATTTTTATATAAAAAATTTTAAATTTCACCATGTCATAGAAAATTTGTAAAGGACATATCATATTTTTTTGTTGAGAATAAATATAGCTATGAATCTTATACAAATCAGTTACTAGGGGATATTAGAAAAGAGAATAGCTGAAGGTGACTTTTTATATTTGGTTTAGCCCCTTACTCCGATCATGGCGATGCTGTCTCCCTCTTTGGAGAGTCTGTGTCTATCGGATATCTCAACTTTGGTGGAGCTGCCTTCTTCATTTCAGAATCTCCATCAACTGGGGAAATTGGAAATTAAGAACTGCATAAATCTGGAAACTCTTCCCACTGGAATCAACCTCCAATCACTCCTACAGCTAGATCTCAGTGGATGCTCACGGTTGAGGACTTTTCCTGGTATCTCAACCAACATCAGAATACTCTGTCTAAGCGAAACGGGGATTGAAGAGGTTCCTCGGTGGATTAAGACATTCTACAGGCTTGAAGACCTACAGATGAATGGATGCAACAATTTAGAATATGTATACCTAAATTTTTGTAAATATAAGTATGGTCTTTACGTGAACTTTTCACACTGCACGGCATTGACTGGAGTTGGCTGGTGTGATAGTCCAAGAAGAGACATCTATTTGGATTTCACCAACTGCTTCAACTTGGATCAAGAAGCTCTGCTCCTACAGAAAACATATTTTCAGAGTCAACTGAGGTTGTCAGGTGAAGAAGTGCCTTCATATTTCACTCACCGAACAAATGGAACCTCCTCCTTTTTAACCGTCCCTCTACTTCCCAGCTCTCTCTCACAGCCATTCCTCCGATTCAGGGCTTGCATTTTGTTTAACGACAATATGTCAGATATCGATGCTGAGTTTAGATTCACAGGCAGTTTTTGGAACTGCTCTGATACCTATGATCAGGAACAAGACTTCTGCGCAGACACAGAGGATTATAAGATTTTTTTATATGACACGGATAGTTGTCTTTTTATATTGGACTGCCAGATGTCTCACATCCCTCTAGAAATGAACTTCGATCATCTGGATATGCAGATTCATGTCAATCATTCTTCTGACATGGAGATTGATATCAAGGATTCTTTTGGTAGTCCTATTGACATTAAAGAATGGGGTATAAGAATCATAGAGGTGGATTGTTCAGCGGCAGACAACCGACTTGGTAATCCAGACACTCTACCACATGTTTTTGAAGGCAATATGATTAATGTGGGTGGACAAGGTGAAGAATGTGGCGGCGAAGATGAAGTGACAGAGCCAAGCAGTAAACGAATGCGGGTAAGAACTCACCAAAATGCTCTTTTCTATGTCTCAGATATTATTTTTCTTCAAGGCTCTGTCATAATTTCTATTACCGGGACACCTTTTTTATTTTCTACAGATTTCGTGAGTAAAAAACTTAGAATATGGAGACAGGAAAACGAATGCGGTACGCTTCTGCTATGAACTTTTATTTTCCACGAGTACACAAACTGTTTTTGTTTGTGGTAAGTCTGTTGAACTTTGTTGGTTCTGATGATGAGCTTTGTTGCGATACCATGAGTGGTTCGCTGGAATGGATAGTTTCAAATAAAAAAATCTTTTCAAACAGAGAATGGGTTGCATAGTGTCATCAGATACAAAATAACTTCAAAATAGACGAGTATCATTCTCAAAGAACAGTATCGAGTAATTGTCTGAACCACTAAAAATTATTCTGGGTTCCAACACATAAACCGGACCAAAAAAAACAAACCAACACAAGTAGAGTCTTCAGTCTTGAGTCGGTGCGTTCTGACTGAGCTCACCAAAACGCATACCTACACGCATCGTGTGCTTGAGGAACTTCTCAGCGCACCGCATAACACAAGTCTCCTCTTGTTTCTGAAGAGTCTTGCGCGTGAACGAATCCACACAGTCCACAAAACACCTCTCCACCAGCGAATTGTACATCCTCAAGCTGAAAGCATAGAAACAAAAGTTACGGTCTAGAAAAACAAAGAAACCAATCAAGCAAATCAATTCTAGCCAATGAATATAGAATTGTTGTTCCATTAACGTCCAGACACAGCGTTTGAATTAGCTGCACTGGTTTTAAGGAGATCTTTTTCTTATCAGCTTCAGTTTCAGACAACAGGCCACAGATTCAAAGCTAGTTGTCAAAAAAAAGGAATCATGTGAAGCTTTTTAAGTTTCAGACAGCAAAAGACAAAACGGAACAGAACAATCTCACATTAAAGAATTGAAATAAGATGGGTGAGATGCAACATGATAAAATACCAAAGCATAAGAAAACACTAAACCTGAAGCTAAACAACAAGACTACTAGAAGAACTCAAAGGATACTAAGGATATAGAATTGTTGTTCCATTAACGTCCAGAAGCAGCGTTTGATTTAGCTGCACTAGTTTTAAGGAGATCTTTTTCTTATCAGCTTCAGTATCAGAAAACAAGCTACAGGTTTCAAAGCTTGTTGCGAAATAAGAATCATGTGAAGCTTTTCAAAGTTTCAGACAGCAAAAAGACAAAACGGAACAGAACAATCTCAGCTAACAGAATCAAGACTATACAGATCAATACAAAACGAGTTTCTATCTATCGGTTGAATTGAATCTGTAATTCAAGAAAAACACAGAGAAGAGATGTAGAAGAAGACGAACCTATCACGAAGCTGAAGCTGATCGATCATGGAGGCCATTTTCGCTTGGTCTTCTGCAGCAAGACCCTCGAGTCCAGCCATCATGCTCGCGTCCATTTTCCCTAAACCCTTTTTTCTCTTTCTTGGTCTAGATCAGCAGCTCTTCGTCGCCTCCTTATTCTTTTTTTTTCTTCTTCGTAAACCCTAGTGACCTTCTTAAACTGGGCCTGACGGGCTTGGTTTCTGACATAAACGGAAAATTTTGATAAATCATAGGCCCATTAGACCCAATAAATGAATAGCAAAAGGATTGGAATTTTCTAGTGCAAGTATAGTCGTTCTAAAATGATCTAAAAGACTAAAACACATTTTGATTTTTCCAAAAATATCATTTCCGTTCAGTAATTTATTTCATAATCTTAAACATCCTCAGTGAAAATATTTTCAACATCCGTGTAACTAAGTAGAGAATTACTTAAAAACTTGAGAAATTCCTGGTAAAATCTCTAAGAAACTTTTGTTGAAAAACTCTTAATAAAAAAAAAATGATGGTCTTAGAACAAAGTTAACTATTGCAAGTGTAACATTTAATAGTAATAACACTTGAGTCATAAATTAGTATTAGTTGTCCCTACGTGAGCAATCATTCATAATCTTAACGGTTATATTTGTGACACCGTGAGCTGAGAACCAAGGCGTTTGCAAGTTTTTATCTATTCAAGTTAAGAATTGTGATTCAACTGCTATCTGCTAGATCAGATAACCAGGTCAATCTACAAGCTTTCATTACCACAATCACCTTCTCAGCAGAATCGGACCAACCTTTTATGGTGCATTGATGGTACCCGTCAAAAATCATTTCATCTCCAAGTCTATTTAGAATAGGGTCAGGGACTCAAAACCGTTTCAGCTCTGGTCTCCTTTAATCTGGCACAAGGCTATTACCCCCAAACATGCCACCACCTCTTGGTTATTTATGCTCAATCAAAATCCAACACTAGATAGAATGTTAAAATGGGGTTTGGATAAGATAATAGTTATGTCAAAGCTATCTATCTCAAACATCCCTCACCGATGGCATGAGCTTATCAACTGGCTTCTCTCTGCGCAAATGGATAGGATTACAAGAATAGCAGTCCCTCAGGGATGGCAGGCTACAATCTATACTATTTGATAAGAAAGAAATGATCACTTCCAGTGAGGGAGCATCATCACTCCTTCACAACTTGGACACCATTCTAGTTACAATCAAGACAAAGTGCTCAGCCATGGTTTCGTTGGGACAAAGCTGGGGTTCTTTGCTTATTACTCGTTGGAGTACTCCACCATAACATCCATAATCTGTTGCTTTGTAATCCACTAGGAGACCACTGATCCTTCCTCCTGTTATTCTTTTTCTGCTTCTTTGCTTCCTTTCTACACTAAAAAAAAATAGAGAAAACTTTTGACAAAAAAACACTGTAATTTTACATTTAACATTAATACAAAATAAAACTCCGTATGTTGTATTAGATAGAAAACAATTAGTTAGATCAAATTGATTTAGATGCAAATGCATTACGTGATTATTGTAAGTGGACTTGACATGATAACGTTGTAGAGACTTGATTCGGCTGGTGAGTTGAGACTAAGAAGTTATTTTTCGTCTCCTGGTGTCCCCTTTCGTATTTCTCGTGCCAAAGATGCAACACTTTTGATCCCAAAAAATGGAAGTGTCTTGGTCTTTCTGATTGCCAATAATAGCAGCCAAGATGTCATATCAGTCCGGAGATTATGAACTATCGAGTGAAAATATTTAGACAACCTACAGAAACACAATTTTACCACATAATCTCCAGATTCTTGCAGATGGTAGTATGTAACACAATTATTCAAATTAAGGACAACTCATATTTAATACATGGGGGTCATCTATTTATACTATAGTACGATAAATGTCTTTTTGACTAAACGATCGTATAAGTGCATTATACGATCGTACAGAAGAAGGTGGGAGACAGGTGTGACGTGCGGCTATACTGACATTAAGACATTGACCAATTAGATACTGACTCCTACTAATCTCCACTTGTTTACTTTAATTATCGTTTTATTTTAGTTGATTTTTCTATATTTTATTTCTCCTATAGTATGGAGTATCTTTTTTTATAAAGGGAGTAGCAAATTAAAATAATAATTGATATTATTTTCTTGTATTTTTTAATATTATAAAATGACTGGATTTAGACACAGTTAGATGAAACATTCGATTTTGACCTTTAAATTTTAAAAGAATTATTATATGTAGATCATATCTTTCTCAAATTATCGAAAAATTAATTAAGATTAATTTTTAGAAAATAATGATCCTATAAATTTCATATATGAAGGCAATTGATTCCTTATCTATGAGAGACAGACATTCGACTAAGATAATTCGCTTCTTTGGTAATCTTTATGTAGATTATGTGGTATTCTGTTGGTTATCAAATAGTCAAGAGATTGACAGAGATAAGTTTAACAGAAATTGCACTCCATAACAAAAAAAAAAAATCAAAATTCACTGTATCCAAAATCACATATTAAATAAATAAATATTCACAGTAGAATCTATAAATAGCGCTCGAGACCAATAAAAACTCGTGATGAATAATGTATTAAGTACATAGTACATATATAAGTTATTATTTGGATACTTATGGTCAAAATTCCACTACATATCTTTATTATAAATGTTTCAAAAAATTTATTTATTATAAATAAAAAGATTCCACTATATATAGATAATACATACTGTATAAGCTAGAAGAAGTAGAGTATACATAAAGATAAGTCCAGTAAAAGTTGGATAAATAACTTTATAGACAAGAAAGTAGAGTTAAGAGAACAACGAAGAAAAACATGAAACACGAGTGTTGTAACGACCATGAGACTCACGTATACCACACAAGGAAGAGCAAGAAAAAAGTCATTTCACTGAAATGGAGTTATACTAGTTTGTTTACATTTTTTCACCATATTTAGAAAATCGAACAAGTATTTTTACTGATACGAAATAATTATTTACTAGGGAATGTCCTTTTGGTCAACAACACAGACAACACAGATACACACACACTATTTTTCTTTCAGTCTTCACTTCCTCTGTCACAGACAGAGTATAGATACAAATTAAATCCATAGGTTTCCCGTTTATACCCACATTCTGAATATATCCCACATAGACAACAAGACACAAATGGAAAACCCCAGTCATCATTCTTGTATTTTTCCTTTTTACATTAATAATTAAAAAGCCAAAATTATTTTAAAAAATTTAAAGACATTTCGTATTTCACTCATTTATCTACTTCCGTTCAATGATTTTGTACTAAGTTTGTGAAACTGCTGCATATGCTTACGTCATGAATGATTTCCCTAAACTGTAATCATATGGGTGGTTACTGGTTAGTTCACAACACGAATTATACCATTACAAAATTCTTAAGATACCAAATTTGATTACGATGATAGTTGATACTATATAATAGTCTCAACTATTATTTAACATATGTATAAATATTTAAAATATTAAATCAAGGAAAAGAGGAAACAGACGAAGACCTCTTCCATACAAGAACCCAACAATTCACCTAATAAATTAGAAGAAAAAAAATATGAAACATCCAAATTTTCTTTTGCAAAAGTGAATTATTTATTTACAGAAAAAGTTTTTAATAATAAATAAAAGAAAACGTTTATACAGAGCGTGAAATAGACGTACCAATGGGAGAGATGTGAGAGAGTCTAACATCCAATGCTGTGTTTCCTTCTCGTACGACGTGGGGCTCTGGTCTCAACCTTGTTCCTATCAAACGTTCCCTTCAATGTTACATTTTCACTCCACGCGCTTGCCCACAAAGCGTGCGATTCAAAACTTTCCTCCCTTATTTTCTTCCCCTCTCTCCTGTCTCTGTTCTCTGAATTTTCTCAGTTTCTTTAAAGAAAACCCGAAGAAACGATCAGAGAGAGCAGATAGAGAGAGAGAAAGAGGAAAAATATCTTTCTTTCTGAGTCTGAACTCCACCATGAGAAATCACCAGAGCTCCGATTACCTCCGGTCACCGGCGAGTTTCCCGACTAAACTTTAACATTCTTTTAATTACATTTTTTCTTAAACAAAAACGAAGGAGTTTGGTTGGTTACAGACTTGCAATGACAACGAACACGAACGCAGCTCAATCGCAGTCGCCGCAACCGCCATTACCGTCATCAGAAGAATTAGCGTCCAAAGCGTTACAGAAGCGTTACGAAGGACTCACGATGGTGAGAACGAAAGCGATAAAAGGCAAAGGCGCGTGGTACTGGAGCCATCTCGAACCAATCTTACTACACAACACCGACACTAACCTCCCCAAAGCCGTCAAGCTCCGCTGCTCCTTATGCGACGCCGTTTTCTCCGCCTCCAACCCTTCCCGCACCGCCTCCGAGCATCTCAAACGCGGGACTTGCCCCAATTTCACCTCCTCGCCCAAACCCATCTCCACGATCTCCCCTTCTCCTCCTCCGCCGCCTCCGCCGCCGCCGGCGGCTAGCCGGAAACGCAACTCCTCCAGCTCCGTGGAAGCTCCTTCGCCGCTGAGTCATCTCCATCCGGGGTCTTACCACGTGACGCCTCTCACCGTCGTCGATCCGGCGAGATACTGCGGGCACTTCCCGGCGGCGGGTCAGCCGCATTTGATGCTTTCCGGTGGAAAAGACGACCTGGGTCCTTTGGCGATGCTCGAGAACAGTGTGAAGAAGCTCAAAAGCCCCACGCAGACGCAGAAGCTGAGCAGAGCACAGATAGACTCGGCGCTTGTCTCTCTCTCTGATTGGGTGTTCGAGTCTTGCGGCTCTGTTTCTCTGTCTGGTCTCGAGCATCCGAAGCTGAGAGATTTTCTGACGCAGGTCGGGTTACCGATCATCTCCCGGAGAGACTTCGTCGCCGGAAGGTTGGAGATGAAGTACGAGGGTTCGAGAGCCGAGGCTGAGTCGAGAATCCACGACGCGATGTTCTTCCAACTCGCCTCCGACGGGTGGAAGTATGAGAGCTCCGGCGAGAATCTGGTGAGCTTGGTCGTGAACTTACCCAATGGGACGAGTCTTTACAGACGCGCTCTGTTTGTTAACGGAGCTGTTCCGTCTAACTACGCTGAGGAAGTTCTGTGGGAGACGGTGAGGGGTATTTGTGGAAATTCACCACCTCAGAGGTGCGTTGGGGTTGTTTCGGATAGGTTTATGAGTAAAGCGTTGAGGAATCTCGAGAGCCAGCATCAGTGGATGGTGAACCTCTCTTGTCAGTTTCAAGGGTTCAAGAGTTTGATCAGAGATTTCGTCAAAGAGCTCCCTCTGTTCAAATCCGTCTCTCGAAGCTGCTCGAAGCTCGTCGGTTTCGTGAACAGCACGGCGCAGATGAGAAACGTGCTGTGTAAGTATCAGTTGCAAGAGCAAGGAGAATCCAGACTACTGCTTTTGCCTTTGGAAGGTTCCTCGTGTGAGCCGTTGTATAGTCTCCTTGAAGACGTGCTTAACTCCGCTAGAGCGATTCAGCTGATGATGCAAGATGATGCTTGTAAGGTTGTTGTAATGGAGGATCATTCGGTAGCTGAAATGGTGGGGGATGTCGGGTTTTGGAACGAGGTAGAGGCGGTTTATTCGTTGCTGAAGCTCGTTAAAGAAATGGCTAGACGAATAGAGGAAGAGAGGCCTTTGATAGGGCAGTGTTTACCGCTCTGGGAGGAGCTAAGATCAAAGATAAAAGATTGGTACGTTAAGTTCAATGTAGCCGAAGAGAATCATGTCGAGAAGCTAGTTGAGAGAAGATTCAACAAGTGTTATCACCCGGCTTGGGCTGCGGCGTTTATACTTGACCCACTTTACTTGATAAGAGACAGCAGCGGGAAGTATCTCCCTCCGTTCAAATGCTTGTCGCCGGAGCAAGAGAAAGATGTTGATAAGTTGATAACAAGGCTTGTGTCTAGAGACGAGGCACATATTGCAATGATGGAGCTGATGAAATGGAGAACCGAAGGGCTTGATCCGGACTATGCAAGGGCTGTTCAGATGAAGGAGAGAGATCCGGTTTCAGGGAAGATGAGGATAGCTAATCCGCAAAGCAGTAGACTTGTTTGGGAAACTTATCTTAGTGAGTTCAGGTCATTGGGGAGAGTTGCTGTTAGGCTTATTTTCCTCCATGCAACTTCTTGTGGGTTCAAATGCAACTCCTCTCTTTTGAGATGGGTAAACTCTCATGGAAGATCATCCCGTGCAGCCATGGATAGAGCACAAAAGCTAGTTTTTATATCGGCTAATTCGAAATTTGAAAGGCGGGATTTCTCCAACGATGAAGAGAGAGATGCTGAGCTTCTCACCATGGATAATGGTGAAGATGCTGTGCTAAATGATGTTCTCATGGACACATCCTCCGTGTGACTTGTTAATTTTTTTTACTTGTTTTATGTTAGTTTTCTTTAGGACTTGGCCATTTTGTAGATTGCTTGAGTTCTTTTCTTTAATATCTTTTTGCTATTACTTGGCTCCTTTAGGAGGTGAGAAAGAGAGCCATATCATTGTATTTCTATAAGCCTATTTCGATCATAACTTTAGGCGATTTATTTGTTGTCTTTTTTCGATTGTAGCAATGATCTTGAGACTGGTTTTGATATTCATAAATACAAGAGCCATAGTACCATTTAAAAGTTTGTTTTTCTGCATAAAAAATTTGGGTTGAGGAGTGATGAAATATAACGTCAAACGACTTCTATTTAGGTTTCTTGTCGTGTCCTTATCATCAATCTGTTGGTTCAAAAGCTCAAAGCTTGTAGTTAAGAACATTAATGGCATCAACAGAAGATTCAACGACAGTTTCATCTTCTCTATAGGACATTGTAATGATCCCTTTCTCTGTTTCCTTTGTTCCTTTTTTTCACTAGCGTTAATATTCTTTAATCATGACTGAAACCAATGTCTTTCCATTTCAAGAAATTAAATTAAAATCCCTTTTAATTTGAAAATTTTCACGTTCTTTCTCCATCATAAAATGATAGTTTCTCTTGATGTCGACGACGAAAGATGTAAACCTTTTTGTCACCCAAGAAAGTAACCGGGGTTTTCGCTTTCACTGTCCATATGATTATGATTTATCTATTTAACTATCAATTTACCCTAGTATTTTTTCCTTTTACATCCTCTCTCGGAGAAGATATATATGTGGATGCCCACAAGGAAAGCATATTTAGTGGGAGGTTCAAGCATCAAATCATAGCTTTTTTTGATGTAATTTTGAAGTTGTGAAAGTAAAACTGTTGAAGTAGAAGAACAATCTTAAAACTTAAAAGCTTAGACCCAAAAAATCCAAAACCTTGTTTGTTGTTGGTTGGGGATTACAAAACTTGATTTGATTTTCATGGATAAAGCTCAAAGATTCGATTCTTGTAGATCTTGTAGCACAATGTGTGTTTACCCATAATTTGTTTTGTTGTGAACGGTTAAAAAGGTCAAGTCTTTTGTCCTTTTAACCCAAGCTCATGATTTTGTACTATATATATGATCATTTCTAGATTTAAGTGAAAAAAGATTTTTTTGCGCAAACCCATGATGTGATGATCTTGTAAGTAAATTATAGTAAGAGAAATAAAAAAGTCAAGAACTGCTGTTTGTATATCTTTTGATATGCAAATCTAACCACCATAAGCTTTATCAATAGTACTGAACTTTGAAATTCTAGTGGTGAAAATGTCATAACTAGACTGACTCGACAACTAAAGTGAAACTACACAAATTAAGTAATAACAGAACCACCAATAAAAATATTATAAATAATAAAATAATGAATATTTTAAGAAGAAATGTACATATGTAAAGAAAACCACATTCATTTTGGATGGGCTTTTTGCCAGACAAATAGATAGATCTAAGTACTCTCTCCCTTTTTTTGTGACAATGCCTTGTCAACAACCATTTTCTTACAAATATGTATGTATCTATATTCTTCATCATAAGATAGTATTGATAGTTTTCAACCGCTGATTACCAATCTATCAATTTGCAAGTGTTGAAAATAATTGTTATTGAGTGCAAACAAATTGGATTGCTTTTAAATTATTCATCAATTATTCACTTTTTACTTGCCCAAAGGAGGGGTTAAAAACCCAAAAAGTATATGTCGATAATTATACCCCACAAACAGCATATTATTATGAAAAGGAATACACTTTATTTTTGTCTTGCAAACTTTATACTTGATTGGTATTAGATTCACCTTACCCACCTCCATTAGCTGTTGATCATAAGAAAATTCAAAACTCATATCTACAGAAAATGTTTTGACTAGAAACACATATGATCTAATTGTTTATTCTTTATACAAATACATTAATACTGAACACTTCTCAAATAAAAAAAATACAATCTTTAAGAAATTATTAACTGATTTTTATGTTTTAAATATCATAATTTTTAATTAATATTATATAAATTATGAATACAGTTATCAATAAAACCTTATAATTCATACTTCATTTCAAATATATATATATATATATATATTTCAAGGTTGGTGTCATTTATTTAACAAAACATTATATATATATATATATATATATATATATATATATATATATATATTTCAAGGTTGGTGTCATTTATTTAACAAAACATTATATATATATATATATATTTCAAGGTTGGTGTCATTTATTTAACAAAACATTATATATATATATTTCAAGGTTGGTGTCATTTATTTAACAAAACATTATATATATATATATATATATATGTGTGTGTGTGTGTGTGTGTGTACATTTTTAAACTTTGGAAATCATAATTTAAAACTGTTTTGATATAATAAGTTCATCGATTACTGTTTATAAAACAATTTTTAATCTTTTATCCATTCTAAAACTTTAATATATTTATTGTACTTTTTCATCCTTTGAAAAGGAATTTTATACATTTATATAAATGGTAGGTATTATATTTTTGTGTCGTATAACTTTTTAAGAAGATATATATCACATTTAATCTGTGTACAAGAGTTTCACCAAACTAAAAAACATATTATTTTATAATAATTTTACCAACTTCAGTGTTTTAATATAGATACATTTTTAGAATGACTAAGTTTTGTAAAATATACATATATTTCTAAACGTTGTTGTGGTTTTCTTTTTGTTAGGTTAAACTGTTTTTTTGCTCAAAATAACTTTCAATTTTAGTTTCCTTCGAAACATTTGGATTTTAGTAAATTATAGTAAGAGAAATAAAAAGTCAAGAACTGCTGTTTGAAAAGTTATGGTTGTTGTATATCTTTTGATATGCAAATCTAACCACCATAAGCTTTATCAATAGTACTGAACTTTGAAATTCTAGTGGTGAAAATGTCATAACTAGACTGACTCGACAACTAAAGTGAAACTACACAAATTAAGTAATAACAGAACCACCAATAAAAATATTATAAATAATAAAATAATGAATATTTTAAGAAGAAATGTACATATGTAAAGAAAACCACATTCATTTTGGATGGGCTTTTTGCCAGACAAATAGATAGATCTAAGTACTCTCTCCCTTTTTTTGTGACAATGCCTTGTCAACAACCATTTTCTTACAAATATGTATGTATCTATATTCTTCATCATAAGATAGTATTGATAGTTTTCAACCGCTGATTACCAATCTATCAATTTGCAAGTGTTGAAAATAATTGTTATTGAGTGCAAACAAATTGGATTGCTTTTAAATTATTCATCAATTATTCACTTTTTACTTGCCCAAAGGAGGGGTTAAAAACCCAAAAAGTATATGTCGATAATTATACCCCACAAACAGCATATTATTATGAAAAGGAATACACTTTATTTTTGTCTTGCAAACTTTATACTTGATTGGTATTAGATTCACCTTACCCACCTCCATTAGCTGTTGATCATAAGAAAATTCAAAACTCATATCTACAGAAAATGTTTTGACTAGAAACACATATGATCTAATTGTTTATTCTTTATACAAATACATTAATACTGAACACTTCTCAAATAAAAAAAATACAATCTTTAAGAAATTATTAACTGATTTTTATGTTTTAAATATCATAATTTTAATTAATATTATATAAATTATGAATACAGTTATCAATAAAACCTTATAATTCATACTTCATTTCAAATATATATATATATATATATATTTCAAGGTTGGTGTCATTTATTTAACAAAACATTATATATATATATATATATATATGTGTGTGTGTGTGTGTGTGTGTACATTTTTAAACTTTGGAAATCATAATTTAAAACTGTTTTGATATAATAAGTTCATCGATTACTGTTTATAAAACAATTTTTAATCTTTTATCCATTCTAAAACTTTAATATATTTATTGTACTTTTTCATCCTTTGAAAAGGAATTTTATACATTTATATAAATGGTAGGTATTATATTTTTGTGTCGTATAACTTTTTAAGAAGATATATATCACATTTAATCTGTGTACAAGAGTTTCACCAAACTAAAAAACATATTATTTTATAATAATTTTACCAACTTCAGTGTTTTAATATAGATACATTTTAGAATGACTTTTTTTCACATCAATTTTAGAATGACTAAGTTTTGTAAAATATACATATATTTCTAAACGTTGTTGTGGTTTTCTTTTGTTAGGTTAAACTGTTTTTTGCTCAAAATAACTTTCAATTTTAGTTTCCTTCGAAACATTTGGATTTTTAGTAAATTATAGTTTAAGAATATGTTTTCTCTAAAATTGTTGCGTAATTGTGGTAATTAAACGTATCTCCTTTTTATTTCAACATTTTAAATATTTTATTTAAGACTTTTGTCCTTTTCTTAAAATTTTTCTTAGGAAAATTATTATTTCTTTTCCTTTTATTTTCCAGTACTTATTAAATATTACACTAGACGGCAACTTTTGAAAGAAGAACTTCAATAGTTTATAAATTTCGAGAAAGGTTAAACATATTATTTTATAATAATTTTACCAACTTCAGTGTTTTAATATAGATACATTTTTAGAATGACTAAGTTTTGTAAAATATACATATATTTCTAAACGTTGTTGTGGTTTTCTTTTTGTTAGGTTAAACTGTTTTTTTGCTCAAAATAACTTTCAATTTTAGTTTCCTTCGAAACATTTGGATTTTTAGTAAATTATAGTTTAAGAATATGTTTTCTCTAAAATTGTTGCGTAATTGTGGTAATTAAACGTATCTCCTTTTTATTTCAACATTTTAAATATTTTATTTAAGACTTTTGTCCTTTTCTTAAAATTTTTCTTAGGAAAATTATTATTTCTTTTTCCTTTTATTTTCCAGTACTTATTAAATATTACACTAGACGGCAACTTTTGAAAGAAGAACTTCAATAGTTTATAAATTTCGAGAAAGGTTAAACATTTTATTTTATTAATATTGTTGCAATTTTAGCTACAACACTAATGTTATGGACTTACATTAGTACATTTTTGACATGAAATTAGTATTGCTGAATGAATAAAATATACTATAAAAATTGAATAGACGCCAAAGAAGGAAATAAAAAGGTGACGTCCTCAAAAAAGTATTTGGAATTATTGATTAGGTATTCTGGTGGTAAGACAGAATTTCCTGTCGGCAAATGCTGACTTCTTACCAAATTCTCTTTCGTTTTTTGCATTTATTTTTAATTAATTTTAAATTTTCATTTGTATAAAAGATTTGAAAAAGTTGTAAAGATAAAATTATAATGATATGGTAGAGGACAATCTTTTCAAATTACACAAGAATCTCGTCCTCTCCCAATGCTTCTTCATCATTATACAAATCCATTTTTGATATATATATAAATATATATAAACAAATAAAGTAGATTCGTTTTCCTTTGACATGTTTTCATAAAAAATGAGGACATACCCTGTTAAATGTAGTAGAAAAATGCAAATTATCCTACTTATTACAGGTTGTAATTATTTTATCTGTAGTTTATTTCACCTGGTAATTTGTGTGATCATTGCGAGGGGGCACAAACCAAGAATTTGGTAGGTTTGATATACTTAGTATTAGATTTAATTTGTACGAGTAGTAAAATTTTGAACTTATAATATTTTGTTAAAAATGAGTATTTATAGTTTCTAATACTTTTTGAAATGGTAAATTTGCAAGTTATTTGTTTTGTTTTATTATTTATTACTTGTAAATTACTTGATAATTATTAGTAAGTTATCTGACTTTTTAAAATCAAAATTAAATAAATTTATTTTTATAAAAATATTCATTGTTTTCTATATTTTAATCAATTTAGAGAACAAAATCAATAATAAAAAACTTCAACATACTTATATAAATATATTATTTATGTTTGATTTAATTATATAAATTGAAGCATAAACAAGTCATCTTATTATAATTTGATTATTTATTTATCAGTAAAAATAAATAATGAACCAAACAATGCCAAGTAGTTACTTTTATTTTAATATTTTGCTTTATATTTACAAGTAATTTAAGATTATTTGATATTTTATTTGGCTAAACCAAATACCCAATTTTACATATCAAATACTGACCGAGTAGCGGAGAGGAGTAACTGTGCCTACCCTGACACTGGTTCTTTGATTAAATAAGGCTCATTTAGGTGAATATACAAATTAGAGAAGAAATTTGCAGATGTGTGCATTCTTTTTAATAATTAGCAAACTTGGAGTATCACCATGGTGGATTGACAATTCAGTCCTCGACAGGAATCTGACATCTCTGGCAGCTTCTCTCTCTAGCAGGAAATTTGTCAAGTAGTGAATTATCTATTCTTCCGATAGCAGACATGTAGAAAAGGACATCAAGGTTTCGAAAAGATAATACCATACGTGTATCTATGTCTTCCACAATCTGACTCTCAAACCAGCAAGAAAAAATAATACTATATAAACTGAGTAAATAGGATGAGTAACGCAGGGAAGAGTGGAGCTTGGCCGTTTAACTATCAAAGCTTGGCCATGGAAAGATGGAGAAAATCAATGGTTGTTATGGCTGTGATCCGTTTTATAGTGAACGGCCGAGAGTTATAGTGAAACGTGGGGACTCAATTCAACTCGTCTAATGAAACTAAATCAAAATTATTTCAAATCTACCTTAGATCTATAAAGCCTAAATCAAGATGAAGAAACATGATGGAAAAGAATAAAAGTCTGGGAAAAATTCAAAATAGCCATTTTTGAACCATAAAAGTTGCAGGATTGAAGAGAAGAAGATGGTATTGAAATTACCATTCTGCCATTTATTAGAAAAAATGAAATACCAAAAAAAATCGGCTAATTGTAGACCATATCCATAAATATATAAAAATAACCGGATTTTTTTATAAAAAAAATTGGACTAAAATACATGTAAAACTAAAGTTAAGGGTTAACCATAAACCTAAGGATTAACCTTAAACCCAAGGATTACCTCTAAACCCTAAGATTTAGGGTTTATAGTTTAGAATAAATTCTAAATAGTTAGAATATAAATACAATAAATAAAAACTGTATATCCGGTTTATTAAATTAATAATAGGCTTCAATTGAAATTATATATCGGTGCAAACTGGTACGTACATATATCTAAGCAAATGCTTTCTCATGAACAAGCTTTATAAAACAACTAAGAATGATTACATTTAGATTTTGTGTTAATTTTTTCCACTTAAATTAATGAGAGTACTAGAATTATATTGTAGCATAACTCGAATAACATAATTTTACATTGCATCATATATTAAATGAATATTCGTATATCTAATGTTGTATCCAGTTCTCTAAATAATAATGCCTATATATGATTAACTAAACTATTTCTATTAAATTGTTTGTCAATTTTATTAATGCCTTATCCGGATATATAAAAGGCAATCCGGAAAAATTACAGCAATATAACAATGAAGCTTTGACTTCCAAGTATCAAGGCCTTCGGTTACCCAAGGTGACTGTATCATTGCTTTTGTTGATCTAATCGTCATGTCTCTGGCAAATGAGTAGAAGCTTTACCCTTTCTCCTTTTGTACTGCATATGAAACAGCACCAATGCTTTTCATTTACCCAAGGTTTAAGCTTTGATCTGCTCTCATCATCCACAGCTACCGCCACTGTCGTCTCCGCACCCTCCTCTCCTTTCTCGCTTCCACTTCCGGCTTCTGAGACGACACCGTTTTTGACGATCCTCCAGCAATGCGCTTCGTTAATCTTGGTCGCTTGCTCGGCAGTGACGGTGACGTTGCTAGCATGGTTGTTGTCCTTCTCCGTGGCCATGATTGTAAACTAGGATTTTCAAATTGGGATTTTTGTGGAAGGTAATGGAACAAAGAGAAGGATTGTTGGGTTGGATCGAAAGGTAGATACTGATTCAAATTCAAATAGATTTATCATTAAATAATAAAAGAGTTATGTCAGACGTGGGACACACCCCTATGTTACGGTAAGCATAGGTAAGTAGGGACTCTATCGGGATTAATTGAAAATGTACAGTCTCATTACCACTTACCTAATAAAAACTACATCGTTGTTATCTACTGCAAAACCCATTAAATAATGAGATAAGATATACTTCTTGACACTGAATTTGATGATTACGCTAATGGCCTTGACATGTATTAGGTATATATGGTATCAACTACTGTATTTGTATATCTAATTTCCTTTCTATGTTTATATCAAAGGTTAAACGATTCACCATATGATCATCCTAAAACGACTTTTACCCATCATAATCGATAATTTACCCATCATAATCGATTGATGCAGTTCTTACTGCATTAGTAATGATCGAAACAATGTGAACCTTTAATATGTTGGAAATACTAGAATTATATTGTAGCATAACTCGAATAACATAATTTTACATTGCATCATATATTAAATGAATATTCGTATATCTAATGTTGTATCCAGTTCTCTAAATAATAATGCCTATATATGATTAACTAAACTATTTCTATTAAATTGTTTGTCAATTTTATTAATGCCTTATCGGATATATAAAAGGCAATCCGGAAAAATTACAGCAATATAACAATGAAGCTTTGACTTCCAAGTATCAAGGCCTTCGGTTACCCAAGGTGACTGTATCATTGCTTTTGTTGATCTAATCGTCATGTCTCTGGCAAATGAGTAGAAGCTTTACCCTTTCTCCTTTTGTACTGCATATGAAACAGCACCAATGCTTTTCATTTACCCAAGGTTTAAGCTTTGATCTGCTCTCATCATCCACAGCTACCGCCACTGTCGTCTCCGCACCCTCCTCTCCTTTCTCGCTTCCACTTCCGGCTTCTGAGACGACACCGTTTTTGACGATCCTCCAGCAATGCGCTTCGTTAATCTTGGTCGCTTGCTCGGCAGTGACGGTGACGTTGCTAGCATGGTTGTTGTCCTTCTCCGTGGCCATGATTGTAAACTAGGATTTTCAAATTGGGATTTTTGTGGAAGGTAATGGAACAAAGAGAAGGATTGTTGGGTTGGATCGAAAGGTAGATACTGATTCAAATTCAAATAGATTTATCATTAAATAATAAAAGAGTTATGTCAGACGTGGGACACACCCCTATGTTACGGTAAGCATAGGTAAGTAGGGACTCTATCGGGATTAATTGAAAATGTACAGTCTCATTACCACTTACCTAATAAAAAACTACATCGTTGTTATCTACTGCAAAAACCCATTAAATAATGAGATAAGATATACTTCTTGACACTGAATTTGATGATTACGCTAATGGCCTTGACATGTATTAGGTATATATGGTATCAACTACTGTATTTGTATATCTAATTTCCTTTCTATGTTTATATCAAAGGTTAAACGATTCACCATATGATCATCCTAAAACGACTTTTACCCATCATAATCGATAATTTACCCATCATAATCGATTGATGCAGTTCTTACTGCATTAGTAATGATCGAAACAATGTGAACCTTTAATATGTTGGAAATATTAAAATTAAGTTTCATAACTTTTTTAAAAATAATTGATTATTACATAAATATCAAACAAGAGATTGATTTCTATTATATATTTCAGTTAAATTTCATTATTAAATAATGTGAGACATTACTATAGTTCACTTTTTCTTTGGTCAAAAGCGCAATTCTTATAGAGAATTCCCAAACAAACATCTCAAGCTATATATGTATAGATGGGTAGTTGACCAAAAAAAATTAGAATTTTTAATTTTTTTAAGTTTTTGAGAACTCTTGTGAGACTTCCTCACTAATTATGTTCTTGACAATAGCGGCTCAATTAACAGTAGTTTTATAAGTTTTGAGAACTCTTGTGAGAATGCCTTTTCTTATGTCGACAATCCATTGTTAGACAGACACGTGTCATGTACAAACGGCTTCATTTATCTGACAAGGTCGTTTTTGTTTTGGTACGTGATCAGACATCCTAAGTTTTTTTTTTTTTTTTTGGTGTAAAAGACATCCTAAGTTTAACAGGAACTCTCGTTGGGAACATGACGTGATTGTCTCAATGACTCAATCTTAATAACGTAATGAATCTCAAGTTCATGAAGAACATATCCAATTATTAGAAATCGTTTGTGTTTTGGCACGTGAGGTCAAACATCCCAAGTTTATCTGGGAATCTCATTGGTAACATGACGTGATTGTCTCAATCTTAATGACGTAATGAATCTCAAGTTCTTGAGAACATATCAAATTAAACATTTTCAACAGATTTGTACAGAAATTATCGTATTCGTTTTATTAATACCAAATACGTAACGTAAAGGATACATGTCCCTTGTTTTAAGGGAAATTGGTATGTATAACCAAAGAAAAAAACATAATTCACTTACTAACCAGTTGACCTACTATACCAATATGTCTCGTGTCTTTTATGTAATAATGCCCTTTTACTCTTGTAAGCAACTGGCTCAACCTGCAAAATAATAACAATTTACATTCACTACAAGAAAACACAATTTTAGCGACGAAATTTAACGAGGAAAATAAAAGCTCATAAAATAACGTCGCTTTTACGAGAAACTTACGAGGAAACTAGAAAGCAACGTCAGTTCGTCGTAAATTAACGAGGAAAACATTTCCACGTAAAAAAGACGTAAGGTAACGTGGTTCTTACGAGGAAAATTGTCTTCCTCGTAATGTCGACGTAAATATAGCGTGTTCTCTACGAGGAAAGTATTTGCGTGTAAATAACGACGAAATTTCGAGTCTACCAACTTTGTAGGTGTAACACGCTTTTTTCTACTACCTAACAAAATTTCCACGTTAATTTGTAGTAAAATCTCAACTACCGATTCAAAATTTCCTATAAATATGAACCTTTGAAGATCATTTTAAACACACCAAGAAGAAAAAAATAAAAGCGTGAAAGAAAAATGTCGGACTCGGTAATATTTTCGAGTTCGCGGAGGTGGATGTATATGCATAGAGATGCTAACGGAGAGTGACGAAAGAATACCTTGCGGGCTGGAGACATTTATGCATCAGGCAGATTCCACACCGCTGGCCCAAGAAAGCGGTAAGATGTTCGTCCTTGTCGAATGCAACAATTGAAATTGGCAAATCGTGAAAATGTTTGGAAGCATTTAATAAATAGAGGTTTCACGCCAAATTACTATATCCGGTTTCAACATGGAGAAGGTTATAATTATGATGAGAATCATGAAGCTAGTAGTAGTAATAGCAATTTTCGGAAGAACAACCTATTGATCATCATCATTTGCATAATGAACATAGTTACCATCAAGAAGCAGATGGTAGATTTTGATAGGGTTCATGATATGGTAGCTGATGCATTAAGTAGCTCATGATGAAGATGAAGAACCTAATATGATGCAAAAAGTTTTATGAAATGTTAGATCTTTGAATCAGCCACTCTACGCTGGTTGTAGAGAAGGTCTCTAAATTGTCGTTGGCAGCTAGAATGATGAATATTAAACCGATCATAATCTACCGAAAGTTGCATGAATGAATGGGCGACTTGTTTAAAGAGTATTTCTTGGGAAGACAATGTGTCTACCGATTCTTATTATGAGATTGGCCGGTTTATAGTCTTGGCTTGCCGGAGATAATAGATGTTTGCATTGACAATTGCATGATCTTGGGGAGATGATGAGAAGTTAGAATGTCGATTCCGCAAGAAGGCACGATTCAAACCGCAGGACGGGACGCATCAGGTACCGCATCAAAGGATGTGGTACCTACCAATTACTGACAGATTGAAAAGATTGTACCAATCGAAGCGCATCGGGAAGATGAGATGGCATGCCGAGCACACTCAGACGGATGGTGAGATGACTCATCCATCGATGCAAGAGCCCGGAAACATTTTCAACAAAGTACATCCGAATTAGTAGCAATAGCGGAATGTGTATCTCGGATTATGCACGATGGATTTAGTCCATTCGAATGTCGGGAGACAATATTCATTTTGGCGATCTTTCTTACGCCATACAACCTGCCAACGGAGATGTGCATGCAACGAGAGTTGCTATTCTTGACCATATTAATACCTGGTCCCAACCATCCAAAAGGTCTCTTGATTTTTCCTACAACCACTCATAAAAGAGTTGAAGGATTTGTGGTCAACGTGGAAGAGGACATATGACCGCCAACGAAGACGAATTTTACGATGCGGCGATGCTTTTGTGGACCATAAGTGACTTTCCTGCCTATGGGATGTTATCTGGATGGACTACACATGGGAGATTAGCTTGTCCATATTGTAATGGAGCGGCAGTCGTTTTGCTGAAGAATGGTAGGAAGACAAGTTGGTTCGATTGTCACCGCCGATTTCTTCCCATTGGCCATCCGTCACAGAAGAAACAAGAAATTGTTTAGGCACAAAAGAGTTGTGAGAGACACTCATCCTCCATATTTAACCGACAGCAAATTGAAGCGCTTCGATTACTATGGAGCTCGAAACAGTTCCTCGTGGTGGTAATTGGCATGTCCGTAATATGCCTGATTTTTCTTTGTTCAGCACAATTGGCACAAGAAGAGTATATTTTGGGAGTTGCCATATTGGAAGGATCTTCTTCATGCACAACCTCGATGTGATGCATATAGAAGAATTTCTTTCGAGAACATCATGAATACAATATTGAATGTCCCAGGAAAGACAAAGACAACATAAAATCGAGGATTGACTTGCCGGATATTTGCTCAAGAAGTGAGTTACATATAAAAGCAATGGACAAGTTCCGTTCGATATTCAGTTGTCTTGAGAAAAAGTCGGTGTTGTTCATTTGGGTGGCGAAGTGAAGTTCCCGATGGGTATGTTTCAAATCTCTAGATGTGTTGAAAAGGGTCAAAAGTTCTCTGGGATGAAGAGTCATGATTGTCCGTATTTATGCAGCACTACTTCCCTTTGCATTTTGAATACTTCCAACAAACGTACATGAAGCACTTGGGTAATAAATTATAACCCATTAATTTTATAATGGTTTAGTTTGCAATAATATATGACTAATGTGTTTTTTTTGGAATTAGGCATCGAGCAGGATCGAAACACGCACTCTTAAAGAAGAAGTTGTGGAACGACTTGAGAACATTCCCATCTTATTGTGCAACTTGAGAAAATATTTCCTCCGGGATTTTTGATGTCATGGAGCATCTAGTTATCCACCTCCCATATTAGGCATTGCTTCGTGGACTGTACATTACGGATGGATGTATCGGTATGAAGCGAGCCATGAAATATTTGAAGGAAAAGCCAAAAACCGCAAAAGTTGAAGGTTATAATTGCTGGAAGTTGTGGAAGAAACTTCTCACTTCACATCGCACTACTTTGGGTCAAATCGTGCGGGAGGAAAAGCTCCTAGAAAATATGATGATAGTGGTGTCAGCCAACATACGATTCTGGTGTTCCGGACATCTTTAGCCAATTAGGCTTCGGTGGGAAATCAAAAGAGGTTTGGTGGTCGAGTGAAGAAGACGCCCATAGTGGACACACCTATATTCTATTCAATTCAGAAGATCCATTGATGCGTTATTTTGAAAGATACATATGGACACTTCTAAACACACATAATAAATATAAATTATATAATTGTGAAATTAAGATTAATTGATATAAAATGTGATTTTACAGCTTATTTGTTTCTCAAGTCGAAGAAACATTCCCGTATATCCACAAGTGACGTAAACAAAGGAAAGATCAACACTTTATTAAGTGGTTGAAGAATCAGGTATTAATTTTACACTCGATCAAATTATTTTTTCATACATTATATGTACTAATATTTCAACGTTCTCTTTTTAAGGTTGATTATGGCGATGCAGATTATCATAAATGGTTACACGGTAATTCAATCTCCACATGTAAAGGTCACCACATCACAGATGTATTTCACACGAGGCTATACTTTTCACACATACAGTATGGTAGGCAATGTGACCAAGCTATGGAATATGTGTGAAAGGGAAACGAATTTCTCTGGGATCTTGACGGAGATTATTGAAATCGAATTCGAGGATATTGAAGCTGAAATCGTCCTCTTCAAATGTGAATGGTTCGACCCTGTCGTCAGCAGAGGTGTTCGGTTTAACAAATTTGGTGTAGTTGATGTCAATAGTGGACGAAGGTACAACAAATTTGAGCCTTTCATCTTAGCTTCACAGCGGACCAAGTTAGCTTCCTTCCATACCCTCGGAAGAGAATCAGGAATAAATTGGTTATCCGTGATCAAAGTTACACCTCGTGGGCCGAATCATAAGTGGAGAAGAACCACCATTGCAGAAGAACGGATAAATGTAGTGAGGAACCGAAGCACCCGACGACATACTTCTCATTGATCCGCATAATCACCGGCAGCCAGCGGCAGGCGAAGTTGTTGAAAGCGGTTAAATAAATGAAAATGATGATGTTTCTAGTGATGACGAGATTGTCGATGTATCCGATTGATGCGTATTTGTATTGATGTATGATTGATTTTCACTTAAGGAATTGTGGTTTTGAATTGTGGAATGGAATAAAAGATTGAGGTTAAAGGGAAGATGGGGTTTGGGGTTTTGGAATAAATGAAGTAGATGATAAGGAAGATGGGGTTTGGGGTTTAGGTTTTGGATTTTAGGGATTTAAACATAAACCTCGTTATTTCCGTAAAGTAATGTGGTCTTTACGACGAAAGTTTGAAATAAAAACACGGGCTCGCTATTTCAATAGCGAGAATTAAATTAAGTAAAGACCTCGTAGCTTACGTGGAAATAACAAGGAAAAATTAATTATTTAAAACAATAAATCCGTTAATTCCACGTGCCAAACAAATCGAGTAAAGACCACGTTGGCTGGAAATAACGAGGTCAAAATCCAAAACCCTAAATTCTAAAATCCAAAATTCTAAACCAAAACCCTAAACCCAAAACCCTATCTTCCTTATGTTCTACTTCATATATTCCAAACCCCAAATTCTAAACCAAAATTCTAAACCAAAACCCTAAACCCAAACCCCTATCTTCCTTATTTCTACTTCATATATTCCAAACCCCAAATTCTAAACCAAAATTCTAAACCAAAATCGTAAACCAAAACCCTAAACCGAAAACCCTATCTTCCTTATGTTCTACTTCATATATTCCAAACCCCAAATTCTAAACCAAAATCCTAAACCCTAAACCCAAAACCCTATCTTCCTTATGTTCTACTTCATATATTCCAAACCCCAAATTCTAAACAAAATCCTAAACCCTAAACCCTAACTTCCTTAGAGATTGATGGATTGTATAAGAAGTAGAGGTTGAAGTTATAAGAAGTAGAGGTTGAAGTAATAAAGTTATAAGAAGAAGGGTTTGGGGTTTTGGTTTGTAAGGATTTAGAAAAATCCTCGCGATTTCCTCGTAGGGAAAACACGGGCCTCATGATTTTCCGCGTGAGTTCACGTGGAACTAACGAGGAATACAGGAAACGAAGAGACATGCCTCGTTATTTCCTCGTTAACTCACGAGGAATTAGCGAGGAAAAGTACATCTATATATACCAAGACCATTTTGTCACAATTCAGAATTCATAAATATTAAAAAGAAGAAGGATTCTTAAAAAAAGAAAGATCGGAATCACGAGTCGCGAACCACGGTCTCTTCCCAACATGATTCCGGTATTTCTTCTCTTTCTCAAGAATTCTTTAAAAATAGAAGAAATATTTGGAATCATGAGTGGGAAGACACGAGCTCTTCCCACTTACGATTCCAACAATGTTAATTCCTAAAATTATAATTTAGGGTTTAGGTTTTGGATTTTAGGATTTAAGAAAGAGCCTCGTTATTTCCTCGTTCTTAGAAACAAGGTACTTTCGTGATTTCCTCGTCTGAGGGAAAACACGGGCCTCGCGATTTCCTCGTAAATGGAAACGCTGACTCGCGATTTCCTCGTAAAATAAAGCCGGGCCTCGCGATTTCCTCGTAGGGAAAACACGGGCCTCGCGATTTGATGGTTACTTTAAGTGGTTTTCGTGGTTATATATCCTCTATATATACCCACAAAATCTCACACTTTCTCATTTCCTCTCTACTTCCTCTCTAAAACCATGGTAAGTCCTCCTCCTTCCTTAGATTAGTTTAGGGTAGTTTAGGTGGTTAGTGTAAGGAATTTAGATAGGTTTATGGATTTTAGGTCAATTAGTGTTGATTAAGTGATTAATTAGGATTTTAAATGCTAGTTTTGAATGTTTTTTTCACAGTGCGAAGAACAAACTTCGCGTCCCTCTGAGACGAGATGTTGGGATAGTCGTTACACCCGGTTCTTCTTCTACGACACTAGCTCTTGGTCCGGATAGCGTCCCGATTCAGTCTTCTCGAGAGTCTCTCCTTCTTGTCTACCGGCTCCTCATCATCATCATGTCCCAGAGGTGCCACCTCCTCCGCCACCTCATGTGCCTCCACCGATGGTGCGGAGATGCCGCGGAGATGCCGGCTCCCATTCATCCCGATCTGATGGTGCGCCGGTGCTCTTACTGCGATTACTGTCGAGGACATTCTCTCTCAGCCGAGAGAGGTTTACCATCATAGACCCCGGACCGGACCGAGAACTTTGTGGTATGTTAAATTTTTTACATTCTATTAAAATTTTTAATAACATTAATATCTAATTTATACTTTAAATTTGTTTTTTAGGTTTGGGGTTGACCTTTGTCATCAGGCGTAAGCCGACCGATGAAGGGTTACTTCTCCATGCCACATCGAACTGGAAGAAGGCGTCACATCGAGAAAGAGCGTGGTTTAAGATTTTCGCCGTAAGTTACTATTAATTTATATATATATAGTATTATTTTTTATTTAAATTTCAAAATTTTTAATACTAATTATTAACTTCTTTTTTTCATTACAGCAAAAGTATCATTGGTGGTCCTAGGTCAATGAGAAGGTGAGGAAAGCGTTCACGCTAAGGTGAAAGTTCGTTGGACACGGTCTCCAACCGGAAGGGGACTGGATCGTGAAGGGATATGAGCGTGGTAAACCCGCGGAGCTCACCATCGAGGTGTGGGATGGCCTCATCCGTTATTGGGAAACTCGACGCCATAAGAATCGCCCGGGGTTGCTCGCCTCCGTAACACGGTAGATGAGCACGGTCACGGGCCGATGCTTCACTCCACAGCCAAAACCCCACGCTATCCGTTTGGAGATGGTATTAAATATTGAATTTAATTAATTTCTTTTATATAATATATTTATATATACTAACTCTCTAAAATGTTTTGTAGGCCAAAGAGCGGGAAGTAATAAAGTTATAAGAAGAAGGGGTTTGGGGTTTTGGTTTGTAAGGATTTAGAAAAATCCTCGCGATTTCCTCGTAGGGGAAAACACGGCCTCGCTGATTTTCACGGAGTTCACGTGGAACTAACGAGGAATACAGGAAACGAAGAGACATGCTCGTTATTTCCTCGTTAACTCACGAGGAATTAGCGAGGAAAAGTACATCTATATATACCAAGACCATTTTGTCACAATTCAGAATTCATAAATATTAAAAGAAGAAGGATTCTTAAAAAAGAGAAAGGTCTGAATCACGAAAAGTAAGACACGGTCTCTTCCCACTTATGATTCCAGATCTTTCTTCTCTTTCTTTGAAGAATTCTTTAAAAATAAGAAATATTTGAATCATGAGTGGGAAGACACGAGCTCTTCCCACTTACGATTCCAGCAATGTGTTAATTCCTAAAATTATAATTTAGGGTTTAGGTTTTGGATTTTAGGGATTTAAGAAAGAGCCTCGTTATTTCCTCGCTATCGAGAAACAAGGTACTCGTGATTTCCTCGCATGGAAACACGGACTCGCGATTTCCTCGTAAATGGAAACGCTGACTCGCGATTTCCTCGTAAATGGAAACGCTGACTCGCGATTTCCTCGTAGGGAAAACACGGCCTCAAGATTTATTCGTTACTTTAAGTGGTTTTACGTGGTTATATATCCTCTATATATACCCACAAAATCTCACACTTTCTCATTTCCTCTCTACTTCCTCTCTAAAACCATGGTAAGTCCTCCTCCTTCCTTAGATTAGTTTAGGTAGTTTAGGTGGTTAGTGTAAGGAATTTAGATAGGTTTATGGATTTTAGGTCAATTAGTGTTGATTAAGTGATTAATTAGGATTTTAAATGCTAGTTTTGAATGTTTTTTTTCACAGGTACGAAAGAACAAACTTACTGTCCACTACAGACAGATGTTCGGCGAGCCGGATAGTCGTTTACACCCTGGTTCTTCTTCTACAGCACCTAGCTCTTCGGGTCCGGATAGCGTCCCAGAGATTCAGTCTTCTCAGAGAGTCTCTCCTTCTTGTCTACCACCGGCTCCTCATCATCATCATGTCCCAGAGGTGCCACCTCCTCCGCCACTCATGTGCCTCCACCGATGGCTGCGGAGATGCCGTGCGAGATGCCGGCTCCCATTCATCCCGATCTGATGGTGCCGCCGAGTGCTCCTTACTCGCAGTACACTGTCGAGGACATTCTCTCTCAGCCAGAGAGAGAAGGTTTGCCAGTCATAGACCCCGACCGACCGGACAGAACTTTGTGGTATGTTAAATTTTTTTACATTCTATTAAAATTTTTTAATAACATTAATATCTAATTTATACTTTAAATTTGTTTTTTTTTAGGTTTGGGGTTGACCTTTGTCTCGCATCGGGCGTAACCCACACGATGAAGGGTTACTTCTCCATGCCACATCCGAACCGAAGAAGACGCCCGCCTACATCGAAAGACGTGGTTTAAGATTTTTATTGTAAGTTACTATTAATTTATATATATATAGTATTATTTTTTTATTTAAATTTCAAAATTTTTTAATACTAATTATTAACTTCTTTTTTTTTCTGTTACAGCAAAAGTATCATTGGTCCTTAGGGGTCAATGAGAAGGTGAGGAAAGCGTTCTACGCTAAGGTGAAAGTTCACTGCTGGACACGGTCTCCAACCGGAAGGGGACTGGATCGTGAAGGGATATGAGCGTGGTAAACCCGCTGAGCTCACCATCGAGGTGTGGGATGGCCTCATCCGTTATTGGGAAACTCCCGACGCCATAAGAATCGCCTGTGGTTGCTCGCCTCCCGTAACACGGTAGATGAGCACGTCACGGGTCGATGCTTCACTCCACAGCCAAAACCCCACGCTATCCGTTTGGAGATGGTATTAAATATTGAATTTAATTAATTTCTTTTATATAATATATTTATATATACTAACTCTCTAAAATGTTTTGTAGGCCAAAGAGACGGGACAGCTCCCGACTCTTATGCAACTTTACGAGAAGACCCACAAGAACAAGTCGGGTCGATTCAGATCCTAGTCCGAGCAAATCTTCAATGAAGTTGCTGAGGGTTCAACCACGTCGGAGACCAGTAACCTGCAGTCTTCCGCGGACTACCCGTCACCTTATCCACGTTGAAGTGGATAGGATTTACGAGGAGGTAAATTTTAAAATTATAATTTTAAATTATTCATTTAATTTAACTATTACTAACAATAATTTTTTTGGTTTTAAGGTTGTACCTAAGAAAAGGGACGCTTGGGATTGATTCCGCCAACGATGTTCCGAGAGCAACATCGCCTTATGGTCGAGACGGGAGACGAGGTCACCGAGGCGAACGAAGTTGGCCTCGACAAAAACTGCGTTCACAGACTCGGCGAGGTGTAGTCGAGGGCTTCTTGGACATAAGCGTCCAAATCTGAATGGGAGTCCTTGTTGAGGAACTTGCGACGCCAAAATCCAATTCCAGCGAAGTCGACTAGCGAGGCCCATAACGAGGCGGATGTAGAGAGGAGGAGTGAGGAGTTCTACCAGCGCATGAACGAGCCATAGTTTTTTCCCTTTTATTTCGTTGTAAATATGAATTCTAATTATTTATGAATAAATATATTTTTCTTTTTATTGTTTCTGTATTTTTTATAATTATAATTATAATTAAAATTATAAATATTTTTCTAATTATTATTTTTTTAATTATGTATATAGAAATCGAAGTAAATTCCTCGTTAATTCACGAGGAAATTACTTCGTAAGTTTTACGTGTTCTTTTCGAGGATTTCTTTTCGACTTCATTACGTGTCTTTCACGTGGAAAATTTACGTGGAAATGACGAGGAAAGTTAACGTCGAGTTTACGAGGAAATATTTTCGTGACTTTTACGTGTAATTAACGTGGAAATGTTTACGTGGTGTTTACGAGGAAACTTAGCGAGTTCTTTACGTGGAAGCCTTACGTGATCTTTACGACGAAATGTGGTACTTCGTCTTTACGACGAAATCTTTTCCTCGCTAACTAACGTGGAATTGGCGATTTAAACAGCGCTACGACGAACGATTAACGACCAAACCGTTTTCCTCGCTAATTCCTCGTAATACCTCATTAACGACGAATTCACGAGGAATTCAGCCGTCGTTAATCTTGTGTTTTATTGTAGTGATTATTAATTATTTCTTGCAAAAATGACTCGTGTCTCTTTGATATCCACTCAATCAGATTCTTCATCACATATTTCAATATCAGGATTTCCAGCTTCAGCCTCTGAACCAAGTTCTTCTTCCTCTTCCATATAATCAAGATCTTCTGCTTGACCATGTACATGTGCTAGTGTCTCAACGTGCACTGGATCAACACAAACAAGTGGATCAACGTTTTCATATTGCATTGCAGTAAAATCCAAATTTTTGCTGACCAAAACTTTTCCCTTTGGTTGTATCTCAATTGCTGCTTTCTAGTTTTGATCTTTTTCTGTTTTATCCGTGGATATGGAACATAACATACTTGATCTGCTTGTGCAGCCAAAATAAAGGGATCATATTTACCATGACGTTTGTAGAACCAACACAATCTTCTTATTTATATCCTAATTATAATATTGGACTCTTTTCTATTTTCAAAAGTCTCGTAGAATGCTATGTATAAAAAGATTAGGATTCTAATTAATAATATAAAAAGGAAATAATAAAGTATATTCCATATTAGATAAGGACTATAGTCCTTATAAATAGTTATGCACTGAATAAAAAATGTAACATTGACATATGTTTGTAAACGTATTTCTCTCTTTTTTTAAAATATTGTTATGCAACAATTTTTATAGACTCAAAGGTTTGAGTAAATCGTGAAAAAGTAAACATGAGATATTTACAAAATTGTTATCTTGTCGTCACGATTTCGTATAGAATTTGTGATGATACAAATAGTCACAATACCGTACCAAATAGAGACTTATCTTGCCATCACAATTTCGTATCAAATTTGTGATGATACAAATAGTCACAATACCGTCACGACCATTACGTTTATAACTATAGTAACAATTACGTCGTTAGTTGTGACTAAATATAGCAACGACATACATCGCCATAATATAGTGACAAAAAAACTACACAATTAAGACGAAAAGACACAGTCACAACAACGTAATAAAAACATCACTATATTGTGACCAAGACAGTTCGTCTCAAGAGGTCGTCACAATGCATCCTTTTTTTGTAGTGATTATGTTGTTTTATTCGTATTATGTAATGCATTATGTTACTATACTATTTTATTATGTTCCATTCTATTTGGATTTATGGTTTATGTTTGGGTTTAGGATTTATATTTAGATAGGGATTTAGTGATTAGAGCTTAGGGTTTAATATTTAGAAGGTGAGGGGTATGATTGGAGTTTAAGGTTTAATTTTTTCCATGCAATCATAGACAATTCATAAATTCACCAATGCATACTATGTTATATATTTTGTTTTTCTCTATTTATGTTTTGGGTTTATATTTTGGGTTTAGGGTTTACTGATCAGAGTTTAGGGTTTATATTTGGATAATGATTTATTGATTAGATCTTAGGGTTAATATTTAGAAGGTGAGGGGTATGGTTGGGGTTTAGGGTTTAACTTTTTCCATGCAATCACAGACAATTCATAATTTTACCAATATGTACTATGTTATTTATTGTGTTCTGCTATTTAGATTTTAGGTTTATATTTGGTTTATGGTTTCTATTTGGGTTCAGGGTTTACTAATTAAAGTTTAGGGTTTATATTTGGATAAAGATTTAGTGATGAGAGCTTAGGGTTTAGTATTTAGAAGGTGAGGGTGTGATTGGGGTTAGGATTTAATTTTTTCCATGCAATCATAGACAATTCATAATTTCACCAATTTATACTATGTTATTTATTTTGTTCCCTTCTATTTGGGTTTTAGGTTTATATTTGGGTTTAGGGTTTACTGATTAGAGTTTGGGGTTTATATTTGGATAAATATTTAGTAATTAGATCTTAGGGTTTAGTATTTAGAAGGTGAGGGCGTATGGTTGGGGTTTAGGGTTTAACTTTTTCCATGCAATCATAGACAATTCATAATTTTACCAATATGTACTATGTTATTTATTTTGTTTCGTTCTATTCAGGTTTTAGGTTTATATTTGGGTTTATGGTTTATATTTGGGTTTATGGTTTACTGATTAGAGTTTAGGACTTAATATTTATGGGTTGGGTGAGACTAAGATAAGGTTTAGTATCTAGGGATTGGAGTTGGGATATGTTTAGTATTTGGGAGTTGTAGCTGGGTTTGTAATGATATACTACTTCGGTCATAAAGAATAGAATATTCAGTGTATATGTACGTGGTTAAGAAATGTATACGTGGATGACTCCAACAAAAGAAAAACGTCACCTACTTTCTCATTTGTAACTGGAAACCTTTTAAGTTACGGGGAAGAACCGGATAAAATGAGACACAAATGTCTGATATTTAATTATGTCAAAATCATTGTTACTTACTTAATTTAGTTTCCAGATATGGCTATTACACAAATAAGCCCTTGTTTTAAAATGTTTAGTTTGAAAGCTAGTGGTGATTTTTCTACTGATTATTTGCTAGTTAGCTACGACAAAGATTTTTTTTTTCTTTTTTTGCAAAAATCCAGTCAAAAAAAAGTTTAAAAAAAAAAAAAAAAATTACTGTTCTCGAGATGGCTCCAACAATGTTATCGCTGAGCTACCTAATACACACCATCAGGCATCAGCTGTAAAAAGGTATTTTATCTATTTTGGAAAAAAAAGAAAGAGAGGCAAGTATAGAAATATAGAATATATATTATTAGGGGTGTCTCTATGTTTCGCGTGAAATATTATTTTATTGTTGTTAAGTATGATTTTTTTGGATAATGTAATTATGTGGTCATATTTATTTGTTAAGAATATTATTTGGTATTTTTATTGTGTTATGTATCAGTAGGTGATAGGTAATATATTTTGTGTTTGATTTTTAATTATATTGTATTGTTGTGTGTATGTATTTGTTAGTGGTGAATTGAGTCTCCGATATAAATATATTGAATTTCAATAATTTTGAATTTATGCATTTGTTGATTCTAAAATTAACGGTTTTAGCGTTAAAATTGTATTTATTTTTTCAAAATTTTGAATATTATTCTTTTAAGATATTTTTTGCCCTCTCTCCATATTTTAACATTGAGCCATCACCACCCATATATTTTGTTTCTCTTTCTGTGTGCGATGCTTCTCCAAGAAATGGTTGTTATGTTTTGGAATAAAGTTTTTCCACACCGTCTTCTCCTGTGAGATTATCTGGTATTTGTTATAGATAAAGTTTATGAGTTTTAAGTTGCACGGTGTTTCTCACGGCGTTGTAGGTTGCTCCAGTCAATATTTACAGCTCATCTTCTTCCTTAGACTTTGGCTGATGTTATGAACTGCATCTCCTTGGGTTGGTTTAGAGTTTAGTCGTCTTTGATGTGGTCTTTCTCGTCGTTTGCTTGCCGTTGATAGTCCCAGCTCGTCTTGGTTTTCAAGATCTGTTTTTTTGTGATATGACTTCTATGCTCTCTTTTATAGCTCGAGGACGGCTCCACGGTTTGTTGATTTCATTTTGTCTTTCCTTCCTTCTCTATTCTCTTATTTTGTTGCAGCTTTCATCGCTATTCGCGTCTCTAGTGGCTTTCTCTTTCGTCATGTTTACGACTCCAGATTTGGATAATGTTTTCCTCCGTGTATGCTATTTGGATTTGGAAGATTGTTTTTGGTTTCAAGTTTGGGCTCTGGTTTTTCGGTGGTTGGCTTCCATTCTCCTTTCCTTAAGATGTTTCTCTTCTTTCCCTGTCGACCAATTTTTATTTTGTGTGCTGACACCTCGATCTTTATTTGCTATTTGTAATGAAAAAAAAGAGAATGTTTTTCTTCACAAAAAAATTAGTCTCTTTTTCAAATATTTTGTTTCTACCCATAAAGTTGTGGATTTTTAGATTCATAGTAGATTCGATGATGAGAAATTCAATTTGAAGACATTAATCATATATAAAAATAAATATATAGCTATTTAGATAATTTCTTGATTTTTTTTTCTCTTGAAAAAAATTGGTGATCATTTAAATCTATGGAACGATTGTAGCTTATAATCTAGATAATTAGAGATAGAGAACGATGGAAAGTTGCATTTTATACCTTATATTTTTAATTATTTTAATGCTTTGAGTTGTGTTTAAGAGTCATTTGTATGCATTATGAGTTAGGTTCACAATTAGAGAAAATTTGGAATCAATTCAAGAAAAAAAAATGCACAGTTAGAAAGTGTTCAACTAAATTGCAGTATTCTAAAAGAAGAAACATCTAAAATGTTATATATTCTTAGAATTGTTATTACTCCATGTTTTAGTTATATATTCTTAGAATTGCTCGACATAGAAATTATAGTATTATTTGAAATGAGAGACAATTATTACTTACGCGGGGTTCATATGAAATGCATAATGATAAAAAAGAGACTGTGACTTATGTCTATTTGAATTATGATTTTGAATAATATTATAAACATTCATTATACTTTCTTATGGAGCATGTGATGGAATTATTTCCTCTAGATTTCGTTGTTTGTAAGCAAATCATGAATCAACACTATCGATTACAAAATCTTCGAAACATTTAATCATACTCTCATTAGCGCCATAAACTACCATTTTTATTAATAACTTGTTATGTGAGTGTGAACATGAATGTTGTAATCAATCGTCACAAAACTTGTGGATATTTATTTTGTTTTGTTAAAAACGTATGATTCTTTTACACATACAAAAAGGAGTGACGTATATTCTACTTAGCAATTATAGTTCAAAAGCAACAACATCAACATTTTCGAAATAGTATATCAGCACCAAGGTTCAGATATGTAATATTTAATTTTAATATAGTTGTATAATAATTTGAAGTAGGACAGTTTACGGAGATATATAAAACGTGTTACGATAATGCTGTAGTTAAGAGAGTGACTGAGAATCTGCTCTCTTTCATAATTGATGTTTGTTTTTGAGACAAATCACGTTTATATCGCTTTTTCTTAATATAAAGTCAGTTAAGCTTTGTCGTTGAATCTGCTAATTAATATAATAAGTTAGTTAGAAAAAAAGAAATAATTACTGCTCCTCAACCAATTGACACAAGATTTTTTTTCTCCAAATTGGCACATTTCTAGATTAGTAAATTTTTACATTAGCACATGCCGGTTTTAAATAAGTTATAGATAGATTTTCAATATGAACTGTTTCTTGAAAATGTTGTGAAAGGCTTTAAATACAATAAACCAAGAGTTTATATGCATTTAGGTTTACAGCTTAACTTTTTTTATGAAACAACAATTATTGGTATTAATTAAAGTCTACTCGAAAGTATGACTATATATCAAATATTTACATATTTATAATGGCTCGGCACCCATAGTTTAATGGTTTGTATACTAATGTTATCATCATATCATAACAACATAAACTTTTGGTCAATAAAACATAATTTAAGTTTAAATATATGTGCATACGTGATGTTAAACGAGAAAAAAAACATTTCATATGTAGATGGTAAAAAACAAAACCATGCAATGAATCGAAAACTAAACCCTTAGAAAACGTCAACAGTACCTCACATCAACCAGGTTCCTATCCTATACCCTGATCGAACCTGCATGTACACTGACGCCGCTTGGAATCCCTCGACTAAGTGTGCAGGGCTTGCTTGGATCATCGATGATACAGGAACATCCTCCTCTCACTCAGTGACCTTATCCTTTATGGCGTCGCTCCTTATTGCGTAAACTTTGGTGCTGCGAAACGCCATGATCTCTGCTCTTCATTGTGGGATAAACTCTCTCTCAATCATTTCCAGTTCACAGATCCTCATCAATCTAGTGAAATCAAAAGATGACATCTAGAGATCGCAGCTCTCCTTAATGATATCTATCTACTCTCTCTTCTATTTACTGCATTTATCCCTAGATTAGTTAATGTTAGAGCTGACACTTTTGCCAAACAGGTTCTTTTACTAATGTACCAGATTTAAGTTATTAAATGAAAGTTGTTTCACAAAAAAAAAACGTCAACTAAGAAGTTACCAAGACAGTTAGAACGTTTGTACAAACAGTATACCAATGAATTTGTCCATTTATGGTTTATGATTAATTAAAAATACTAAAACACTACATGAGTAAAAAATAGATTTCAATATGAAAATGTCTAGAAAATGTTCTGAAATGCTTTTACTAAAAAAAATACAGTGTTTTAACAAAAGTTAAAACCAAAATATTTTATGATATGAGTTGGAATATAAAATGTGATAATTTATTAATGCTTATACACCAAAAAATCTAGATTTCAAATTACATAAAAAGTAAATTATATATTACAATAGATTTTTAATATGATGAAAAAGAGCACCGTTCAAACGCTGTAACGAATTTTATAATACAACTTAAAATGGTGCAGTCAACATAAATTTTTATAAACTTGGTAAAGTTGTCGAATGTAGATACTTATTTTTTAAAAATATTCTGTAACATGATAATTAAGCAGTGATAAAAAAAATCCAATAACTGATGGATACGTATACAATTTTGGGTTAAAGGATTAATGCTATCCCAAGCCCATTCTAAAAAATAAGGTTGCGCCTTGATATTTAATCCCGGTAACCGGCGGTTTTGAACCGTGAAATCGCGTCTTAACTTTAAATAACCGGGAAATCAAATTCCAAACCGTGCAAGCAAACCGTTAGCTTGAATAACCGATAATTTGGTAGCCACGCAAAGCTAGGGTCTTCTCCACATTTCCTCGTCACTGTTCATTGACATCGGAAACTTCTCGAGCCACAGAGCCGGGCCCAAAAAATGGCGGCAATCAGGACAATGACGAACTTGATCATACGCGAGTTTATCCATCACCCTCTCCTCTCTCTCTCTTCATCGAAATCGTGCCACTCTCTTTTCCCATCGCTCCGTCGCGCTCCCGGGATCGCTCTGGTTCACTCCAATTCCCGATTCGGATCCTTCCGATGCGCGGCGTCTAATTCCGGTGGAGGCGGTGGTGATCGGAAGGTTTCTTCACGGCTGTCTCAGGTGCAACAGATGCTTCACGAGGCGGAGGAGAGAGCTAGTTCCGCTGGCAACGAGCCTACTCCTCAAATCACTCTAGGTAAGGTTTATATTGCTCATTTACAGGGAAAGTGTGTAGATTTAGTGAAACTATGTATCGACAATGTTGCAGTTAGAACTTTGTTCTGTAGTCATTTCGATGAAACATTTACAGAAAATGCTACAAGAACTCTGTTTTGTAGTCATTTTGATTGAACATTTACAGACAATGTTATAAGAACTCTGTTCTGTAGTGGTTTTGATCTGATCACATAGTTTCGTTTGTATATGTGTTTGGTACTTGCAGAGTTGGTGAAACTATGTATGGACAATGTTATAGAACTCTATTTTATAGTGAATTTGATGGAAATGACTACAGAACAGAGTTTCATTTGTATATGTGTTTCATCTGTAGTTTGATCTGTTCATACTCATAGTTTCATTTGTTTATCTATTTGGTACTGGCAGAGCATGTTACACTTAACTTTGCTAGAAGCGGTGGTCCTGGAGGCCAAAATGTGAACAAAGGTCTGACCTTTTCTTCTGCACTGATGTATCAATGCTTGTATATCTTTCCCTTGTCACTAACTTTCCTTCTTTCTTCTTTCAGTGAATACCAAAGTAGATATGCGCTTCAATGTTAAAAACGCATACTGGCTAAGTGAGAGGATCAGGGAGAAGATCATACAGACGGTTTGTTTTTTTCTACACTACTATCCCTTGTACAATACTATGACCACGAGTTTTTTTTCTTGTCATGTTCCATTTAGCAAGTAAAGATAGTTGTGTACAAGTTGGTTGATGTTTGGGGCTGATGTCAACAGGAGAAGAATCGGATCAACAGGGACGGAGAGCTTGTGATATCTTCAACCAAAACCAGGACGCAGAAGTCAGTAACCTATTCATCTTCTCTTTCTTTGTTCCATTTTCAAGCAAACACTCCCATTTTCTAACAGTATGTTTTACGCAGAGGCAACATCGACGATGCACTTGCAAAGCTACAGGTAAACTTTCTTACTGAATGTCACAATCTTTGGTTCTGTATGATGCTGAGATGTTTTGGTTTAAACTTCATCAGGCGATTATTGATGCGGCTTCGTATGTTCCACCTCCACCATCAGAAGAACAGAAGAAGAAAATCGTAAAGATGTAAGAACCAATCCTCCTTTCCATGCATTCATCTCTTCTTTCACATCCCTAACACTTACAAAGGTGATTTCTTTACATTTTTCAGGGCTGCAAAAGCTGATGAGAAACGGCTTAAAAGCAAAAAAGTTCTTTCGGACAAGAAAGCTGCCAGAAGAGACCGGAGTAGTTGGGATTAAAACTTAAACCAAATTACAATGGAGTCCATGTTGAGTCCAAATCCAAAGCTTTAACTTAGATGAGTATGTCATTTTCTTTGCGTTTAATGTCTCGCAACAGAAAAAAAAATATCATTCCACACTTTATTCTATAATTTATATATATTTACTGTCTAATGAAATGTCTTCTCCTGATCTTGCTTTTGTATACGATTTAAACCAACGTTTTATGGAAATGGTTTTGGTTTCTCCTTCTGACCATGTTTCCATATTGGGCTAGGCCCATTTATAATGGAGCTTTGATTTGACCAAAACACCGTCGTCTTTCTCACTCTCTCAAAGCCACAACACCACAAGATACAGATCCTAAGCTTCATTGCAATGGAGCAAAACCAAGAGATCCGACCCGAAAGCCCGGAAAAAACAAAGATGGTCACGGATGATTTGACCAACGTCCCAGTCTCTCCAACGAAGGAAGCCTTCACACCCATCGACACCGACGTAAACGACGGCAAAATCGACAAGGACGTCGCCGCGGCGGATCTAAACCCTACACCCACCGAGAAGCTGCAACCGAGTGAATCCGACGAAGAGATAGACATCCCAAGCATCTCAGAATCCCTCGGAGAAGAAGAATCATCCGATCTCGTAACGGAGCAGCAATCGCTAAACCCTAATCCACTAGAACCCGGACTACCCAGGGCTCGAAAACGACGCCGTAGGAAGCGTTTCTTCACCGAGATAAACGCGAACCCAGCTTTCCCCCGCAACCGCCGCAGCAGCGTCGGGAAAGAGCTCGATTCCGAAGCCCTGACCGCGATGTCGGTAGGGTTCCCGGTGAACTCGCTCACGGAGGAAGAGATCGAAGCCAACGTGGTTTCCATCATCGGAGGTAAAGAGCAGGCGAACTATATCGTCGTGAGGAACCACATCATCGCACTGTGGAGATCCAACGTCTCGAATTGGCTGACGAGAGATCACGCGCTCGAGTCTATACGCTTGGAGCATAAGACTCTGGTTGATACCGCTTACAAGTTTCTCCTCGAGCATGGTTATATCAATTTCGGTTTAGCTCCGGTTATCAAAGAGGCGAAATTGAGGTCGTTTGACGGTTTGGACCCGCCTAATGTTGTGGTCGTTGGCGCCGGTTTAGCTGGTCTGGTGGCTGCGAGGCAGTTGTTGTCGATGGGGTTCAGAGTGTTGGTTCTGGAAGGGAGAGATAGACCGGGCGGGCGGGTTAAGACCCGGAAGATGAAAGGTTGTTGTGGTGATGGTTGTGTTGAGGCAATGGCTGATGTTGGTGGGAGTGTGTTGACTGGTATCAACGGGAACCCTCTTGGCGTGCTGGCGAGGCAGCTCGGTCTGCCTCTCCATAAGGTTAGAGATATATGTCCTTTGTATCTACCGAGCGGTGAGCTTGTTGATGTCGGTGTTGATTCCAAGATAGAGGCGTCGTTTAATAAGCTGTTGGATAGGGTCTGTAAGCTTAGACAGTCGATGATAGAGGAGATTAAGTCGGTAGATGTGCCGTTAGGTGAGGCGCTCGAGACTTTTAGGTTGGTTTACGGTGTTGCTGAGGATCAGGAGGAGAGGATGCTGTTTGATTGGCATTTAGCGAATCTGGAGTACGCGAATGCCACACTGTTGGGGAACTTGTCGATGGCGTATTGGGATCAGGATGATCCGTACGAGATGGGAGGTGATCATTGTTTTATACCTGGCGGGAACGAGACGTTTGTGCACGCTTTGGCTGAGAATCTGCCTGTTTTCTATGGGAATGTTGTGGAGAGTATTAGGTATGGAAGCGACGGGGTTGTGGTTTACGCGGGGGATAAGGAGTTCTCGTGCGACATGGCTCTTTGCACGGTTCCGTTGGGTGTTCTGAAGAAAGGGAGCATCGGGTTTTATCCCGAGCTTCCTGAGAAGAAGAGAGAAGCGATTGGGAGGCTCGGGTACGGGCTGTTGAACAAAGTGGCCATGTTGTTTCCTTATAACTTTTGGGGGGAAGAGATTGATACGTTTGGGAGGTTAACGGAAGATTCGAGCACGAGAGGAGAGTTCTTCTTGTTCTACAGCTACTCTTCGGTCTCTGGGGGTCCGTTGCTCGTGGCACTTGTAGCTGGAGACGCCGCGGAAAGGTTTGAGACATTGTCGCCTACTGATTCCGTTAAAAGGGTGTTGCAGATACTGCGCGGGATTTATCACCCGAAAGGAATCGTTGTTCCTGATCCGGTTCAAGCGCTCTGTTCCAGATGGGGACAAGACAAGTTTTCGTACGGTTCTTACTCGTATGTTGCGGTGGGATCGTCTGGAGATGATTATGACATTTTAGCTGAGAGTGTTGGAGATGGAAGAGTGTTCTTTGCAGGCGAAGCGACGAATAAACAGTATCCGGCTACAATGCATGGAGCTTTCTTAAGCGGAATGAGAGAAGCAGCAAACATACTTAGAGTTGCTAGGAGAAGGGCATCGTCATCGACTTCAAACCCTGCTAAGTGAGATCTAATCTTTTGTTTTTAAGATAGGACCTGGAAATTATGTCTGCGATCCCTTGGACTATCCCCAGAATGATCAGTCTCTTATTTTTATTCTTTTGTAATCCATTGAGCTGTCTCTGAAAAATATGGGTTCCTTTTTAACATCGAATCTTGGAAGTGTCATAGATGTTCGTTGGTGCTTGAACTTGCCTTCATCTTCTGCATCAAATCGTTGCTCTTGGAGTTTGACTTTGGCTTGTTCTACACCACATTATCGTCTAAGTTCATTAACTATGATTATTGTGTTGGGGAACTTGGGATCTTGAAATGATATTTAGAGATCTTTTGTTTAATCTTCAGCTATGATTTGTTCAGTATCCTTGGATTTTCGTCCAATTATGTTCTGTTGGTTTTTCCATGTTAAGTCACATATATGGCAGAGAAAGGGTTATAAATCTAATTTGCAGGTCACTGAAACGCAGATCATGAGGAAGAAAGTGTCTATTTTCATCCTTTTTTTTTGCGTTCATGTTCTGCATCAAATCGTCTCTCTTTGAGATTGATATTGGCTTACACGAGATTTTCGTCTTGTCATTTCACAGTCTGGTGGAATACTGGAATTTATTAGTGTGTGACTATGATTGTTGAGTTGGGAACTTGTGATCTTGAAATGGTGTTAGAGATCTTGGCGTTTGATATTCAATTTTGTTTGCTGAATATATCCTTGGAATGATTTTGAAGTGTTGGGTTTCCATGTTAAGTCTTGTTCATGGTAGAGTAAAGATTGTAGGCTTGATGTGCAGATCAATGAAACACAGATCATCAGGAAGAACGTTTCTCTCTTTTCATTTTGTTGTGTCTTCTTCTTCTTCTGTGTTGGACACTTGTTAAGCAACAAGTGTCAATGTCTGGGCATTGTGTTACAGTGACTTAAAGAGTGTTGAGCAAATCTCAACGATATATTTTCAGTTTAGAAAATATGTATATCTGCTTGATGTCATCATGTGTCATCATCCAGATATACAATTTGTCTTTCAATTAGAGTTCGGAATCAAAAAAGAGTGCACGATCTTGTGTATATGAGCTCGATATATACAACAAAACAGATGAGAGACTTAATAACTACCAAAACTTCTTTTTCTTTTTGATAAAAATATAACTCTCACTATTTTTTCAGATAGCCTAAAGTATATTGATCAATACAGGTGGGCGCGATAGATTTTTAATGTATTGCCAAAATAAAATTTAAAAGCAACTGATAATGATAATGTTGTTCTATTTCAAATTAATTATGGTTCTATTACAAATTAACTATCGTTTTAGGGTGAATTTTTTATTACAAGATAAGTGTTATTTTTATAGTTCTAATATATTATATGTTGATTAATATTTTTACCTCTAATTAAACTAATAAAATTAGTAATTATTATAGAAAATAAAGATATATTGAATATTTAGTTTTTTTTAAAAAGAAAATTATGTGAACATTTTAAAACAACATAATTTGAAACGGGTGAAGTATTTACGAAACAAACAAATATTAGGTGTTTGTTTGAAAAAAAAAAAGAATACTTGATCTTAGACCGTTACATTTTTTTCTTATTACGTAACATATATACAACTCACTCTCAAACAAGTTTCCAAATTCACAAAAACAAAACGGGAAAAAAAAAGAGAAGAAAACCACGTGTGTATAAGCCTTATTATTCTTGTGAAAATACTTACAACAGACTAGATTTTAAGCCTTCTTCTTTCTATTTACTTATCTCTTAAGTGCTTGAAAAATTGTCTAGATGTTAACTATAATTGTCTGTTTTCACTGGAAACCCTTATCATATATAACGAGGAAGGATAGTGCTCAGGAGGATAAGCATGACATGTCTAAGTTCAAAGGAAGTGCCACAACTCGCTGATGCTATAACCTAGTGATTCTGACATTTGAATGAATCGGACGTTTGAATGAATGAATTCATTTGACTTATTTCTTTACGATTTTAGCGAGGAATATTTGTTCATTTTAGCTATAATTACTCATCAAACAGAACTGATAGCGACAAACAAAGAATATTCTAACTGAAATGAGTTCTATATTTTCAATTATATAACTAAGACATATTGAATAAGTCCACTCACAGTAGGAAAAAAAAATCCAATAGAATACAGTAATCCTGATTTATAAACTCGGAAAATCATATTCGAATCAGGAAAAGCAGAGTAATGAGAAAGTTCAGTTTAAACCGCCAAAATATAAGAACATGCACCGATGATTGACGAAAATACTCGTGAACGATTAAAAAAGTTTACACTAGGAATTTTGTAGTGTTTGAGATATTAAATTAGGGAAAAAAGGATGTAGGTAACGACTTCATTAGAACACAACGATTTAACCAGATTCCGGTTGACAAAAATGGACTTTTTATTGGATTATGAAGGTTGAATACAAGTAATGAAATGAGAACAAGAACTACAACAAAGATCGAAGTGAAATAAAGACTGAAGCGATTTCGAAGAAGTCGATCTATTGCTAGTTCTCTCTAAAAGGATTTTCCGTGTCTTGTTTCCTTTGCTCGATCTTTCTCTTATACTCATTTGACTTCCGCGATCTTGTCCAACTTCTCCATAGATCCTCGGAGTTCGTTACTCCTTCTTTGATGTCGATGAGACCAAGTCTTGCTGATTTCTTTGATGGGCTTTTGGTCACACTCCCTCGTGGTCTAACTTGGGCTTGAGGGTCCTCTAAGCGATCTCAATTAAATGCGACTCGCCACGGCGTAAACGGGTTTCGACCTTCTCGCCTAGTGGTGGTTTTGGGTCCAACAATTTTAGCTATAATTACTCATCAAACAGAACTGATAGCGACAAACAAAGAATATTGTAACTGAAATGAGTTCTATATTTTCAATTATATAACTAAGACATATTGAATAAGTCCACTCACAGCAGAAAAAAAATCCAATAGAATACAGTAATCCTGATTTATAAAGTCGGAAAATCATATTCGAATCAGGAAAAGCAGAGTAATGAGAAAGTTCCGTTTAAACCGCCAAAATATAAGAACATGCACCGATGATTGACGAAAATACTCGTGAACGATTAAAAAAATTTACACTAGGAATTTTGTAGTGTTTGAGATATTAAATTAGGGAAAAAAGGATGTAGGTAACGACTTCCTTAGAACACAACGATTTAACCAGATTCCGGTTGACAAAAATGGACTTTTTATTGGATTATGAAGGTTGAATACAAGTAATGAAATGAGAACAAGAACTACAACAAAGATCGAAGTGAAATAAAGACTGAAGCGATTTCGAAGAAGTCGATCTATTGCTAGTTCTCTCTAAAAGGATTTTCCGTGTCTTGTTTCCTTTGCTCGATCTTTCTCTTATACTCATTTGACTTCCGCGATCTTGTCCAACTTCTCCATAGATCCTCGAGTTCGTTACTCCTTCTTTGATGTCGATGAGACCAAGTCTTGCTGATTTCTTTGATGGGCTTTTGGTCACACTCCCTCGTGGTCTAACTTGGGCTTGAGGGTCCCTCTAAGCGATCTCAATTAAATGCGACCTCGCCACGGCGTAAACGGGTTTCGACCTTCTCGTCTAGTGGTGGTTTTTGGGTCCAACAATTTTAGCTATAATTACTCATCAAACAGAACTGATAGCGACAAACAAAGAATATTGTAACTGAAATGAGTTCTATATTTTCAATTATATAACTAAGACATATTGAATAAGTCCACTCACAGCAGAAAAAAAATCCAATAGAATACAGTAATCCTGATTTATAAAGTCGGAAAATCATATTCGAATCAGGAAAAGCAGAGTAATGAGAAAGTTCCGTTTAAACCGCCAAAATATAAGAACATGCACCGATGATTGACGAAAATACTCGTGAACGATTAAAAAAATTTACACTAGGAATTTTGTAGTGTTTGAGATATTAAATTAGGGAAAAAAGGATGTAGGTAACGACTTCCTTAGAACACAACGATTTAACCAGATTCCGGTTGACAAAAATGGACTTTTTATTGGATTATGAAGGTTGAATACAAGTAATGAAATGAGAACAAGAACTACAACAAAGATCGAAGTGAAATAAAGACTGAAGCGATTTCGAAGAAGTCGATCTATTGCTAGTTCTCTCTAAAAGGATTTTCCGTGTCTTGTTTCCTTTGCTCGATCTTTCTCTTATACTCATTTGACTTCGCGATCTTGTCCAACTTCTCCATAGATCCTCGGAGTTCGTTACTCCTTCTTTGATGTCGATGAGACCAAGTCTTGCTGATTTCTTTGATGGGCTTTTGGTCACACTCCCTCGTGGTCTAACTTGGGCTTGAGGGTCCCTCTAAGCGATCTCAATTAAATGCGACTCGCCACGGCGTAAACGGGTTTCGACCTTCGTCTAGTGGTGGTTTTGGGTCCAACAATTTTAGCTATAATTACTCATCAAACAGAACTGATAGCGACAAACAAAGAATATTGTAACTGAAATGAGTTCTATATTTTCAATTATATAACTAAGACATATTGAATAAGTCCACTCACAGCAGAAAAAAAATCCAATAGAATACAGTAATCCTGATTTATAAAGTCGGAAAATCATATTCGAATCAGGAAAAGCAGAGTAATGAGAAAGTTCCGTTTAAACCGCCAAAATATAAGAACATGCACCGATGATTGACGAAAATACTCGTGAACGATTAAAAAAATTTACACTAGGAATTTTGTAGTGTTTGAGATATTAAATTAGGGAAAAAAGGATGTAGGTAACGACTTCCTTAGAACACAACGATTTAACCAGATTCCGGTTGACAAAAATGGACTTTTTATTGGATTATGAAGGTTGAATACAAGTAATGAAATGAGAACAAGAACTACAACAAAGATCGAAGTGAAATAAAGACTGAAGCGATTTCGAAGAAGTCGATCTATTGCTAGTTCTCTCTAAAAGGATTTTCCGTGTCTTGTTTCCTTTGCTCGATCTTTCTCTTATACTCATTTGACTTCCGCGATCTTGTCCAACTTCTCCATAGATCCTCGGAGTTCGTTACTCCTTCTTTGATGTCGATGAGACCAAGTCTTGCTGATTTCTTTGATGGGCTTTTGGTCACACTCCCTCGTGGTCTAACTTGGGCTTGAGGGTCCCTCTAAGCGATCTCAATTAAATGCGACCTCATGCAGTGCGGGTTTCGACCTTCTCGTCTAGTGGTGGTTTTTGGGTCCAACAATTTTAGCTATAATTACTCATCAAACAGAACTGATAGCGACAAACAAAGAATATTGTAACTGAAATGAGTTCTATATTTTCAATTATATAACTAAGACATATTGAATAAGTCCACTCACAGCAGAAAAAAAATCCAATAGAATACAGTAATCCTGATTTATAAAGTCGGAAAATCATATTCGAATCAGGAAAAGCAGAGTAATGAGAAAGTTCCGTTTAAACCGCCAAAATATAAGAACATGCACCGATGATTGACGAAAATACTCGTGAACGATTAAGAAAATACTTCATCTTAGACCGTTACGTTTTCTATTTGGGGGGGTTTTCTTGAGGGTGGCATTGGGCATGCCTTTCTCACACAACATGAAGCACGGCTCTTACCGGTACGGTATTAAATCAAATTTAAAAGGACCATATATCTCAGTTTTAATATATTATTAACATATAAAGACAAGTTTTTTTTATTTAAGAAATGAATATTTTATCTATTTAAAAAGGCAACTTTATATTTTAAAAGAATTTGTTTGGTTAACCTAATCATGCTTTGACTTCACAAGACACTCCTTTAAGTAACTGGTCGACGGTTTCTAATGTTTATCTAAATTTACTTCAGCACTTCAACTGAGTCAGACGTTTTCTCATGGATTCTAGTTTTTCAAACATTGTTCCAGCTCCAGAAGATCCCATACTCACTGTACCTACTAAACTTCACTCTTAGGCTTTTACTTAATAATTCTTTATTGTTAATTTCTTACTTATGTTGCTTTGATCAATTTAGTCATTATAAGTAGCTGTAAACTGATTTTATTAGTTTACAAGTTGTGTTTAATTTTAACTTCTTTTATTTCTACGATTGTACAAACAGGTATATTTTGCTAGTAGAGATGATCCTAGTCCGCTTAAGTTGAATTTGAGCGGAGGTTCCTATCGGTCTGAGGTAATTTTGTTTTTTACGTTGCATGGACTTTTACAGTTCACGGTCTCAGTGACTCGGTTAATTTAGTCTTCTCTTGGGTTGTTGGTTTTTTCTTATAAAAGGAAGAAAAGCCTCTTGTTCTTCAGGTTGTGAGACGAGCTGAGCAACAGTTAGCAAATGACATGTAAGCCTCTTGTTTGTAAGGTTGTGCAGACGACTTGTTTTTTTGGTTTCTTGTTTGTTATTATTATTTTTTTTTTTTGGTTCTACCTTAAGGTCCCGGGACAAGGAGTATCTTTCCCTTGATGGACTTGCTGAGTTTAACAAATTGAGCGCCAAGCTCATCTTAGGTGATGATAGGTAATAGAGTCACTGTTATTTATCTCATATTTTTTGTTTTAAAAATAATTATAATCCGAGGTTTGATTAGATTTTCTTTTGTAGCTAACTGCTGGATTATGTTATTTTTCCATTCTATTATAAATATTGTTTTTTGTTTTGGGCAGTTCTGCAGTGAAAAAGAATAGTGTTGTTACAATCCAGTGTTTGTCTGGTACTGGTTCTTTGAGAGTTGGAGCTGAGTTTCTAGCAAAACACAACCAAGAAGTAAATATTTCTCACTATTTATCTATAATTTGGCAAAATAACCTTTAAATTTTATCATACATGTAACCTAGTAAAAATATTCACACTTATGTAATGGATGTTGTTGAAACCCCCAAAAAAATATATTACATTCAAAAAGATGTAAAACGAATTAACCATATACTCACAAAACTTGCAACAAATATCAAGAGTTCTTTTTTTTATATATAACTGAAAATTATGTTTCTCGTTGCTTTCAGCGTGTCATATTCGTTTCAAACCCAACGTGGGGGAACCATCCTAATATTTTCAGTTTGGCGGGTTTGTCTGTAGAATATTATCGTTACTATGATCCGAAAACCCGAGGACTCGACTTCAAAGGTTGGTTTTATAATTCTGCTTACATGCAAACTCTTTGTCTATCATATTCATCATTGTCATGTTTTGTTTGATTCTATATATGCATTACTCATTGACTGATCCATTCACCAAATGATGTTAAGTAGTGTTACACCAATCATAAATTATTAACCTCAAAACAGGCATGCTCGTGGATCTTGGCGCTGCACCGTCTGGAGCTATAGTGGTATTGCAGGCTTGTGCGCATAACCCCACAGGAGTTGACCCAACACTCGAGCAATGGGAACAGATTCGACAAGTTGTGAGATCTAAAAGCTTATTGCCCTTCTTTGATAATGCATATCAGGTAATTCATACAAGTATACATTTGCTTTGTTCTTTGTTCTACAAACATACGAAACATCTAGGTTTATAGTGATTATTTTCCATCTAATTTTCAGGGTTTTGCTAGTGGTAACCTTGAGTCAGATGCACAAGCAGTTCGTATGTTTGTTGCCGATGGAGGTGATTGTTTGATAGCTCAAAGTTTTGCCAAAAATATGGGTCTTTATGGAGAGCGTATTGGTGCTCTTACCATTGTAAGAAACCAAACTTCTCTATTTAACACACAAATGTAACCCTAGGAGCCTAGGTTTATAATAAAGCATTTTGAAACGTTTATATATAATCTTTGTTGGTCTAATGTGAAGGTATGCACCTCAGAAGATGTGGCTAAGAAAGTAAAGAGCCAACTGCTACTTGTTGTGCGACCTATGTATCTTAGCCCACCTATTCATGGAGCATCCATTGTTACCACAATTCTTAAAAAAAGGTAATTGTTATTGTAGGAGCTAGAATAGTTCTTGAACTAGATGGAGCTTGAATTTTAATGCTGATCTTGATTTTGATTTTTGTTGTCAACAATATGCATACTGAGGGTCTGAAAACGTATAGTGATTTATCGATCATACTTGCACATAAAAACCAGTAGATTACAAGTCTTTGTCTAATATGAATTTTGATTATGCTCAAAGTGTATGTGTATACATATTTGGCAGTGATATGTACAATGACTGGACGGTTGAGCTGAAAGGAATGGCTAACCGCATACTTAGCATGCGCAAACAGCTATATGAAGCTTTACAAGCTAGAGGTTTGGTTTAATATTTTTTGTTCCTAAAAATTTTTGTTAATTGAATCATTCGTAAGTTCTGATCTGTACCATTTTGTTCTTGAAGGCACACCTGGTGATTGGAGTCACATTATCAGACAGATTGGGATGTTTAGTTTTACGGGGTTGAATGAGAAGCAAGTTCGCTTCATAGCCAAAGAGTATCACATTTACATGAACTATGACGGGTAAGAGACATTATATACCTTATCTTCAAATGTTTTAAGTAGTGTTACTAGCAAGAAATAGACTATCTCCAAAAAAAAAAATCAATTATTTTTTAATAGAATACTTTTATAATAGAGGTTAAGTTTACTCCAATGTATATCTATAAAATAACGTTTGCTATTCTTTCAATCTAATATTAGAGGAATGCTATTTCCTTTTCTAAATATAGAGGAAAACACCAATTTTTATTGTAGATAAAAAAAATAAAGGTGGATAAGAGTAGATTTTCTTCTATAGTGACATTTGAATAGTAATGAATTAGAGATGTTCTAAATCAGTTTATTGAGTGTCATTTTATTCTGAACTATATGAGCTAAGATAGGTTCATAGAAATTCTAATAAAATAACTGGGAAGATCAATGAATATTGTCATCTCACTTATTCCTCTAATGTTGTAGGATGTAATTTCCTTCTTTTCATTTCCTTTCGTTGTAAATGTTTGAAAATGGGCTAGATGTTTAATTCGATTGTATCTACTTGTCTGTAATGAAAAGCTTAGCTTTATAATGAGAACTGTGTATTGCAGGAGGGTAAGCATTGCAGGTCTAAGTTCTAAGACAGTTTCCCAACTCGCTGATGCTATACATGCTGCAGTTACCCGTATGGCCTAAACTAGCGATTGTGTTCTTTGTTGTTTTATGAGAACAAAAAAAAGTTCTTGGTGTACATGTAATAAGCGAAAACAATGAAGCATGTTTTATGTAATGTTTTTAATATATATATGATTTTTATTTTCTTTCCTGATGGGTTGTTAAACCGAACAAAATGAGGATTGTAACCTTTAAACAAACAAAGAACACAAACACTGACTCATTACTCAAGTACCACATACAAGGCCAAACAAGCAACCAGATCCAATGGTCAAGAAAGCTTAGCATAACCTCTAGCTTCATCAAGAAAAGGAAAATGGAGTTGTCGATTTCAATAACCATAGCTATTCCTGCTGATGAATAGAATTGAATCTCAAAAACGTAATGTCATGAATCTAAGCTACATTACCATTGAATCATTATATAAACATGTCCCAGACAGGGCCAGGGCCAGCCTAACAGAGAAGGTGGTCAGGGCGACTTATCGTGTTTAGATTTGGACAGCACTAAAAACATCATTAAAAACATAATATTACAAATTTTTCTATTTAGAGTATCAAATAGATATGTGCGCTTTTTCTCTCCTTCCTCCTTCAGCAGATTCTCTTGCATGGGTGTTTGTGTTCTTTGATATAGTTTCGTTTATTGTTTATACTTGATCCTCTGTTTTAGTTTGTTTCATCTTTGTCTCCGGAGAACTGTGCTTCTGCCGCCTAATGTCTCCAGAGGAAAGACTATTTTCTGTCGGCTTAGTTTCTAGGAGTTTGCTTACTTTATCTTTGTAAATCTCAGTCGATGTTATGAATCACTGAATCCTTTAGTGAAAAGAAAGAAGTGTGTGTTTTTCAAGAGGAGCTTAATACTTTACCAACTAACTAATTACGGGGCGCTAAAAGTTTTTGCCCAAAAGCTCTGGTAACTTTTAGCATAACCTCTGGCTTTTTTTTGACAAGTACTGAAGTACAAATCTATCTGAAAAGCCTCCTTGCCATATTTCTTAGGATTTCTCTCTATGAACCAAGATGCCGACGCCATTCCCGCAACTAATATGAAATTCCATCCAATATCGAGAACGCTATGCAACTTTCCATCTACTCCATACTCGGTACTTAGAATTTCAAAAGTGATAATCAAGGAATATTTATTGATTTTATTCTTAAAATTTTAGTCATCTAGAAGCAATGAGTTCATTTTCAATTTCTATAATAATAAAAATCACATTAAATAACCATACTCGAAAAGAGCATTAAATAAAAACATCTTCCAGTCGAAGTAGAATTGCAAACATCAATCCAATTTTAAAAAAGAAAAACTCAGAAAACCATACTCGAATTGGGACAAGCCGATATTACAAATTATAAAATCCGGTTTCAACAGCTAAATATAAGAACATGAACAAATGTCACGTGAACAAAAGAAAACTTTATTTTACCCTTAATATAAGGTCAAATATGAGTTAATAGTACACCCGGTTAACAATCGGAAAACCAGTAATTCCAGTTTACTCTCAGAAGAAAATGGTCGAAAACAAAGAGAAGATCACGGTGATGACTCCATAACCGGCGAGCTTGTTACCAGCTCCGGTGTCTTTTCCTTTGTTTCCTGCTGTTATTAGAAATCCAAATGAGAAAAATCAATCATCAATATTCAATACAAAAAATGAATTATAAAATATACAGTTTTTATAAAAAAAATAAAAGAAAAATAAATTAACCTGACATGTTAGTGACTATGTCCGAATTTCAAGTCAATATAATGAGGCAAAAGAAAATAGAAGAAAAAGCTGGCATTCACACTCAACATTGTTTTTTAGAGGAAAAAAAAGAGAAGTCCTGGAAAGTTAAGAATTGATGTGTTATTGACTTGTTGGCTTAATACACAACATATGATTTTATCACTAAAGTCCGACTAATCAATCAAATAATGAATCAAATGGTATAATCCATCAAACAAAACTTCAAACTAAATTTTAAAAATTGATAAACTAGTAAAATAACCGACAAAAAAAAAAGAAATGTAAGGAGCAGGTGAAAGTTTTGTTTATACCTGGAGGAGGTAAAGAGCCTTTTGGCGATGAAGCTCCAGTACCTGAAAAATAAATTTAAAAAAAAAAACATTATTTCTAATGAATATCTAAAATTTACAAATCTGAGAGATCTGAAGAAAGTACTGGGACAAGCGGAGAGATCAGTGGCGACGTCACATCGACGGCTGAGATTGAGAGCTTGAGCAGTAGTGACGTTGAACCCAGAGAGCAAACCAGGAGTGTTGTAGACGGTGCAGAGACATGGAAGCTCATCCTTCACCGCTTCCTTGATCGAGTCACAACAATCCTTTGGTGGCCTCGTCGTCGTTGTCAGGGCACTGAAGCAGGGGACCAGCTTGCTCACGCAAGTAGTAGCCGGTGCCGGTTGCGCTTCCACCTCCGGCAATGAAAACAAAAACATCGCCGTCATCGCCGCCGCAAAGATCATCGTAGCAGTTGAGAAACGCACCATTTCTTTTCTAACGGGGGTCCGTGTTTATTTTTATTTCTTTTAGGTTTGGGGGTTACTTGTGGCTTTTGGTTTTGCTTTTGTTCGGTTTTAAACAATACAAAGTTGCTTAAGGAGGAGACCTTTCGCATTATTTATTTATTTATTTATCACACTATTTAATTTATATATGTGTGTCTTTTTCTTTTCTCGAAATAAACAATCTGTCGTTTGAAACAAATGTTATCTCCCATGTATATATTGACATTCTCCCATATATTTGACGAATAAAACTCAATGTTTGACAGGTAATTACTAAATTCATTGAAAATGATGTTTCTACGCGTCTTCATTTCCTTTCAAGTTTCAACACTATATATATATATATATATATATATATATATATATATATGTGTGTGTGTGTGTGTGTGTGTTTTACAATTATAACTAATGTTTTGGATGTTGCAACAAAGAAGAGAAGAAACAAATGTGTTATCTTCCATATATTTGACGTAGAAAATTCAATATTGACAGGTAAAGTAGGAAGTATAAATTTCACTGAGAATGATGTTTCTTGTTATTATTATAAATCATTTTCCTGTTATTTTTCAAAACCAAAATGATGTTTCTTGTCACTAGTTGTCATTTGACGTAAATGTCCAGATTCTTAGTACTGTTGCTATCATTCTTGTACAATTCTTTACTCCCTCTGTCCCATTTTAAATGAATTTTAAGCTTTTTTCACAAAGATTAAGAAAGTACAAAATTCTATATAATTTATCTTGATTGTATAAAAATGACATTAAATATAAATGTTCAACCAATTAAATAAAGATACACTATTTTGTAATTGGTCACAAATTTCAACTAACATTAAATTTTATCTAGATTAGTGAGAACATCACTTATTTTGGTACAAAATAAAAATTCTTAAAAATCACATAAAGTGGGACAGAGGGAGTATAGAAAATGCACATGCCGATACGCAATCAATAAATTTATAGAAAATATAAACAATACATAAAATACACGATTAGGCGTTGGAATTAAATAGTTCTATGTGATAGAGGTAAGTAAGGGTGGGTACATCGATTTAAATTCGGGACTATTAGTTTGTTTGGGTTTTTTTTTTCAATCAAAATCAACTGAAATAATATTGGTTTGGTTTGATTTGATTTGTGTTTGTTTTGGTGGAGTTTGGTTTTGTTGTATTTTGTAATTTAATCAAGTTAGTTTTAGTTCCGTCATGGAAATATAATTTATAGAATTTAAATCAAATTTTCTTTTGACACTAAGTTATTAATTTTTTTATTTAAAACATAAAATGAATTTTACAATAAAAATGAAAAAGTAATCCAATAATATTATATCATTATTGTTAGTAATATTTCTTCTTTTCATCAAAAGTAAAACATATAAAATTATTTTTAGTTATTAAATTAGATGGTTAAATATTTTAAATTTTAAGATTACTAATATATTGAACTAATTAAATTAAATAAACATCTCAATTTTTTTTTATTTTAGCTTGGTTTAAAATTAAACCAAATTAAACCATTTGAAAATGATTTTTAATTGAATGGTTGTGATATACTCCCTCCGTTTTATTATAAGTGTCGTCTAAGGTTTTTACACATAAATTAAGAAAATGATAAAATTTGTTTTACTCTTATTTAATATATTATTTTGTTTGATTTTATAAATTTATGATTTAAAGATAGGAGTAAAAGTTGGGAAAAACAGTCAATATTTATCTTAAAAATGTAAAACGACACTTATTATAAATAAAATTTAATATGAAACCAAAGGAGTATAATCTTGTTTGGGTCACTTTGAGTTGGGTTGGTTCTGTTCGAACTTTTGGGGTTTTGCCGACCCCTAGAAGCAAGCGTTGAAGCCGTCAAACTGACTTAGTCTCTTATATGTGGATCAATGAGATGATGGTCCTAGGCCTATACAACCATTTAATTTTTTTTTTTAATTCATTTTTCAAGTTTTTAATAATTAAATACTTATGTTTTAAAAAATGTAAAAAACGACAAATAGATGTTGCCTTGGTGCCAGAACAGGAGAGAGAGAAGACAAAAGTAGATCTCACCTCGGGTTCGGCGAGCGGTCGGCGTGTGGGCCGGCGCGTGAGCATGCGTGCCATCGCCGGAGCCCCTCGTTCCTCCAACAAGTCGTCTACACCTGATCTCTTCTTCGTCTCCTCTGTCTTTTGGCCTTGTCTGAGCTCTGACCAGTCACCATCCGGAATGGCTCTGTTGCTGGAGGGAAGACGCGGTCGTGCGGAGTTGATGGTGTGGTGAAGTGGATCGTGTTTTGTTAGTTTTTTTTTCCGGGAGGTGGAGGCTTCGACAGTTCCATCGCCGCCGGTTTTTGTCTCCAGGAAATGGAAACTTCTTCCGTTTCGCCGTCGTCGGATCTAGCTGCGGTGAAGACTCCACGCCTTACGTCGTCGGCTTAAGATATATCGGTGAACTCTAACGTTTAGGGTTTCGGATTTGTGTATGGATCGGGAGGGATTCTTAGTTATCCCGCGAGTGACTGGAAGCTTCGCCGTGTCGGATGAGATCTCGATGGATCGATGAAACTCTCCAACATGAAGTAAGAGCGGTGAAGAATAGATTTGGTTTCGGCGGGGGTTCTGCAGATTATTGAGCTCCGGCAAAACGAGGGTCTCGGTGGACATTTCCGGCGGCTGCCTAAGACGGTGAAGGTCAAATCGAGGCGGAACAACGCGTATCGTCCTGATGATGCAGATCTTTCCACGTTTCATGCCTCTAGTCTCTTTGTCGCTTGCACGGGCCAGAGTCGTCGGGTATCGAATGTATGGACCGATGAGCCGCTTTAGTGTATTTGGGTTTTGGCCATGTTTGTCTTAGCCCGTATGCTTATGGGTTTTTTGTTGCTTTTTGCTGTAGTTGGGTTTCGGCCGTTTGGACTAGGCCCGTTTATCAATAAAATAAAAATTTGGTGGAAAAAAAAATACTTCATTCAAGAGAATGTTGGAAGTTTTATTTTGATAATTATAATATACTTTTGTTTTCTTACATACATTTCGAGTATTGAATTTATTTAGAAAACGTGTAATACATAAATTTTTATTCATGCCATTTCATATGCTATGAAATTTTCTTTATGATATCATGTACGGTAATGGATTCCAAATATTTTTTTCTTTTTCTTTTTCCTTTTCCTTTTTTTTCTTCAAAACTTAAATCGCATATAAAATTTAAAATATCAACCAAACAGTAATCCGGTGCTAGCAATTTCCTCAGATAACGCTTTAGTGCTTCACATAGTTATTGACGTTTTATGCTGGCAAACAGGATAAACAAAAAAACAGTGATGGTAAGGTAAAGTTATTCACGGATCTTTGGAATTATCTTAAGCACATGCATGATGCATCATCATTAGTTTATGTCTTATAAAAAGTTCTCATCCAATAATTATTTCCTAATTAGCTGCGACGTGGTCATTAAACTTAAGAGATTACAATTTCTGCAAATAGTTAATCTGCTCATCATCTTAACCACATGCATGCATAATGCTTCTCTTTAATTTATATCTTATATACAGGTGACAATCTCAGCAAATAGTTAGTCTTTACTTGAAAACAAGCAAAGGTTTAAATCTGGAAAATTGACATATCATGATTTTTACTGTTTATTAATATAGATTTTAGTAATTTTGTAGATTTTTTGAAGTATTTTATCTATTTTAGGTATTTAAAACTTTGGAAGACTATGGTGAGTTTTACATGATTTGATTATTTGAAGCAGCAAAAGTGAAGAAAAACACAAGATCAACCGATATGTTTTGAAGCAAAATTGAATCGCTCGAACCTGTGCACAAAGTGAAGAAATCAATCCTGAAGCAGAGACCGATCGATCCAAAATCAACACATAAACATATCGATTGATTCGGACAAAGGACAAAGTGGCTATTGTAATCGATCGATCCAACCTAACAATTGATCAAAATAAAAGTTTATGTATAAAATCTTAGGTTAATTGAATGCTTCAATAAATTTAGAAACATGCAACACAAGAATGGTGCAAGATGAAGATCTTATGAAATGGCATGAATTGATCTTATGAAATGGCAAGACAAAGGAACATGCAACACAAGAATGGTTCGATAAATTTAGAGACGCGATCATACGATCCAAAGAACGCGATCCATCCTGACATTTTCTTTTTTTCCTGTTTTGTTTTGTCTTTTCTCCTGAAAGTGGTTCATTGTATATAAATGTCTCTCTGTACGAAATTAGGTTACAAAGCTTTTCATATCAGAACTTAAAGTTTTGGAGCTTTGGGGAGACGAGATGAACTCTTTGAATTCTTGTTTTTTATATATTTAATCTAATTACGCATATTTTATCATTGATCTTGTATTTTTTCGTTATGTCTGAGTAGCTTTATACTTAGGTAGGATTTCGAAAAATTTGAAGAGAATGAATGTTTAAGGTTGTTTGATAAGGGACTTTTCATTATACTTCTTCACTTGGATTTATCTTTTGGCTTGAACTTGATTGATCACCTAATTCATGATCTTAGGTTAATTGAATTCGGCAATGTTAATTTGATTGCTTGAAAATAATCTTTGTGAACAAAGTGTCCTTAGCCAACGGTAGTTATTGCACTTTGTGATCCTACGAAACTCAAATTTGATGCATGTTTAATCTCTTAGGTTCAATGGGAGTTAGTTTTCTTAGTTGTTTAGACATAGTGATTGAAAACATATGAGTAGAAATATTATATATTCGTGTTTTGAGTTTTAGAACGATGCTTTATTGATTCTATGATTGATTATCTACCTAATGATCTGATTTTCTACGATTTTTCTAATTTATTATGTTTTCATTGTTTATTTATGCATATTTACTTTTCTACTTAACTTTAGGACAATAAATTTCATCACTAGCGGTTTACCTTGAATTCATTTTCAAAAATTTATTGTGTAACTATGGTCTCTGTGGATTTTTTTTCTAGTGATTTAATGTGCACATAATGTGATTAAATTGTTAAGATTCTTAGCTATTATAAGTTGGGTAATTGTTATAACATATAAAAAATATTAAAAATGTATAGCAATGATGCATATTTTTCACCCTTAAATACACAAATTTATGTTACTAACGGGATCCTAGTTACATTTATGGTAAAAGAAACCGATTTATTTAAACAAGGCCTTTGAGAGACTGGTACATCCCACATTCCTTGTTTTTTTCCCTAAATCAAAATTATCAGTTTCTTTAGGGTGGAGGCTCTGCCGCTGTCAGTGCTCTTGGCGTAGCCTATAGCGGTACTCCACATCCCGTAGGCATCAAGCAAAACGGTGGAGTGGTCGACTTCTAGTTTCCTCAGTTGTTTTTCTTTTGGTGGATTCAGAATTGTCTTTTAGTCATTGACCACCAAGAGAGACCCGTTTCTCTGGTGGCTTTTGGAAGTATGGTGGAGCTATATGTTAGAGGACGATAGGTAGTAGTCTGAAACCACTAGTCAGTCACTGGGGCTATGGTTTCGTCTCCATTTCTAAAGGAAGGTTCGGTGGCAGAGGTTTGTTCATGATGGATGGCGGTTCCCTCGGTTTCTGCTTCTCTCTATTCCAAATATTCTTTTGTCTCCACCTTGAGAAGGGTAAAATACGCTAAGTCTCAGACTTGTAGAAGGGTGGATCTGACACAGTTCAAGGAAATTAGGGTTGGAGTCAGTCTTAAGCCGGTGTGTTGGGGTCGTGGAACACCTCCGCAAATGGTTTGATGGTCACTGGTGGCGAATTTAAAGCTGGATTTGGACATCCCGGCCTCGAGTAGCCCCAGAGTTTGACTGGAACCTTCGGTGTTTATCGTTAGAAGTGAAAGCTTGCATTCTTTTAATTTCTTTCTTTCAACGCATACCTTTTCTGTTTGTAGATTTTGCTGTCTTTTTTCTCGTTCAACCGCATGTAACATATGTCGGACGTTTAGCTGAGTCGCATAATTGTACTATTTTCTAATTGCCCTAATTTTAGGACTGATTAATTATATATTTAATTTTTTATCACATAACAGGATAACATAACCATCTTGGCCAAAGAAACGACTATTATAAGGAATCAAATACATCATATAAAGATAGGGACAAATACCATGCTTAAACAACTAATGATGTAAAGAAGTCCTCTAAACTCAACGACCATCAAGCTAAAAAGTGAGACAAAGTCTTGGGAATTAAAAACCACAAAAAGTTATATGCATCCCGAGAGTAAAACAACAGCAAGTGCACAATTAACAATCTTTAGCATGGCTAGACAGCCTTTGATTAAAACTTCAATATTTAAAATATCTATAATCTTTAAAATTAAATTCTCTGCACCAAAATCACATAAAGTAGTTGATGAAATTGGGAGAGAAACAAACTCCATAAAAAAGAACCTGAATAATAGACATTCGATAAGCCCTAATTCACAGGATGAATAAAAATCTGAGATAATAATCCATCAAGCTGCCATAGCTGAACACAAAGGACTTGAATACCACAAAGATATAACTGCAGACGGAATGCATAAAGCAGTAAATGGACTGCATGATGTAGTAAAAGTCCGCACCAAAGCGAGATACAAAGATGAACCATGAGAGAATCCAAGATACCAAACCAAAATTATCAACACATCACTGAAGCATAAGTTTGAGAATCTCTGAGACAAAACTGCAGGAAGTAAACGCTTGGAGGCAAAGCTTGTGTCACCAATGGACACAAGAGAGACAACACCAACACTGTCACAAATCTATATTCAACAAAAGAGATTCTAAATTTAGAGATTTAGAAATCATCTGAGAGAAGGTTAAAGATGTGTCGAAAAGCAGAAGGAGCAAGAGATGGAAAGGTGAGTCAGGTGGATCTGGCGGTTCAGGAGGAGAGGAAGCTTCAAGCGGCACATGAAGAGGCATACACGGCGGCAGATCAGGCGGGAGATGGAGCGGCGACGAAGGAGACGGAAGACGGAGCCGCGACAGAGGAGATAAACACATCAACAGAGCCATGAGAGTGGTGAGCTGCTTCAAAGGGTATAAGACTGAGGGACCAAGCTGAAACTGCAAGGAGAAACCATAGAAGTGGCACCTAGGGAATTGGGCCAGAAAGAGTTGTTCTTAGGGTGAAGTTCATCAATTTGGAATATAATATATTTAATATTGTTTAAAGAAAAGAAAGAAAAAAAAAACAGTTTATTGATAGAGGACATTTTATATAAATCACAATTCACAATATATACATTTTTTTGTCAACGTAAATAGACTTATGAAGATTCTGTAAACCAAATTAATATCTCTGTGTCCATATGAACGATAAACTTACAAAAGATGGTTGATTCCTCAGAATCGAATAAAATGAATTTTTACATATTATATGAATATGGTATATAAGAAAGAATATAGCATATCAGAGATATACGCATTGCTGACACGGCTCGTCGTGTTATAATGATCGACTTATATTATCACTCTATTATTACTGGTCAATTTATGGATGTTTGTCCATTTAGAAAATATGGTGCTTGGATTGTTACTGAGTCGATAATAAAATTGTTTTCTTAACAAAATTAGCTATTCACTCTTACCAAAAAAATTTAGCTATTCACGTGATTATTTGTAAATAACTGATTTTGTTATCTATAAACTATATCACGAAAATATTCATATTTTCAATAATTATTTTTAAAAAAACTTTAAAATTAAGCATGTTTGAATTGGAGTATTTAAATAATGGATGATTTATTGAAAAAACGATTCTTTGTAAGTGAGACAAAAAAAAAGAAGAAGAAAGTGGGACATAATACGTAGAAAAAATCATGTGACAATCACAAAATTAATTATAAAGGTTTTTTGACTTCCCAACGACCATGGAACGAATAGTTTATAGATATAGTGAACGGACGTGAAAAGTTGAAAACCACTGATTATGGCTGGCGTACATTATCATTAGCTAAAAAAAAGATGTTTATTTCAGTTATACATTTGTTTGTGTAGCCAATTGCTTGATTAACACTAAATTAGCCAATGGAAATAGTGGCCTTGAGAAGAGTTTATGTGGGAAAGGGTTAATGTCCAGTAAAATAGGGCTATAGAATAAGTCAGTTCATCATAATCATATCCTCATGTCAAACTTACCACTCCGAAATTAATTTACTTGAAAGACTTGAGAAATCAGACTGTATACTCATTCGGGCCATAGAAAGGCCATCTAGATTCAGCTTAATTGGGCCTTATCCACAAAATTGAAAACAGTCCTCAACATATCGTCACGTGGACGAAACTTGATCGTCAGATCAAAACGTTTCAACGGTTACGGTCTGATCAAACGCCTCTAAGCAATCGTAATTCAACGGCCACAAATAGTCCCGCCATAAACAAAAACAGATAAGAGATAACGTAACGTAGCCAGTGAAAGCAGAGCCTTCCAGAAAAAAATTAAAATAACAATGGCTTCGCTCTCAATAGGAATCGCCTTCGCGAACACCGTCCGTACAATCCCGAGAATCAATACAAGAAGAAGCAAAATCTCCTGCGAATGGGTAAAGAATCGAATCATAATCCATCTTTTTTTTACGATTCTTGTTCTTGATTTTTTTGGCTGAAACTTTTCTTGTTAATCACAAGAAAGGATCCGAAAGGTATCTTAGGACCAGCACAAACTGGCCATATCGCTCGTCTTGAGTTCAAACGCAGGCTAGAGAGAGACTCGGAGGCTAAAGAGGCCTTTCAGAAACAACTCCGTGAAGAGAGAGAGCGTCGAGCAGCTCTTAGAGAGGTAAATAAAAGCTGAACTGTGGGTTGTTACGTAATCATATCGATGGTATTGTTTCACTGATGTTGCTTGTCTCGTTCATGGGTTTTGTCAGTCTAGAGTTGTACCAGATACTTCCGCTGAGCTGATTGAGTACTTTCTTGACACGGAAGCTCAGGAGATTGAGTTCGAAATCGCTAGGCTTCGTGGAAGGTTAGTGAAAATGTTTACTTTATAAAATGAGTTTATCAAAATATATTAACGCTTAAGTGTAATATGTTGTTTGGTTATTACAAGACAGAACTGAGTTACAAAAGTTTTGTGTCTTGTCTTAATAAAGCTCATGTTTTACTGAAATTTTTAGGTTAAGTGACGAGTTTTTTGCCCAAATTCGACTTGAGATTGGACAAATCCGGTTTGCTGTTACAAAAACCGCGGTACAATTTTATTCAAACAACATTTTGAATCCATCACCACTTAACTAATCTTTTTCTCTGGGAAAAATCATGCAGGAAGATGAGGACAGACTGATTGAGCTTGAATCACTTCAAAAAGCCTTAGAAGAAGGAATAGGTTTGTGGTTCTGTTTTGTTCGTCGTAACTGTTGTATCATCTTACGGGTTTTGATTACTTATATTGACTCTTTGTTGTGTTGATATGCAGAGGCTTATGACAAAATGCAAAAGGAGCTTATGACGGCTACAAATAGCTTAACCAAGATCTTAACCTCAACCGATATCAAAGCAACAGTATGTGTTACCTTAAAAGCATTATGAGATGGTTTTGAACCATTGTTTTGATTCTTGTTTGTTATTACAGTTGTTGGATATGGTGGAGAAAAACGAGATCAACAGGTCTTTGTTGACTCTTCTTGATGAAAACATAGCTAATGCATACAGAGGAAACCAGGTTAGTAAACCCGGTTGATTTTGTTGAATTGATTCAGTATGGATTGGTTCAGAATGCATACATAATAACCATACTGAACCGATCCAAACCGAACTGAGACGAGCTTAAATAATAGCCTGAACTCTATGCTGAATTAAACAAATTGCAAACTGAAAAAAAAAACTCGGTTCTAGCTTTTAACCGAACAGAAAACCGATTGTAACCCTAATTAACAGCTTTAAAAATTTCATCTTTGTATAAGTTCAAATTATAATTATTTTTTTTTTTTTTGGTTTTGCAGAAAGAAGCAGGAGATTACATGGAGAAGGTACGTGCTTCGGTTCTAAAGTACTTGACGGTGTAGAATAATATGAGTGATGAGTCTTCAAAGATTTCTCAATCGTTGGAATGTTTACTATGCTCGGGTAAAATGTATTTATATTTATTTTGTTGAGTAAAATGTATTTCTTTTTTCCCGAACGAATGTTTTATATCTTTAAGGTCATATTTTCTTTAAAAAATCACATTTTAACATGTACCATGTTCAGTAAAAAAAAACATGTACCATGTCTCAAAATATCGACTTTCATAAGGAGTCCTTTTTCGTTCATTGCATATCTGTGCCATTATGGGGGCATGTTCGCTGTAACGATCAAATCTCTTCTATTCGTAATAATGAAATGAATCAATCAGTTCAAAAAAAAAATAATGAAATGAATCAATCATTTATAAAGTTGTGGAAAAGCAGAAAATAAAATCAAGTATGGTATAAAAAGGAACAATAATTAAAGAAAACAATTGTGACATTTATGAATCTGAAAACTTATTGGTTCCAGCTTCCAAGCATAGCCTTTCATTATCATCTTTAGCTTTTATTTTATTTTCCACTGTGGCACACTTATCCTCGTTTATTACGTTCACATGCATATGTTTTTTTGTGGGTTATCTTTTGGGCTATCAGCAACATAGTAAAAGCAGAATTGATAATAAGAATCATGTCCACTTGTCTATCGTCTTTTTTGGCTACCGACGTACGGTTTTCGAGTAGATTCAAATGAACTTTTTTTATCAACCCTTTACTTATACTATTATACTGTATAATAAGATGATACCCGCACCTTACATGGAATGACACATTGGAAAATAATATATAATTAGTTGTATGAAAAACATAATTCATATCAGTTTGTTTAAATGTAGTCCCTCGACTTTTTTAATATTGATGTATGCTATAAATTCATTTTAATTGAATGGCCAACAATAGAACGTAATTAAAAAAAAAATTGACCAATGAGTGTTTTATATATTGTTCATTTGCTTAAAAGTAATTAAAAGAATTTAGAAATAATATTTTTAAAGACTTGGTCAAACAACATATAATTTGGTTAATGATGGGCCTGACCAAAATCAATTTATGAAAACTATTAGACCTGGCTTTAACTTAATTTGCAAACAGATCAGCCATAACGTTAGTTTTATGCTCTATTGTGGGTGTTTTTGTCTAGTTTTATGCTCCATTAGTTTTTTTTCCCGTAGTTGAATCCATTGTGGGTTTTATATATTGTTCAATGGGTTTTGAACCCTGGTTTTTGTGGTGTCAAAGGGTTAAGACAAACCAACTCTGCTGTAGATTCTTTTGAAATCCTCAGACAATTTTATTTATTTGACCATATATGTGGTGTCAGATGACCCCACTCAAGCTTTACTGGGTCCGCCTCTGAGTTGAACTATCATCAAGAATCAGAAAAGAGAAGATTAGGTTTCTTTGTGAAAACGATTGATCCTCATGACGCCCAGTATACTATTCTTTCGCTTCAATACATTTGTGGTAGCGTTTTTGATATTTACACGGTAGGAAGGTCTTTGTTATATAGATATAAAATTTAGGGTTTAGACGTGTAAGTATATGTAATAAATCTATTTTCTGATCTCTCAGATCGGCCAATAACGCCAACGCCAAGATTAATGTCTAACATCTTCAAAACGAACAACAAATCATACTGCATTTCAGCCTGCCCGCACAAGGCCTATAAAACGAACAACAACCAAATGAATAGACACAACTGCAGATACAGACTCAACTGCAGCCGCAGAAAACTGTGGCAACCAAACGAATAGCACTAATATAATTATTGTGGAAATCATATCTCATCTAAACGCCATAACAGTTTCCCTTTAAAATAAACGATTATACAAAATAAATATTACCGTTGATACAAATATCCTCCTACTGGTAACTTGATATATCCTCTGTGATACTGTAGATGATTATTATTTAAATTCTAAAATGGTTCAGTGATACTTTATTCCTGTAATTAAATTTAACTTGGGTACGAAGATATTTATAATATTCTCGTAAAATAATTAGTCAATGCATATATTTAATTATTGTTGTAACCTAAAATATTCGTTACATATAACTAATATACAGTATAGTAAAACCACTATTTTTTATTCTTGAAGTTACACAAGCCTTTGTGAGTTTTGGTCCGTTTCTTGTAAACAAACATTAAGCATGTTCATGACCACCTGATTCATCAATGATAGGCCTGGGCAAAATAACCGGAACCGAAGAACCGAACCGGAACCAAACCGAAATACCCGAAACCGGAACCGGACCAATACCCTCAAATACCCGAATGGTTCCTATATTTTTATATCCGAAATAACCGAACCGAACCGGAACCGAACCGAGAACCGAACGGGTACCCGAATATATAAAAATATTAATTATATATACATATAACATCACTAAATATATATTTTTAATTTAAAATTCTATTAAAAGTATTTGAAAATAGTTGAGGATAACTAAATTATTATAAAGTATCCAAATTACCCGAAAGTATCTGAAACTATCCGGATAGTTTTATCCAAAATATCCAAAGTAATCCGAAATATCCAATTTTTTTATCTAAATCATTCTAATTATTTGACATTTTACCTTAAATAACCAATATTTTATCCAAATTATCCGAACTACCCGAACTATCCGAACCCGAACCGGATCCAAATGAGAACGAACTTTTTCGGATATTTTCCGTTCCTACATTTACTATCGAACCGAACCGAACCGGAACTATCCGAACCGAACCGAACCGAAAATATGTCAAGTACTAAATGGATCCTCTAGCCACTATCCGAACTACCCGAAACCCGAAATACCCGAACCGAACCGAACCGATACCCGAAATGCCCAGGCCTAATCAATGACTACTAAAATATACAGATGGTCATGATTATATTGTATCTAAATTGTATAAAGTATATAGTTGAACAATGAATTTGCATACATGCGAGAGTGGTTTACAGATAGATATACGCATGATTTTAATTTATTTGTGAGGCAAATGTTTTTTTACTTAATGCTAATATAGAATATGGTTTAGATAACGTCATACGATGCAACTTTTACATTGTGATACAGAGGTGGTTAATGGTTAAATGCATTTTTTATCAAAAAAAAGAAAAAAAGGTTATATGCATTTTTCAATATGGTTAAGATAATGGTTAACTTGGTTTGTTTGACTAATAGAACATATGCGACACATCCTCCTAATAACTATTGTAAATCGTAACTACATATGATATGGTTAGCGGGTAGAAGCAAATGTAATAATTGTGACATAGAATGTCATTTTCCTAGGTGAATAAGGATGGTTTCTATAGTAAACCGAGAATTATTCTGGGTGTGCCACATAAGCAGCCTTCTAATAAAGCCACATCACCAAGACTAAATTGTAATCTCTATAATATTATTTGAAAAGTCATTTTTCAACATGTCGCGTTTACGTCAATTTTCACGGTGATTGATTACGATGATACCTTTAATGAATCAAATATATCTAACTATCAGAATTAAATATATTGTTATTTTGTTTTCTTATTTAGGTTTCCTTTTTTTTTCTCAAATAACCTATATAGTAAAAAAAATTACAAATTAAAAAAAAAAACTAAAATATCTTTTTATATATAGTGTAACTCATAATAAGAGAAGTTCACAAAATAATCTTGATTTTAACGTAAATAAATAATCTTTCCTTTTAAAAATAATCTTAAACAACAAAATATATATTTTAAAAGTATTAAAAAAATTATTTAAATCAATCTATTTCTAAAATTATTAAAAAATAATTTAAATAACATAAACTAAGATATCTTTAATGAATAAAATTTGATTAAATGCTCCCTTTTATATATTTCAAATAACATATATGATAAATAAAATATTTATAAAACTTAAAGCGAAAATATTTTTTTATACACAATGTGATTTCATGAAAAGAAAAGTTTAGAAAATAATCTTGATATTAAAGTAAAGAATTAATCTTTCCTTTTAGAATGTATCGACTATGTTTTAATGCAGTTATACCTATCATCATTTTATTTTATAATTTTATTTTTGAAAATTAATATATACCAAATTACTAAGTCCTATAAAATTAACGTAGTCCTGGTGGTATTTACAACTAGCCAATTCACAAACATATATATACACACACATCTAAAATGAAAACCAAACTAATACAATGAATAAAATAAATATGATTTGGTTGAATTAGATTAAAAAGTTATATTTGAATTTGACGGAATATATGTAACATAATATACCCACATATCTTAGTTGAATCGAAAAAGTCAATCTTATCTAATATATCCAAATAATAATTACAGTCGAGATATTATATATCCAAAATTATACGTCTAATTAAAATAACATAATTTTATTTAAAATAAACCATGCATATTGATTGCAATATAAATAGCAGAATAATTAAAAATTAAAAAAAATATTAATAAATTATTATAATGTAAATAAGTTATTATAGTGTATTTAATTTATAAATATGTATACCCGTGCATGAGCACGGAAAAATCACCTAGTTAATACAAAATAGAAGGTTACATGTTTAAAAAAACGGGAAATCACCTAGTTAATACAAAATAGAAGGTTACATGTTTAAAAAGATCCTCAAATAATATATAGCGCATTTTTCCAAAATTTTAGAAAATATATAATATCAGTATTAATCTAAAATTATCTCTGTTTAGATTTATTATTTATAGAATTACTAATTTTAAGTATCTAAAATAACAATAAAATGAATATGTCAAATCTTAATAGATTATTTGAAAAGTATTTCATGTGATATTTTAAAATACTTTAAATAATTATTTGTAATGTTTAGATATTTATTTAGTAAATACTTTCTTATTATCTATAAAATACTTAAAACAATTTTTGACATAAAATGAAAAAAAATAAAAACTTTTTACAGACAAATTTTGAAATAATTAATATTAATAACTATATAAAAACATGAGATAGGCATCTGTCTAATCGGTGTATAGACTATATGCAGAGTCTATTACGTTAAACAAATTAAGTGTGATTAATCCGATTAAGTGTGATTAAACAATTTTTTTGTTACACGCTATATGCAGACTCTTAAAAAAATTTTAAGCACTAATAATAATAAAAAATTAAATAAAATATTATTATTATATATTTTTAGTAATGTTATTATTTATATTAACTGTTATTTATCTTATGTATTTATGTGATTATAGCTATTAGATTAGTTATTTGAAAAACAATTTTAAATTTATTAAACATGCTTAATTTTTTATTATGTTTATATATTTAAACATGCTTAATTTTTTATTATGTTTATATATTTAAACATTTTTTTTTTTGAAACTTTTCATATATGTTAAACTGTATTTTTATACACAAATAATATTTGAAAATATGTTTTATGTTCATTTTATAAATTAATGAATATTATCAATTTTGTATTTATATTTTTATGTTAAAATATATATTGTTGACTTTGTTTAGGTCTTCATATTCGTCTGATGAATGCCTAAGCACTAATATAAAATATGATCCGTGATAGAATTTGAAAGAAATTTTCTAAAACAATCTAAATCAATCATGACAAACTGGATAAAATGATTACTTATTTTATTTTATTAAAGTATTAGACTGAGAATTGTAAATCCAGGAAATCAGAAATAAGAACATATGTAATATGATATTTTTGTCAAATACAGCTCCAATATTCTACTCTATAGATCCAAAAATCCCTTGTCAGTTACTACTGATGATGTTTGATTAACGATTCGCTATTTCATCACGACGGATATGTATATTTACATAATTTAATATGTATAAAACTATATCAATTATCATGTATTTTTTTGGCATCATCAGTTATTATGTAAGATGCACATCTTCATTGTTAATTGAAAAATTGTATCTTAATCTACAAAAACAGATATCGGATAAACATAATTTTTAAACTGATAGTAATATATAGTTAACATCTTTAACAATAAGTTATAGTTAAAAACATAAATAACAATTTTCTATTAATTTTGCAATTGATTTAAAAGCTATAATTAAATTAGTTTGTTATTCTCAATGTTTTTAAATTCGACCGAGACACTGAATCGTACAAGTTTCCAGATTATCAAATTATCAGGCCAGTCGCATTACAGACAAACCACAGATTAATAAATAAATTAATTTTATTATATAATAATATATCAGTTATTGATAAATATAGGAGTTGTTTTTTTTGTTCAAATATAAGAGATATTTTATGTTTTAATAAATAAATTAATTTTGTTATATAATAATTTATCAGCTATTGAAAATATGCATTTAGAAAAATATTTAACTTTAGTTTTCTTTATTTTTATTTTTATTTCACATATGAATATCAAAAAATAATTTAAACTATTTTTTGTAACAGGTTAATGGTTATGGCCTTATGGCATATAATAAAAATATATTAAAACTTAAAACTAAACGCAATGTCTAATGTAAATAATTAAATTTAAATTTAAATCCAAAATAAATCAAAAATAAAACATCAAATCGAAATAGACTATCCATAACAAAAGAAACTAATACTGAATCACATCAATTAATTTTGGTTCTTTCAATCATCGTTCATTATATTTTTTCTCAAGTGACATAGTGAAATTTTTATCAAATCTAAAATTTACAATAAAATAGCTGAATCGATATATATGATAAAAAGAATTAAAAATTTCACTCAAAATTTAAAAAATGATTTGACATGTTCTTTTTCAACAATTCAAAAATTTATTTTGTCCCTAGATTCATAATCTACATTATCATATTCTCTTTTACATTTTTAAAACTAAATGCCCAACTTCTTAAATAAAATATAAAATAGATTTTAATAACGTAACTACAAAAATCTAAGAAAAAAAGTAAAAATTATATACTGATTCAACTTAAAACTCTTTTTCAAAAAAAAAACAAAAAACAAAAGGTTCAACTAATGGTTGGATTCCGTATTTAAACAGTTTTTTTTTGCAGATTTTATGAATTTTAAAATATTTTTTTAAAAAAATCTAAATCAATTACATATCGGATCACCGAATACCAAATTTATCGGTTTGATCGTAGATCCGTTTCGGATTTCAAAACATTTGCTTTTCATGATCAAGAAATTGTCATCAGAGGTTTTCTTTTATGATGGCAGACAAAATAATGATAATCGTACCGCACATCAAGTTGGTTTGTGACACAATATGACTAAATAATATTCTATTCAGCTGGCCTGTTTACCCGGATTCAACGCTCATCCGTTAGCGCTGAGAAATAAATAGTAACCCAAAAACTACGCATGAACCTGTTGTCGTTATTCGACATGGTGTGGATAAGCGTTGGATAAGAAAAACAAATTAAATACAAATTGCGAAATCTTTAAACGTTAAACCACGGCTGTGACTGGTATGTTTTTTTTTTTTTTTGTAAAAGTCTGTGACTGGTATGTGAGGGAGCGTAAAAGTAAATTAATCTCCAAACGTAGTTTTTTTTATCTTTCCTTCTCTAAAATACAAGTATAACCTATTCCAAATTCCAATATATTTTTCATTTCTAAAACAATATTTCTCTATATCTAAAAATGCTAATTATTCTAAAAGTCAGAGTAAAAGAAAATTTGTTTACTCTTTACAGTAAATGATATAAGAATTTTCTACTAAAATACAGGATTCATAAAAATTATAAAATATCTAATACAATTTAGAAAGTCTTAAACATCTTATAAAACGTGATGGAGAATATTTTACTAACTAAAAACACATTTTACTCTAACATGTCATACCAGTCAAAGCATGTCCATGTGTTTATCGATGACTCATCTTGAAACTGTAATCTGCACATCATTACATGTAAAATATATTAATTAGATCAAAATGTAGAGCAAGATTGTCAGTGAGATTTAATAAAAAAATATATGCAAAAATCTCTCTACTTTGAATTTCTGACTTGAATCAAGTCCCATATAAATACCAATCCCTTATACACGTCCTCTTCACTTCAAACAAACAACAATAAAGAAAGAACATTTAAAACATCATGGAGCCTAAAGATACAATCTTTCTAGTTCTACTCCTCTCAACAACCATTCTCCAAACTTCATCCGCAGCTCCGAATCGTTCCGAACTAGACCGGTTCATCGTAGCATCATGCCAAACCACCCGATATCCACTACTATGCGTGCATACTCTCTCTGCTTACGCCACCATGATTCGACACAAAAACGACCAGGATCTTGCCCAAACCGCTCTCACCGTCAGCTTGTCTCGAGCCAGATCCGTTTCTATATTCGTCGCTAAACTAACCAAACAGTATGTTCTCATATACCCTTAACTAATTACGTTTATTTTTATAATCCACAGATTCCATGATAGAAAACAGAGACTAATCTCTGGAGTTTCAGAGAGCAACCCAGTTTCAAAAAAAAAATCTCTGGAGTTTGTATGTGTATTCTGTTTCTGTAATACTCTTATATTTGCATAACATTATATTCCTCATGAATATTATTTGTTTTTGTTTTAATTAACTTTTATGTATATGTAGAACGCCAAGTTTCAAACGTAGAGAATATTTAGCAATCAAGGATTGCATTGAAGTGTTAGGCAACAGCGTGGACCGGTTAGGCCAGTCGGTTAAAGAACTAGGTCGAGCTGGTCATGCTGTGGCTAGTGAGGACTTCATGTGGAAGATGAGTAACGTTCAGACGTGGGTTAGTGCCGCTTTGACGGACGAAACAACGTGTCTAGATGGATTCTCCGGCCGAGCCATGGAAGGCAAAGTGAAGAGGATGATTCGTCTAAAAGTTGTTCACGTGGCTCAAGTCACTAGCAATGCTCTTGCGTTGGTTAATCAGTTTGCTGAGAAACGAAGTGTGAAGTTTCCCTAAAAAAAACGTTTCTCTAAATGGAGTCGAGTTTTTCTTTTGTTTTTGTAATGACTAAGTAATGTGAAAATTTTGGCTTGTATAGAAAATAAAATCTCGAATCTTTAAAGCTGTATAAATGTTACGTATCTTCTTTTTAATTTGTTGGTCGGAAAGAAAACTTAATCTTTGTTGGGTTGTGTATAATGTTGTATCATAATTAAATCTACATATATGCTTTTGTTTTTGGATAAATTTTAGATATATTTTCTTATTGGCCAATTCTCTAATTTCAAAGTAAGGAAATTATCGAACCGTTCTAGATGCAGTTTTGAGATAAACACTACACATTATTTCAGTTTTATTTTGCCACGTAAATATTGACAAAGGTGTAGGTTAAATGAGTTCACTCGTTTAATACCTCCGAGTTCTGAACCTTATTTTAGTCGACACTAGTCACTAGCCCATTATTTTAGATACTGTTTTATTTATAGTTAACGGAAATAATAAAACATAATCAAGGTAGAAAGTTCGGAGTCAAGATTTGTCCAGACAAAAACCTTGATTTGTTTCTAGTGATTCAGCAAACTTAACGTGTTTTATACATAATAATTGAGAAACAACCTATTTTTCATTAAACTATACTAATCATCAAATAATAATGGTTTATATACTCTTTGATAAACTAAGCCAATTTGATACCCGTCTTTGCACTAACAACGGGATAATTAACGACTGAATTATTGACACACATGAAATGTAATATATGGCCACAAGACTTGAAATCTCCACATATTTTTAATTCTAAAGTGAGTCATTCATTGATTCGACAATATTATTAGATAGTAGTATAGTATCCTTAGAGTTTGTCTTATAGCGAAATATTATTATGATTGTGTTCATAAGCTCAAAAAGAATTTTAGAGGACGAAGTTTCAACGACAGCTACCAACTTTGTGATATGGAAAATTAGATAAAACAGATACGAAATCTTGTTCCCGCAATTGACGGTTTAGAAACACAATATGTAAGAGCATGATTATTGTGGGTTTTTTTAGGGTGGAATTCTTATATTACGCTAAGAATCTACACTAAAAAACCCGCAATAATCATACTCTAAGATTATCTCCAACGTTGAAATCTAACAAAAGTTTTAACAAGAAAATAATAATAAAAAATATAAAAGGATTAAAGAGAACTATAACCAATCCTTATTTTGAACGCTTGTAGAACTCATCGGATGCCTGTTTGTGCCATGTGGATCCGTGTCATTGGTTTACTTTTTGGTTACAGGTTAAAATAAAACATCATAATTAAAATGTATCAGACATAATAATATTAAATGAATAGGATACTTAAAAGAGGATATCAGGCGTTTGAGTTGCTCTAAGACGAAAGAAAAGCATTATTTGGAAGACTTGACATATTTAACAGTCATGAAATACATTATTTGACAGACATGAAAGCACATTAATGTTTGTAAGAAGACATCACGCATTTCTTATTTTAAATACGTCATGAATTTCGACCATAAGTAATGAGCAAAACCTGTTATCAAATAAAGTTTATACAGTCATGAAATAAATAACATTACAGTTAATTCTTAAGAATATCTCCATTCGAAATATTACACATTTACACATAATTTTTCACTTCTAAAAAGGAAGAGAATTATATGAATATCTTATATAGCCGATAAATTGCGCTCACATAAGAAACCCCAATGATTATGCTTTAGCAGAATGAATCTTAAAGATGTAACTTTTTATTTACGACCTTAAGGCTTAAACTGTGCATTTAAAGTTTTAAACCTATGCACTTCACTAAAAGAAAATGTATCCTGGTTTCAAGATTTTGGGCTAGTCTTGGTGGACTCTTTATTTTTTTCATCCTTTTTGTCGTCTATGGGTTTTAGTGCTGAGCAAATATACCGAACCCCCGATAATTCCAACCGAATCCGGCTTGATAAAAATGGTACCGGTCAGGTTTGGATTTTCATAAGAAATCGATTGGATTAGTAAATTTGGTATCATGGGTCTTTTGGAGGGTATGATATATATTCGAAACCTGATTGAGTATATTCATAATCTGAGGGTACTCTAATCTGAATCCATATTTCCCTCAAATCATATATTTTTCTTTTCATAACTTGATTCAAGTACTACATCTCCACAATTAGTGACATTCTCTCCAATCCTTGAATAAATCTTATTCTCAAATATTTACTTTAATTTCTTTTATCCATTCGGCGATTTAAAACCAAAAATCATAAATGTAGAATCTTATTTTTGATTCCTCCTCCAAATAAAAACACACAATCTTCGTCTCCATCCATCTCTTTTTTCATAGACTTTAAAGATCATTCACAAGCACTCGTAATTCTTCGTTGTACTTGATATGTTCACAATATCATGAATAAATCGATCTTTTTATTCGACTTTGTTTGGTTCGTTTTGTTAGACAGTGATTTGGAACTTTCTTCTCGCACATATTCTATATTCAGTGTACATTCTCTGTTGTTAACACAAGTTTTGCAAGTGTATATGATTTGTGTTAATATATGATTTGTTGTTAGCTCATTATTCTATATACCCAGATTTTTTTTCTTTGTTGTTAGCTTAGAGCTTTTGTATATGAGTTATCGTCCATATTAGAGACTGCATTTAGCGTGAGCCGGGCAGTTAGTATAGACATAGCGATTTAACGAAAAATCAGAAATAAATCGGAGATTAGTTTTGACTATTTTAAAAAGTTTGGCACACACATATATATATATATTTAGCTCTTGCTTAACAGAGCATTGAAGATACTGATGTCTAGTGGTAGTTGGGCACGTTTCAAATTATCATGTCTCGAGTTCGAGTATAGCATTGCACGTTTTGTCCTTTTGTAATTTTTAATAAGTGGCATTTTTATAACTATATCATTTTTTTCCTTGTGATAGGTTAAGGTTTTCTGCAATATTTTTTTGCTGCCGTCAACCATAGATTTACCAAAAGCCCCTATATCCATGAGGCTTTTTTTTTTGAACATTGGCTTATATATCTAGGGGTGAGCACGGATCGAATATTACTGTATTTTTCAGTATTTGTGATTTGCTTCGGACTTCACGGATATCTGATTTTCCGATTTGCTTTGCTTCGGAAAAATACGGATATTCGGTTTTACGGATATCCGGGAAATTTATGGATATTTGCGAATATTCACGGATATTTACGGATACCTTTTCCACTATGTTTAATACAAGTAAATCTGAAAATATTATAAAAATTTGTTCTTATAAAAGATAAATCAAAACATTAATGAAACTGTTTATTTATAAATTCTTAAAAATTCATAAAAAAATTCTTATAAATTAAATGTTTTAAGAAGAATTGTAGTTTTTACAAAGATCTTATAATTTTTTTCTTCGTATTACATTTTCATAAGTAATTTTAAAAATAAAATTATATAAGATTATACATTAAAACTCTATTTAACTATAGATATATAACTATTTATATAAAAGTCGGAGCGGATCGGATATTCGTCTCTAATTTTTTTAGTATTTGTGATTTGATTCGTTTTTAACGGATAGTGATTTTTAATATTTGCTTTGCTTCGAAGACTTACGGATATTCGGATTTTTCGGATCGAATCGAAACGAATAACGAATCGAATCAAATTTAACGAATAAAATGCCCAGCCCTATATATATCCATGAGTTTTTCTGGTTGTTTTCACATCAAGTTCCTATATCTATTTTTCATTGTTAGATTTAGGACTTTCAAAACTCCAAAAAGCATGTTTTTAATAAATCCAATTTCTTCGCCGAACATGGTGAAATTACTACGGTGAGGCTCACCAAGCGCTCTAGCACCGCTTATTGAGATACCAACCCTTCGTTAAGAGTTATGATTGGTTTATAGAAGTTCTTCTACTAACAAGTCCATGTTTGCTTTAATATTTTTAGTCATCAAAAATTTTTCAAAGTCACATTCATGTTTAGTGAGTATACTGAGTACAAACGAGTGTCTCAGATTACTTAACTCCAGTTTAGAACTAAACTGAAAAGTTTTCCGATTGTAACTAGACTTTTATAATATTTGAATGGGCTGAAAATTGTGTTCTAAGAAAATCCAAAACTGAGTTGACCACAAACCAAATTTGATTTACACACCCAATTCTTACTCGACTAAAAGGAGACGTATCCCATGAAAATAAGAAAGTATGAAAAACACTGGATTACGACGAAACGAAAATTCTTCAAATAAAGCCGTAGAAGTTGTATCATCCAAGCCTGGACTTTTTGTATTGTGGCGTTCGGAACTGATTTTATTTTTAATTTCTTTTTGTTGAACTTTATTTTTAGTCTATCGTTTCACAATAAAATAATGTTTAGATTTTTATTTTCAAACCATAAGATTTTCTTGATCAAACGGAATTAATACATGCTTTTAGTAGATCGCCCTAAAATTAATATCAATACTTGAGCTGAATATTATCGTTACAGATTGATAAACGTTCAATCTCATTTTATATTTCTTTTCTAACCATTTACAATCTTCACAATTTTTTTTTGACGTTTTCAAACTTTGGTTGTGGTGGGCGTAGCCATAATTACTCGTAATTCTTCGTTGTACTTGATATGTTCACAAAAATTGTTATTTCATTAAACAAAATATTTTAATATTCTATGTGTAAACAAATACATAATCGTCATAATTTTTTGAAAGAAACCGTGCTCTTTATCTTTTAGGAAAAGGAAAAGTAGATTCTCCTTAGCTTTTGTTTCATTAAGATTGAGTATGTTGTCGCCTTATGGGGCTAGAGACGACAAAAGATATATCTAGAGATATCATGCCCAAATGCTAAAGGGGAAAAAGAAATCTAAAAGATAATAAAACCAAATATTTTCCCGCAAAAACAAAAGCTAGGTTTGATAGTCCAGAATGAGAAGATAAATGGTAGTTTTCTGGTTTGATTGTTGCCCGGACATCCAAGTTTAGTGTGGTTATTCATTGAGCACTGGCATTCTTTACTGTTTGAGTTCATGGGGAAAAACTACACAACAGTATGGGAGGAGCTCCTCTCGCTTCTGCATCACCAGGATTTTAATCGAGTTCAACTCTTTGTAACGTCCCGACCGTCTACGGCTAATAGGTTATCCACATCACTCTTTCGGCCCGTGGGCCCCATCCCATCTGAGGGTCGGTTTTTAAAATTTCCGAAGGCTCGAAATCATTGTTTACTGACCCTGCCATCACCACCCGACCTTTTCCATGTTTTAGCCTCAATCGCACGCTATCGCGAATCACTTCCCAATAGATCACCCATCCTTCCGCTACTCCAACTCAAGCACGCTTAACTCTGAAGTTCTTTCTGGATATGCTCCGGAAAAGGTAAGTCAACTTTGGGGACATAGGTAACCAAATCAATTCTGTTAAACCTTTCCACATATCACAATTCGGGATATTACACTCTTTTTGTTTGGTTACACTTTCTAAGCGACGATATGTTGAGAAGCCAAAATCCTGGCCTGACAAGCTCTGGTCATCGACATGATATCTTCTCTGTGTGAGCAAGGACAGGCGATGTATGAGGGTGGCCACCCCTTGTGTTTGCTGCTCGCCAAGCTTACCAAAAATCAAATGATTAAAGAGTATTTGCATCACCTACCAAAAAATAATTTAATATTTAGCAAAATACCAAAACACTCTGTTACACACCGTACGATTAATTTTTAAGACTATACTATGCTCTTCTATCGAACCAAATCATCCATAATATTAAAAAAAAAAAACAGTTCTGATTTCTTACCTTTATCTACGTCCATAAAATCATTATGTATTTAATTGTCAGTAAATTTAATATTTCAAGACAAGTTTCCAACCCTTAATAATTATCAAGTTATTTTTGATTTCAAAATCTGCGTAGTTCTTCGTTCCTCAGACTTAAAAATCTCAAATTTACTCACCAATTCTTGTTAAGTACAAACCTACTATCCCTTTTTCTTTCTGGAAATAATGGACTCAAGAGGTCACTCAACAAAAAATACGTTGAGAGATTACAAATGGTTCAAAGAGGTGAGTATTTTTTGCTTGGCCCAGTTAGTTATTGTAACATATGTTTCTGTTTTCAAGTTTCTTAAATTTTCCTAGGGTGGTTTTTTTTTTTTGCTTAAATGTTTCCTAGGGTGTTTGTAGTGATGGAGTATAAAAGATCAATATTTCAACTTTAATCATCTGTGGGCTATTGAAACGAAAGAAAAAAAATAAGAAGATGCAATATGTTTTCCCAGCTTTAGCAAAAGGTCTTCGCAGATGATCTTTTTAAAGCTTACACGGGGATGGAAGTTTGTACGGCGGAACAAATGGGTGCAAATTGCACAGGTGAAGACGGAGAAACCAAAGAACGTTAGCTTCCTCTAATAGCCGAGTGGACACTGTTACAATTATTTCAACACGTGTTTTTACATGTATTATCTTATACCGTGTTCACTACATGGGGTCTGAAATCAAGCTTGGAATCTATGTTCTTAATGAGTTCATAATAAAATAAAGTGGGTTGACAAAAATATTTTAACCGGATATTATACTTTAAATTAGTTTTACATTTCTTGAAAAACTAGTAACATAGTAGCATATAACAATATTTATACTTTACACATAATTTTGAATTGATTTTTGTAATTTTTGCTATCCTAGTAACATATTCAACATCATTTAACATTTTATTCAGTTTACATGGATTTTTGAATTAGCCTTTTAGATTCATTTTTATATGGCTAAAATATCTAATAAAATATAATTTATTTAACCAGCATATTTAATAATTTATAACAATTTATTTTCAGTTTAGTCTTTTAAAGTTATTGTTCGACGGCTAATTATTTAAAATAATGTATAAAAATTAATATATCCGTCATATATAATGTAAAATATTTTGAAAAATTCTAATATTGTCATAATCATTTTTCATGTATTTTTAAAAATAACTTTTAAGATTTATTGTCATACGTCTAACATATTTTATAACATATAAGAAATTATTTATCCGGCATATTTAATAATTAACTATTTATTTATAGTTTTAGTCTTTTAAATTCATTATTCGACGGCTAATATTATATTATGTTTTATAACAAATAATTTATCCATCATATCTAATGTAAAACATATTTGGGATTAGTTCTAATGTTTATTTCAATTTTATGGATGTGTGTTTATTAATCAAGTTTACGTCAAATACTAATTGTGTATTTGTAGTTTGGTGGAAAGCTAACTTATAAACCTAGTCCCTTAGCCTGTTCGAGTCTTCAGAGAAACTAGTTTTGTATTTTAAATAACTTTTAAATTAATGGCAAAACAGTAAATAACTCATCTTCTTATTTTAGTTGGCGTGAAAATTTTCTGCAATTTTCACCATAGCTTTCATTACAGATCTTTGACATCCACTCAAAAGTTGCGATGTTCTTAATATTCTTTGATTAATTATGTATATTTCACATGTAACATTCGATTCTAAGCATTTAAAACTCGAAAATGGAATTTTTAATAAAATTGTTTAATAGATTAACACCAAAATGCCACAGTTGATCTCTGTCTAAAGTCAAAGCTATTTGTTTTCTACATTATATCATATAATTATATATGTAAAGGACCAAAAATTTTCCTTGGTTTTATCAGTATTTTTCCTTGATTTTGCGTATTTTACATACGAAAAAGTTTAAAGAAAACCTTACCCAAATCTGATCTAAAGCTATTCATCTAGCGTTAAAATGGTAATCTTGGTTGTCCAACACATATGCCGAAACCTGTAATCTTGGGGTTTTGACCCAATTCACTCATTTGGTACAATGGATCTTTATTTGCATTTCGACATCATCTTAGCATCTGTCAATGAAATTTTGGAAGGCTTTTCCAAAGCGCCAACGTTATTCAATAAGGGTGTTCTGCGTCCTATATTTCTACGTCATTGTTAAATAATGTCCTCTCGAAACTGCTTACTATGTATGCTTCTCACCACAAGTTTGGCTACATATCTTAAGTAAAGAAGTGGGGTTAGTTCATCTCATGATATATTCGAACTTTCACGAACGGTAAATAGTCTTTTTTTCAAGGAGTGCTTGAGTTTTTTCTGGGTAAAATTTGTTTGTATTTCAAGACTGTATATAGTCAATATTAACCAAGACTGCATATAGAAAATATTCATCTAGACACTTTGACCAAACTGCATTTTTAATTCACATGAAAATAAGAGATGATACATCTAATATCTGGTCTAATAAATAGCTTTGAGCATACGCATGATGGAAATCACAGGAGAATCGTGATCTAGCATTTTGGGCCGACAATGAATTATTAGCCTGCCATGGTCTCTGGCGGAATTCACTCAGAAATTAGGGTTAAGGTTTAAGCTAACATATAGAACAAGTATTGAACAAAATGACTATTAATACGTGATTTGGAGATGTAAAGGTATTCTTATTGATAACTTACGTTAGTAATAATGATGAAGAAGAAGATGTATATGAATATAAGTGAATCAAATGCAAAAGAGTATAATTTTGGTGTCTGAAGCCCTTCTCCCTCTTTCTCTTTCTCCTTTGTCCTCTCTTTATAGCGCGTTTGGAGGAGAATCGTAATGGAGGCTTGATCTCTGGTATGTATGTATCCAGCACCATTAGTGCCTCATTCAATGCTCCGATCTCTTTTACGTTTTTCGTCGACTGGTCAGGTCAGCGTTGACTCTTTTCCGGACTTGCGATGGACTTCGGTTCTACTTTGGAATATTATCTTCTTAACGGAACTTAATTTATTAGGCCGAATATTAGACCAGGTTTGGAGTGGGGTGATATATACTCACCTCCAATGGTCTCCAAATTAAAGCAGTATCTAGTGCAGCCTGATGTGTGGGTTCGTATGAGGGCTTAGAGTAGATATGTGTTTTGTGTAGGGAAGAACATGATGACACCCGAGATCATCACTTTGTGCATTCTTTTTTACCTTCACAGTTAAGGTTATGTATTGGTGCTTAGAGACTTTTACTCGAGCTTAATACCAGATTGGTTAGACACCCTCACACCTCATAAATCATACATTGAATATATTTTTTATTCTTTATTTTATCATAGTTTTTCGTTGATCAATTTATTTTTGACATTTCAAAAAAAAGTTGAGCTATCAACACACGTATTAAATCACTTATAAGTTGAACATTCTTTAGTTCAATTTGGTTTAAAGTTAAACCGAACATGAATAAAGTTAAAATCAAAATCTTTCTTTGGAAAGTCATAAGCGGAGCCATTTCTGTTGCTGACAACCTCATTGCAAGAGGTATGAAAGTTGATTCGCGTTGTCAAATTTGTGGTCTTGAGGGTGAATCATTGAACCATGTCCTTTTTGTTTGCACTGCTGCAAAACAAACTTGGGCTGAAAGCAACTTCCCTCATCCGGAAAATGGATTTGATCCTTCTTCTGTCTACTCCAACATCTTCTATGTTTTAAAGACAAGGAAAAATCAGTCCTTCCCTGAAAGAATCTTAAGGAGTGGTCCATGGATTATCTGGTCAATTTGGAAAAATCGTAATTCCTTTATGTTTGATGGATCATTATCATTGGGTCCCTCCTTTGTCAACAAAGTTTTCGAAGAAGCTGATCATTGGTTTCTTATTAAAACTTTGGATCTTCAGGAAAAAGCTATCGATTTAGCAAGAAAAAAGAAGATCCTTTTTGGTTGGAAGCCACCTCCTATCTCCTAGGTAAAATGTGATATTGCCTCTTCTTGGGATAAAATCAAGAAACAGAGTGGTGCTGCTTGGATCTTACGTGATAGTGAAGGAAAGGTTCTTCTACATGGAAGAAACTCATTTGTTGGCATTCACAGTAAGATTGATGCTTCTTTTGAAAATTGGCTTTGGGCTATTGACTGTTTGAAGACTTTGCATGTAAACGCCATCATCCTTGCGAGCGAGGATAATGATTTGGTTGCTGCTTTATCCAAACCTTTGGCTTGGCCATCGTTACAATTTCAATCAACCCAAATCTTATCATTCTTTCAAGCTTTCTCAGATTGGAAGGTTCAGTTCAACTCTCCTCTGCATATTACAAGTGCAAAGCTCATTGCTAATAGTGTGATCAAAGGGAATCGAGTTCACTCATATATCTCTGTTGGTTATCCTTGTTGGCTTAACCATTTGTTTGGTTAACCTCCCTTTCTAGATTATGATTGTAATCGAAACCTTGTGATCTTCTTTTGTTATATAATTGGAATCTTAGTGTGAAAAAAAAAAAGATATGTACGCACGTACCTATAAATATCAGACTTATAGCTATAACACTTCGTATACCTTAAAAAAAATCATTTCGTATACCTTTTACCAATATAAAGTATGCCTGCAAAAACAGTTTATGATGCTAACGTTTTGGCCATCGTAATTACGTCTACGAAACATCTAGTTCATTATGGAAACGAATGTAACAGATTAGTTATCACTTGTGATTCTAATTTGGCGTCTATAACATCAAGATCACTTTATAAGGCTAACCAACTATATCGGTCTTATATATTTGCTGATTACAAAATAAATGAGTTTGATGAATACTCAAGCAACACGTAAACATAAATGAGCTTCGGTTTACTTCATTGCGGAATAACATTGTAAAGTTCAGAATTCAATAGTAAATTGTTAAACAAGAAGAAAAAACTGAACCATATAAAGGAAAATACCGTAATTATTATTTTTTTCTTGAAAATAAATACCGTAATTATTCTCATCTTGATAACTTGATATTACTAACAGTCGCAAGAAGTTATAACATATTATGAACTAGATACTTCTTATGTGAATTTATATAAAATATCCATCCATTAGCAATATAATATATGTGTACATATATGCGAGAAATTTGGTTGAGACATCCTCCATCGAAAATGCTCTAAGTATATCTCCAATCCAACCCAATATTTTCCTCCAAAATGAAGTTAAAGTAAATATGGAGTAACAAATGTTCTTACCCAACTTCATATCTCACTCTATTTTGAAGTTTACTCCATAAATACAGTAATCAATTTTTTATTTGTTCACGACTTTATTATGGAGTGAAGAATGGAGTAGGGTTTGAGCATTTTTACTTCATATTCACTTTTACTTCATTTTAGAAGAAAAAATGGAGTTTTACATTAGAAATGCTCTAAGAGTACCATACGTCACCACATAATTTTTTTTTAACAAAATAATGACAATTTTATCTAGTAATGATTTATTACGATTTCTAATTCATTTCCCTTTTTTGACATTACTAATTCATTTCCCTATAAATTTTAAAAATATATTGTTTTTAATAGTAGTCACATAATTTTTTGTATATAATATGATAGATTAAGACAAATATAAATAACTATACGTGGGGTCGAGTACTATTGTCTTTGTTCCCTTTGAGTTCACAATAGTGTGATGCTGATCTTCGAATCTTTTTATTCAAAACTGCACGTTCACGTAAGACTATTCTTGTTCAAAGATATTTTCATTATTTCGCTGAACTTAAATAGACACTGATAATAGTATGGAAGACCAATAAGATCTTCTTACGATTTGTAATGAAGTTTGAAGTATTTGAAGAGCAAGTTCAGGATGAAAATTCAACTAAAATTAATCGAAGTATTTGGGTTTGATCTTTTTTCTTTGATCTTAAAACTCAGTTTCTTTTTGTTAATTTTAGTTATTTTGATTCAGAGTTTTAATTAGGTTAATTCAATTTGGAATTTTGGTTAGAATTGGTAAGATATAAGTCTAATTTTTTAAAAGTAGAATACTAAACTAATCGATTTCCGAACTAAAGTGACAACCTTTTAAAAATCTACCGAATCGAACGGAACTTCCAACCAAAAAAAAAATTTGGTTTGGAAAAAATCTCGGCCCTATCCGAGCTCATATGAAACACATCATTTATATATTAAAATTTTTATCATATATTTTAAAATCAATTAAATCCACTGAAATGTGCGTATAAATATTGATGTGTTTATATTAAACATTTTTTTTTATCTGGATACAGTTTATTTAATATTACAAACGAGTATGTTAATTTTACAAATTTTAGAAGTTTTAAAATAGTTATATTTTATGAGATGTTATATCAATAAAAATATAATATACTTTATTATTAAAAATTGACACCCGGGAAAATATGTATTTTAAAAAAATCAAAATAATAAAAAATAAACGTTATTATCATGGCACCTAACATGTTTTCACTAATATTTGTTTAAAAAAAAAAAGAAAAACAAAACTTTTTTTTTGGGTGTCAACTATTTGAAGGCCTTAAATCCAAATCAACCCAAAAAGTTCTAAACATCTATCTTTAATTATCCAAATAAATCTTTACACTGATGTACGTCAACCTCGACAAGGAGTTTTACTCAACTTCGAAACCAATTCATGAATACAACATGGGGATATAATGATACAATAATATAACTGAAATTGAACGAGTGTCCTTTGCGATGATATTGGCTACCCTGTCACCTCCTCTTAGATGGACCATGATCTTGTAACTTCGGATTTTACCGAGCAATGTATGACTTTGGCTTAAGCCTTTGAAAATAGCCAGCCCTTTTCCTCCTACACGGCTTCTCAAACATGATGCTTTGATACCCGAGACATGAGGTGGATTTGTATTGCCTATGCTAATGCTTCTCTCTCTGTTTCTGTCACCATTCTCAACTTTGACATTATTCGAGTTGAGTTGGATTATATGGCCTCTGCTAAAGCCCCTATCCATAAAACTATACTTGCATTATACCGGATCACCCACCCTATCCCGAATAGATATATAATCATTGTGAGTGTGTGTGTTTTTTTACCTCATAATTATTGTGTGTTTATAATGGAAATTAATGTAATCCTTTAAGAAAGAAGAAAAAGACAATGAGAAAGGAAAAGTAGTCATTTATAAATATCCTTAATTTCTCTTCCTCATCAAACCCAGGTTTCTCTCCCTGTAATTATGGAGTTCATAAGCAATCATTTTAAAAATAATATTTTAAAAGTTACAAGATAAGATTCGAATAATTGACAATGAAAAGGTACAATTCCTCAAAAGTTTTAATCTGTCGATCAATTTATCGACTTTATATTCAAAAGTGAAGAGTTACCATTGCCAATAATAACAATATTCAAATTTCAAAATTTTCATGAGAAAATATTATCAAGAATATAAAAAATGCGTAAACACTCGAGGGAGATTGATCTTTATATCAGATATTCAGATTATGGTTTTATGGTTATCACATAGACATGCTCGAGTCTAAAATTTTAGAAATTATAAGTAATTTAGTATATAATTTTTAAAACTCTGGAAATCTAAAACTATTAGTTCGTTTGGTTATTGCTAAGACAAAAATCTAAGAGACTTTTGGAAAATTATTTAGCAACATATCTTTAAAAACAAAATTAAGATGGTCACTGATTTTTTTTTTTTTTTTTTCAGTTTTGAACCTTTGATTTGGCTATACCGTAGATTAAGCTTTTCTGGTTCAACTTAGTATTTACCTCTTTTGAACGGATAGAGTTTAACATGGAAACTATGGTTGTACCAAACTAAAGTTGGACTAATCAATACATATTCAAATATACAACCAACTAAAGATCCTCAAGGTGAGGCTTCTCTCACGTAATTATGAGGTTCACAAGGATGCAACGCCAGCAAATAACTACGATACTTACAACCCTTCATGCATGAAGATAATAATATTAAATATCTTTATTACCATACCAGTTTACCACAATATGCCATTTTATTGTGAAGAAGAAGAGGCAATATGAGACAACTAATGTGTATGATGACACAAATACATAAATGTAAACTATTTTAATTAATAAAGTTTATATTTATGTATCGTTTTCATTGAACTTTCATATTATTCCAAATTTGAAAATATGGGAATCCATATTCCACACTCTACTGTTTTAAAGAGAAAATATCTAATTTTATAGTTTTAGCTTTTTATGAACCGAACGAAAGCAGCTTACGTTAAAGATATGAACCGGACAATAAGCTCTCCCACCAAAAAAAGCCTTAGCTTCAATCAAATGAGTTATTGGATGTGATTGAGTTATTAATATACTCAACTAATTTTCTTTTGCACAAGTTATTTATATTGCATTATAATATTATATATATACACACACTCATGTACATCAGTTTCACCTCGGGCCATTCCTCTTTCAGAACCAAAAAGATGAAAACCTTATCTCATATCCAAATCATTTTTCTCTCCATTCCTCTTCTTCAATTCATCGCTTCCTCATCAACATATTCAAACCAAACCAACTTAGATTACATCAAAACATCATGCAACCTCACACAATACAAAACCCTTTGCTACATCTCTCTATCTCCTTACGCCTTAACAATCGATTCAAACCCTCAAAGACTCGCCGTCACCGCCCTCAATCTCACCCTCTCCTCAGCCAAATCTGCAGCTAAATTCATCAAGAACATTCCTCAGGGCAGAAGCGGTCTAACACGTTTCGAAGCGGGTGCGGTTGCTGATTGCGTGGAGGAGATTGGAGACTCGGTGAGTGAGCTCCAAGATTCAATAAGAGAGTTGGATTCGATCAACTACGAGGATAGTTCAAAATTTGAGATGGTCATGTCGGATGTTAAGACATGGGTTAGTGCTGCTCTCACTGATGATGACACATGTATGGATGGTTTCGACCAAGATGGTCAAGCCAAAGCGGTCGTGAAAGATTTGGTTCGTCGACATGTTGTAAAGGTTGGTCGGATGACTAGCAACGCGCTTGCTGTCATTAATATGTACGCGTCCACACATGAGAAATGATCATAAATGTTCATATTGTCATACACAAAATTGTTTTATAACTTTTATTGGCAAAATTGCTTATGTTCCATGTTTATAACTTCATATGTATACTATGTACCCTGTTATAGGTATTGTGGATCTTCATGTATACATCTTAAATAGTTTTACAATGGAATTTGTGTATAATTCTGCGTTATTCTATTTTGGGATGGTATAGAATAAATAATATGTGTTAAGAAGAAGAAGAATATAAAGGAGTAAAAAGTCAAGATGTTGTTGGCTGTGTTGGGCTTAATGAACGAGCTAGAAGCCTATAACCATTTCAAACACGATTTGAAAATCTTAATACACAAAACTATATATAATCTCATATATTCTTTTTAGTACGTTTTTTTCTCTATGATGTACTTGTATTAAATTTCTTTTTATAAAATTAATCTTGATATCTTGAAGTAGTATACATTTTAAATATCAAATCTACGTTTAAAAATTGTTAATTTTAATTATTTCTAATTTAATTTCAGTTATTTTACACATTTTAAGATAATTATGGGGTTTTAGGTGAATAGATAAAAAACTAAACCAATTGAAATCCAAAAAGTTCAAAAATTTAGTTGGTTTGAAATTTAACTAAACTTATCTATATATATAAAACTAGGTCTAAAAGGTCACTAGGCAAGTATGCTTCTAAAATGGTACAAACCCTAATAATATAGTCTAACAGGCGGTCTGTGACTTAGGATGCAATTATTGAAACTTTTGTGAAACTTGAAATCTTCTAATTTGTCATTAACTCTCGGATGGTTTCGCTGTCGATCGATGGTAAGAGACTCACGTTGATCGATTATTCTTGGTATAAACATCGGTCGTCTCCTTTTCTATTTCAGCGAAACTCTCATAATAGCTCCAAAATGCTCCAAAATGACCATTTTACTTCAATGAGTACCTAAATCTGTAAAAACTCTAAAAAGACTCTAAATGCATATAAATGATTTTGAAAGCATATATAAATCATGGTTAAAAGTGGGTAAAATTCATGACATATGAGTTTGTGAGGTGCTTTTTACCTTTTAGTTGGTGGTTGTGTTTACGGTGCGTTAGGCATGTGTCTTTATGCTTTGTGGCAATTTTGACCTTATGTTGATTATTCTTCCTCTAACCCGTTTTCGTGGTTCTTTGTATTGGTATTTGATCGCGCTCCTTTGTGTTTGTGGGATTGCTTTGTCTCAGAGTTTATTTTTTCTACTCTTTTCTAACCTCTGTTTGTTATGGTCAAGACACTCTACTATAAAGTGAGATTTAGTCTTCGATTTTTTATCTCTTTCAAGTTCTAAACTTCTATTGAGTTAGTGTTACTTTGACATTTTACTTATCTGTATGATTATGGAGGTTTTATGTTTAGATTTTGTGTTGTGCTTTATTTTTTTAGTTTCGTTAATAATAAAATAAATATATCATTTGTAAATGAAATAATAAAATAATAAAAAATAACAAAATAGTGAAAGTGTATGTTATTTTTAATTGTGAATAAATTAAATATTTAAAATATTTTTATATTATTTTACTTGTTTCTTTATTCATCTTTCATTTTTTGTGACCAATAAAATAGATTATCAAAATTCAAAAGATGATGGTTAGTGTGAGAAATGATTAAATAGTGCACAATTAGAAAATGATAATCCAAATTGTAATAATCTAAAGAAGAAGGACCTAAAATGATGTAAAAATAAGAAAAAAAAAGGACACATGTCAACAAATTTCCCTTCCACATGTCACAAGAAGAGAGAAAAGTCTACTTTGTATATATAGATAGATCGCACTCTTTTCTTAGGGCCTGGCTGGTGTAACCGCAGCGGTTGCGGTTGCGGGAGTTTTCGGATACAGGTGGTTGCGGTTTTAAGCGTTTTCTAGAGATTGTACGACTGGTACAGCGGTTAGAAATTGGTGCATTTGCGGGACTTTTATGACTGGTAAACTACCAAACGCAACAGCTGTTAAATAATAAATTAACAATATTTATATATTATAAAATTATAAAAGTATAAAAATCATAATATTAAAATAAATATAAAACTTATATTTATAAAATCATAATGTTAAATTTTTAAAAATTATAGAAAATATTTTTGTTTTAAAGTTTTATAATATAAATTAAATATAATATAAATACATTTTACAATTCCTATTATTTCAATTTAAAAATTTTATTAAAATTTTTTATTTTTATTTCTATTTTAGAAAAAATTTACCCTCCCAAGCAAATCGTCATACTCAGAACGCGAACGCAATTAACCACTTTTGATTTTAAGAAGTTCGGAGCGATTTGTAGCGTTTTCTATGATTGTTTCAAAACGCCAATAACCGCTACTAACCACAAAAGCTGTTTTTGGAAGTAGTAGCGGGGAAACCAGTCAATCCCTTAGACATTCACCTGTGTTCATCATGTGTATACTATAAATTTAACATTTCATCGTCATGTTCTTTAAATTAATAAACTACCTTTAAATATTCATCTTCTTTTTCTTAATATCAAGTCTAATAAAAATATTTTTTAGTAACCCATATTTTCTAATCAATATTTCATTTTCTATCCAGCAATTTTTTTACATCATTTTTTTGTCAAAAAAAAATTATTTTCAGTGAAAATAAATAATATAATAGAAAATTTATTTATGTATTTGTTTTTTTTTATACTTTTTATCAAACGCAGAACAATTAAAATAAATAAGAAAGAATCTCACGGTTTATTCTCATTTTTTCCAACTACTAAACTTAAGCTTAGAATAGAGAAAACGATGTTGATGACAAAAAAGAGAGAAAATGATGTTAAAACACAACTAAAGATCAATACATAATTAAAACAGACACTGAAAAAGGAAAAAAAACAATGAGATATAATAAATAATAAAATAAATACTTAATGGAAATACATAATATAATTTGAGATTGGTAAAAATTTTAGCTAACAAATAATTATTTAGTTAACATATATAATTGTAATAAATGATTAATTCATAATTAAAATAAATAAAAACTGTAAGCTTCAGTTTGAAAAATAACAAAATAAAAATATAACAAAGAAAACCATTAAGTTAGTGAAAATACTTAGTCAACAAATAATAGCTCCGTAAAAATACATAATATAATCCAAAATATAACTTAACAAATAAATAGATAAAATGATAAAAGGTAAATACATTTATGATAATACTCTTCACGTTTCATCAAAAAATAAAAAGGGAAAAATCTCACTTACATTTTTTTCTTTTTTTTGTCATCAAATTCAAGTTTTTTTAAAATGGATTAATTGGCTGAATGACCATTTTGGGGAAAATATTAGTTTTGTGGTGGTGTCACACCTATTTTTGATGTTCTTGCGGTGACATATTTTTGATGTTCTTGCGGTGACATAACTTGTTAATAACATAGTAGCCTGATTACTCTAAACCTATGGTACGACTTCTTGATGAGCGTCTAACATTTACCTGCTTTCGTTTTACTTAGTTTCCATCCAATTTGTCCAAGTAGGTTTTACTGATCCAAGACTCTGCCATTCATAACCCCATTATCTTGTATAAGTAAAATGTCATTGACATAGAAACCTTATATTATGCTAAATGTTTTAATCCTATGTATATGTTGTTGTTCTGGAAATACTCTTGTATGTCTTAAACGTAATGAGTCTTTAAGTTGCTGCTCGAAAGGTTTCTTGTCATTAGGTCATTGTATATTTACAATAATGCTAATGGGTAGACCATCAAGGGATTTAGGTTGATATTCTTGTAGACTCGACGTTTTTGTTGGCCTCTGTTTGAACCGATATGATTCCATGACAAACAATTGTTTGAAATAAATAGTGTTACACATGAAATGATCTTTACATGTATCTCTTTGAGATTTTTTCTTAAGGTGCGTAAGACAGCAGCATGGTGCTATTTTGTTTTCTTTCCTATATGCTTGTCGATAATTTAGTGAAGATAATAGTCTAATATGTAGGATTTTTATTGTTATTTTGTTAGCTTTTGTGATTTTTTAACTCGATTTTTTAAATCTTATTTTCATTATGTATTAATTATTGGTTCTCTTTTCTAATATTTTTATTGTTATTTTTAAAAGGAAAATTTGAGCATATAAGCAACAAAAAAATTATACTCCATCCATTTCTAATTGTAAGTAGTTTTGGTTAAAAACACTAACATTTAGAAAACTGTTATTAAAAATATATATATATATTAATCAGTTAATTCAACCATTATAAAATACCTAACATTATTTCATTGATCACAATATTCAATAAATAAAAAAGGTATATTGAAATATATAAACTCTTTTTGCTAAAACTACCTACTTATAGAAGCAGAGAAAATATTTCACTAAGTAATCATTCTCGTCCCTCTCTCTTCCTTTTCCTTCTTATCTCTCTATCTTATACTATTGTAAGTTTGATTTAATGATTTTTTTTGTAACACGATTTAATGATTTAAGCACGAGATAGTTTAATGTATCTTAGTAATTATAGAAAATTATAATAAAATGAATTTCAATTTTTAAAATAGCATAATCTAATTGTAGTAATGCAAATTAACTTAAAATAGTTGTAAAGTCCAGATGATTACAGTAATATGCAACAACCCGACAAGGAATACGGAAGAAAATATATGTAGTGATTAGTGAACAAGGTAAAACAAATATAAAAATGAAGTAAAATGTAGCCTAAATAAAAAACATTATCTCATCCAAAGAATCACAATTATGGTAATATGCAATTTAGTCAGTCGTAACAGTTCTGAACCTCAATATCCTAACATACTTCATAACTAAAGATCGCATAAAATTATGGTTCGCTAATAATATAATAACTCTGTTGAAGCTAAAAACTAAATGTCAATTTAAACACTCAATGAAGTCAAAATCTCGCGCCGAGCACAGTCTTACCCTAATAAAATATATAAATATAGTAATAAGAAATGAAAAAGGATGAGATTTTCTGAATGATACTTTTATTGAATCATCTTTCGGCGTAAGCATTACAGAGACACAAGCTCTCTTTATATACAACTAGGCTACACTACTGAAACCCTACACGTGGCTCTCCTATCTTCACAGTCTACAGTCTGCAAGCTGGCGAAACGGTTCTGCAGTACAAGAGGAAGTTGCATCATGTTTGTCCTTTGTGCCAGCTCAACAGAGCATCTTTGATGACCGTTGCAGAGATGCTGAATGGCTGGGCTCGTACTGGGCTTTAGTGTAGACTGAATATCTTTGGGCCTTGCATCCTTTTTGATCTTCTTCGATGCCTCTGTTTTGTGAAACAGAGCATTTGCTTCTTTACCCCCTCTCAAACTTGTGATGGTTGGCAAACCAACTCCAAGTTTGTCTCTCAATCTTTCAAACGACGCACGCGGGAGTGACTTAGTAAACACATCAGCTATCTGCTGAATGGCTGGTATATGCCTTGTTTCTATAAAACCAAGCGCAACTCTTTCTCTGGTGTAGTGCCAGTCGGTTTCAAAGTGTTTGGAGCGCGCATGAAAGGCTGGATTCGTTGTAAGGTGAACAGCTGAAAAATTATCACAATGAAGTAACACCGGGCCGTTTTGAGGAATCCCCAAATCCTTTAACAAGGATGCCAACCAAGTAAGCTCTGCACTCGTTTCCGCTAAAGCTCGATACTCAGCCTCAGTAGAAGATCGAGACACAGTTGACTGTCTTTTTGCACTCCATGAGACCAAGTTGGGACCAAGATAAGTACAAAAACCTGTAGTAGACCTTCTTGTATCCTTGCAACCAGCCCAGTCACTATCACTGAATGCTGACACCACTAGAGTGCTGTTTTTATTGATGTGAATACCAAACGAAGCAGTCCCCTTTAGATACCGTAATATGCGCTTCAGAAGGTTGAAATCCGACTGAGTTGGTTGATGCATCCGCTGACAAATGAAATTTACAGCAAATTGTATATCTGGTCTTGTCAGAGTCAAGTATTGTAATTTGCCAGCAAGACTTCGAAAGTAGGAAGGTTGAGGAACAAATCTGTTGCAGTGTTGTTGTCGGGAAACAACTGCAATGGTAATGGTGTTGGCATAGGATTACTGTCGAACATGCCTGCAGTGTGAAGAATATCCTCTGTATACTTCTTCTGGTTAAGAAAAAGACCCTGTTCAGTAGTAAGCACTTGGACACCAAGGAAATAATGAAGATGACCAAGATCCTTCATAGAAAACTGAGTGCTCAACGCCTCTATTAAGTGCTTGAACTATGCTGAATCACTGCCTGTTAGAATAATGTCATCCACATAGAGCAACAACACCATTGTTTTTCCATTTATGTGATACACAAACATCGATGGATCAGCTTTGCTGCACACGAAGCCGTACTCCAGAAGGAAAGTGCTGAACTTATCAAACCATGCTCGTGGAGCCTGCTTTAAACCATAAATTGCTTTGTCTAACTTGCAGACATGATTCGGTTTTGTAGGATCCACAAATCCAGCAGGTTGAGTCATGTAGATGTCTTCATGTAAGTCCCCGTGCAGAAAAGCACTCTTAACATCCAATTGGGTTATTGACCAACCTTTTGCAGTAGCAACTCCTAGAACCACTCTGATTGTAGCCGTCCTCACAACTGGACTGAAAGTTTCGAGATAATCAACTCCTTCCTATTGATCATTTCCTTTAACAACAAGTCTGCTTTTAAACGAATCAACTGTACCATCTGCATTTAGCTTTATCCTGTAAACCCATCTGCTGCCCAACACATGCATAGAAGGATTATAAGGAACCAGATGAAATGTGTGATTCTCATAATGATTACCCATCTCTGTTTGCATCGAGTTTGTCCATCGTGGATCCTTTAGCGCAGCTGCGACAGACTTTGGCTCTGTAGGATAGTCGGGATTCGTCAAGAGTATGTACCGAGGATTCGGTTTTGTGATCCCTGACTTTGCTCGAGTAGCCATGGGATGAACATTAGACGCCTCTTGAAGATGTCCAGTTTGTTCATGATCTTGTGCTACTGGAACCATCACAGGATCAATATGGGGTGGGGTGGGTGGTGGTTGTATGTTAACTTCCTGCTGCACTGGTTGTTGAGGAACCAGAATCACAGGTGGAGAAGGCAGAACAACTGGCATCCTGGGAACAGAAGGTTCTTGACACTGAATAACAGACGCCTGTTGCCACGCTTTTAGTAATGTCGTCGGATATTTGGGAATCAGATGCTTGAACTGTCCTGTAAAAGGAAACACTTTCTCATCAAAGATTACATGTCTACTAATGTAGACACGGCCCGTTGGAGGATATAAGCATCTGTAGCCTTTGTAATCAGCATTATACCCAAGAAACACACATTGTAGTGATCTTGGTTCAAATTTATGAGCCGAATATGGTCTTAGACTTGGAAAACATGCACTTCCAAAGACCCTTAGATAAGAATAATCAGGCTTTTGATGAAATAAAACTTCAAACGGTGACATGTGATTCAGAGCTGATGACGGTAAGATGTTGATCAGATGATGCGCCGTAAAGAAACCTTCAACCCAGTGATGCAGAGGAACTTGACTTTGAAACAGCATAGACAACCCAAGCTCTACCAGATGCCTATGTTTTCTTTCTGCTAAACCATTCTGAGCAGGAGTATGCGGACAAGACTTTTGATGAAGAATCCCACTGTTATTGAGATGGTGTTTCAATCTCGTACTTGTAAATTCGCCACCCCTATCACTCTGAAAAACCTTGATCTTTATGTTAAACTGGTTTTCGACATACTTTTGAAACAGAAGAAAGATCTCATAAAAATCAGACTTGAGACGAAGAGGATAAAACCAGCTGAACCGAGAATGATCATCAATAAAAACTGCATAGTACTTGAAACCTTGTAAAGACATAACAGGAGAAGGTTCCCACAAATCACAGTGGATCTTGGCCAAAGATTCAACAGACATAGATTCAGAAACAGGAAAAGGAAGACACATGCTTTTGCCCATTTGACACGGTTCACAAACAACAAGCAGATTATTCTTATTCAGTAATATTGCTTTAGTACTACTAAGATGCTGGAGAACACTTGAGCTTGCGTGACCAAGGCGGTGATGCCAGATGAAGTCATCAGCTGCTTGTTGTCGACTCGAGTAGAATGCCTTGTACGCTTGATTCTCCAGCACATAGAGTCCATTACGCCGTGGACCTTGAGTTAGCACTTTCATTGTTTGCAAATCCAGAATGCAAACCTTCTTAGCATCAAAGAACACACCACAAGGGTAATCCTCACACAATTTAGAAACAGATAACAGAGAGTTCTGAACAGAGGGGCAACCCAATACCTCATTAAGAGGTAAATTACCTGTGCTAACTGAGATATTCGCAGCGCCAATGTGAGTAATAGGAGCATGATTGCCATCAGCTACCATTATTGACTCGAGACCATGATACTGTGTTGGAGTTTGAAGTCCTGCAGCCGTAGGGGTTATATGAGCTGATGCTCCTGAGTCTGGAATCCATTCACGACCAGAATTGTCTGACACCTGAAGCGCTGCAAAAGCCTGAGACATCTCGTTAGACTGATAATTGTTGTCAAACCTGTTCCAACACTTCAGAGTTGTGTGTCCAACTCTTCCACAAATCTGACAAGTAGGACGAGAGTTTGAGCCACCGTTAGAGCTGTTCTGTTGATGGAACCAACGTCCTCTTGAAGAGAAACCCCCTCTGCCACGATTCGAACCAAACCTGTTGTTAGAGTACCCCCTGCCTCTGTTCTGTTGCTGACTTTGCTGAAAAGCCTGCTGATTTTGCGTGTTCTGAGTATTAAACGCCATGTGAGGAGATACTTCTGTTGTTTCATACGCTTGTAGACGAAAGTCAAATCCCTGAACTTCAAACAACACATCTGTAAAAGTAGGAGTAGGGAGCCTAGACATGGAACTTTGAACCACCGTTATGATAGCATCATATTCCCTGCCTAGACCATTCAAGAAACCACAGATCTTCATAGACTCATCAACTGGTTTTCCTATAGAACTCAGTTGGTCACACAGAGACGCATATTCACGAGCATAAGTAGCAAAAGACTTTCCTTGTTTGGTGAGCAACTGCAGCTTGCGTTTTAGATCAAACTCGCATCCAATGGAGCTTCTATTGTAGGTGTTAGCTAGCGCCGTCCAGACATCAAGAGCAGTGGTAAGAGCACACACACTTCCCAGAGCCTCATCAGAGAGAGTACCAAAGATCCAAGATTTGACTAACTGATCTGCACAAAACCACGACTCATGAGCTGGATTTGGAACTTGACGAACTTCTTCTCCAACTCTTTCTTCTACTGTGGTTGCAGGTTCCGGGTAACGACCATTGATGAACCCAAGAAGCTTCTGACTGCTGAGAAGAGACTCCACTTGTGTTTTCCATAACAAGTAATTTGTGTCGTTGAGACGGATTGTGACGTAACTGGAAACATGAAAGTTTGCTGGAAACGGATAAACTTCTGGAACATGCGAAACGGTTCTGCAGTACAAGAGGAAGTTGCATCATGTTTGTCCTTTGTGCCAGCTCAACAGAGCATCTTTGATGACCGTTGCAGAGATGCTGAATGGCTGGGCTCGTACTGGACTTTAGTGTAGACTGAATATCTTTCGGCCTTGCATCCTTTTTGATCTTCTTCGATGTCTCTGTTTTGTGAAACAGAGCATTTGCTTCTTTATATAGAAGTTCTATTTAAAGTTTTTAGTTAGAGTTGATATAATATTTAATTTATAACTGTAGTTTAATGTTATTTATTAATTCAGTTAATTATCTGAAGTCATGTTGGAAAACTCTGTCAACTTGGCCGATTCGACAGAGGACAGAGGACAGAGGACAGATGCTCTACAACGAGCAACACTCCTTTGATATTATTTGATTAAAAAATCAATTCTCTGTAAAAGTTAGGTTTTTTAGATTTTCATGTTAGAAATTTACTTGATAAATTTATGATTAGTGATTGCATTAGGTTTTGTAGAATTTTTTTTGGCTCAAATATCAACTTTCATTAACCAATTTGTGAATATAAAATTCAATCTTTTAAAGATTTTAATTTCACATGTAATATCGATATTTAGTATTACCTAAGAATACTTAGAAATATCTTATGCTAACCAATCAAAACAGCAATGCATTTCATTATAGTGAGAACGAGTTTATCCCAAAATTCGAAATGGCTCTTACACCTCTTAATTTTATCACTGAAAACAAGAATGCAAAACCAATTCCTTGACCGTTGAGAAAACCTAAGATGGAAATTCCACTGAAGACCGTAGCTGGGAAGGTAATACGTGACCAGCCGCATCAACGCCTAAAGGACGTTTATTCCTAATACAGTCCTTCAGATAGATAAGAATGGAGGATTTGCATGTAGCTGGGGAGTTTGGGGATGTTCACCGAGACTTGAGATCTCAAAAACCCAATTTGATCCGCCAAGTCCCTTAAAAATCGTGTTTTACATATTTTTTTAGAAAAAAAAGGTAAGAATAATCAAGTAATTTACATTTTATTGATGACAAAATAATAAAAAGAGGCTTTGTGTACATGTTAAGTATGGAACCTGGCTTTGGGTACATATTAAGTTTGGAACCTGACCTTGTCGTATGAATGAACAGTCTGCACCGCTAGGCTAAGTTTTTTTTTTTTTCATAACCGTTGGGATCCCAATGGATATCTATGTCAAAAGAATATTCGAGGCCTTCCATCTGGATACAACTAATCCATCAATATAGCACAACTAGATGGCTATGGAGAATCAAACACAGAGCGGAAGGCAAGACCATTTAGTTTGGAAAAATATATTATATATTGTAATATATTTTAACATGTTTGGAAAAATATACTATAAAATATGTGTTTTTCTGCACCATGTGCAGTAATAAATTTTTAAAATTTAAATTACATTAAAAGTAAAATTTTATTAATATTGTAGCTTTTATTATATTCTTACTAATATTTAATATATATTATATTTAATTAAACATAAAATGAAGATCAAAATAATTTTGTTTATTTTAAATTGTATTTAAGAATATATGTATATATTTAAAATGTAATCTTAAATAGATTTTTATCTATTTCTTTTGGTTAGATATATTAAATCAAAAATTAATAAAATATATAAAAATTTATAATTATCAAAAATTTAAACTAAACAGTATTTATAAAATTTGTAGATATAAAAAGAATTCAGTGATTTACAATTAAAAATTTATAATTATCAAAAATTTAAACTAAACAGTATTTATAAAATTTGTAGATATAAAAAGAATTCAGTGATTTACAATTAAAAATTTATAATTTTTTAAAAAGATTGTAGAAACATTTGAAAATTTTGGTAATAAAAATATATAATTATTAAAAATAAAATAAAATAATATTTTGAATTTTTAATGTTATATTTGAATATATTTATTTAAATGACGATATATGGGTTATTACCATATTATAAAATGTTTACCAAAATTATAAATTAACAGTAAATTTATATGTCAATGTCATATTTAACCATAAATATTATCATCAATTTTAGTAGCTATGTCATATTTGCTTTTAAATAATTGTAGAAAAAATATGTAGCAAATTACTTCACAAATAATGTCTATGAAATGAGATTGCAATATATTTTATGCTAATCGCTAGATCTATATCAAACGCACTTACACACGATTCATGTCTTAGCATAATCCAAACATAATCTAAAAGATAGAAATGAAATTTATCTGATATTTTACTTTTTTATGAAAATTAAAAAATAAATTTCTTAAATAATATCTCTAACAAGAACATGTAAATGCTTTTATATTAAGTTTCTATTTTAATTTCTCTAACAAGAACATGTAAATGCTTTTATAATTTTTTTTTTTAAAAAAACCAATCATGTTCTAATGCTTGATTCTGTATGTTAAAGAAAAAACCAAGTTCATTGCTCAAAACACAGTTCAGAGGGTGACGTATCTCCTTATCCATTTCAACCAATAAAACCCTTCGTAATTTTTAGAACCATATATATCTATTTTTTTTTTTTTAAAGCGACGATAAAAAAAAATTAGAATTATTTTATCTAACGGTTCCGAAGCGAACCACGCAACGCATAGCCCAAAAGGCTTCGTTATCCCCTACCCAAGCCACACGAACAATACGTTATCCCAAAGAGTGAGTGACCACATTGAGAGAAAGAGAAAGAGGAGGAAGAAGAAGAAGTTCTCCGAGTTTCCCAAAGCGATAACAATGGCTGCGGATGCTCTGAGAATCTCGAGTTCTAGTTCGTTGGTTTGTAATCTCAATGGGTCACAGAGACGCCCTGCTCTCACTTCTCTCTCTCACCGTCCTACCTTTCTGGGTCTTCCTCCTCGAGCTTCATCTTCATCATCTCTTTCACATCTTCTCGCTAAATCTCGTATTGGGCTTGGTGGCTCTTCAAAGCTATCACACCGAAGGAAACAGTTCTCCGTCTTCGCCGCCGCCGAAGGTCTATTCTCTACGCTCTCTCTCAGAAAGCTTTAATCTTTTGCTTACCCATTTCCAGTTTCTTCGTAAAGACTAAAGAGCTTGAAATTTCATACATGCCTTCTAAGTGTTCGTTAAATTGCCTCTGTGAAGTGTTTTCCACTAATATGTGTTTAGTTGCTTTAGTTTGATGCTTTATTATGTTTTGCTGGTGCTTAGGAGAGGGGAAACGCGCTGTACCGCTTAAAGATTACAGAAACATTGGCATCATGGCTCACATAGACGCTGGAAAGACCACAACAACGGAGAGGATTCTCTACTACACTGGAAGAAACTACAAGATCGGCGAAGTGCACGAAGGAACAGCTACAATGGACTGGATGGAGCAAGAGCAAGAGAGAGGAATCACCATTACTTCAGCTGCAACCACAACGTTCTGGGACAAGCACAGGATCAACATCATCGATACGCCTGGACACGTGGATTTCACTCTTGAAGTCGAGCGTGCTCTCAGGGTTCTCGATGGAGCTATATGCCTTTTCGACAGCGTTGCCGGTGTTGAGCCTCAGTCCGAGACTGTGTGGAGACAAGCTGATAAATACGGAGTGCCTAGGATTTGCTTTGTGAACAAGATGGACCGTCTTGGAGCTAACTTTTTCAGGACTAGGGACATGATTGTGACTAATCTTGGTGCTAAGCCTTTGGTCCTTCAGATACCCATTGGTGCTGAAGATGTGTTTAAAGGCGTGGTTGATCTTGTGAGGATGAAAGCTATAGTTTGGTCTGGCGAGGAGCTTGGTGCAAAGTTCAGTTACGAGGATATTCCAGAAGATCTTGAAGAGTTGGCTCAGGAGTATAGAGCGGCGATGATGGAACTGATTGTTGATTTGGATGATGAGGTCATGGAGAACTATTTAGAAGGAGTTGAGCCTGACGAGGCAACGGTGAAGAGGTTGGTTAGGAAAGGAACCATCACAGGGAAGTTTGTGCCTATTCTGTGTGGCTCAGCCTTTAAGAACAAAGGTGTGCAGCCGTTGCTTGATGCTGTGGTTGATTATCTGCCTTCTCCAGTTGAAGTTCCTCCGATGAATGGAACAGATCCTGAGAACCCGGAAGTTACTATTGTCCGGAAACCAGATGACGAGGAGCCGTTCGCTGGGTTAGCGTTCAAGATCATGAGTGATCCTTTTGTTGGTTCTCTTACGTTTGTGAGAGTCTACTCAGGGAAACTCACGGCTGGTTCATACGTGCTGAATGCTAACAAAGGAAAGAAGGAGAGAATCGGAAGACTCTTGGAAATGCACGCAAACAGCAGAGAAGATGTTAAAGTGGCTTTGACAGGAGACATCGTGGCTCTTGCTGGTCTCAAAGATACAATCACTGGTGAAACCTTGAGTGATCCGGAAAGCCCTGTTGTCCTTGAACGTATGGACTTCCCTGATCCCGTCATCAAGGTAGCGATTGAGCCAAAAACGAAAGCGGACATTGATAAGATGGCTACAGGATTGATCAAGCTCGCTCAGGAAGACCCGTCATTCCATTTCTCACGCGACGAAGAGATGAACCAAACCGTCATTGAAGGAATGGGAGAGCTTCATCTTGAGATCATCGTTGACAGGCTTAAAAGAGAGTTCAAGGTTGAGGCTAACGTTGGAGCACCGCAAGTGAACTACCGTGAGAGTATCTCCAAAGTATCTGAAGTGAAATACACACACAAGAAGCAATCAGGTGGACAAGGACAGTTTGCTGATATTACAGTCCGGTTTGAGCCATTGGAAGCAGGATCAGGATACGAGTTCAAGAGTGAGATCAAAGGAGGAGCTGTGCCGAGAGAGTATATTCCCGGTGTGATGAAAGGACTTGAGGAGTGTATGGGCTCAGGTGTGCTTGCAGGTTTCCCGGTTGTTGATGTCCGTGCTTGTCTAGTTGATGGATCTTACCATGATGTGGACTCGAGCGTGTTAGCTTTCCAGCTAGCTGCGAGAGGAGCTTTCCGTGAAGGGATGAGGAAAGCAGGTCCGAGAATGCTTGAACCTATCATGAGAGTTGAAGTTGTTACACCTGAAGAACATCTTGGTGATGTTATTGGTGATCTTAACTCTAGAAGAGGTCAGATCAACAGCTTTGGAGACAAACCCGGTGGTCTCAAGGTACCTAAAAAAATTGTGAAACCGAATGATTGAAAAACCGGAACTTGTTTTTTGATGAATCTGATGTATTGTTGTTATTTAAAATTGCAGGTGGTGGATTCTCTTGTTCCATTAGCAGAGATGTTTCAGTATGTGAGTACATTGAGAGGGATGACAAAAGGTCGAGCTTCTTACACAATGCAGTTGGCTAAGTTCGATGTTGTTCCTCAGCATATTCAGAACCAGCTTTCGTCCAAGGACCAAGAAGTTGCTGCTTAAGAGAGACAGACATGTTTTCGTGTTCAGAAACTACTACACCGAAGAAAGACACATGTGTTATCTTGATAATGTTTGATCATTTTATATAGTTTTGTTTGATTTGATTAAGAGAAAACAAACATATTTAAATCTCTTTTCATGTGGATAATGTCAAGATAAGTTTGGGAAGGCAGATAACATTTTGAATGATTCAAGTTTTGATGCATTCATCTGAGCCAAAATAAAAAGGTATCATTGACTTGGTTCACGTCTTAGAAAACACAATCGACATGAGAAGAGAAAAGTTATAACAGAAAAATGGGAGCAATTGATTTTGGATTTGAGTTACAAAAAGTAGAAAACGCTGCGTTTAGGTTTATTTCATCTGGACGATTCCTGAGCTGATAAGCTTTTGGATTTTGTTCATGATCATCGGGTTCTGCATGTGTTTCTGTGCTGCTGCTGGATTCTCCTGGAGATCAGACAGAACCTATTCAAAAGAAACAAAAAAAGTTGTGAGACTTGAACATAGACTGGGTCCACCAAATCTTTGGAAAACATCTAGAGAAGCATTTAAGTTACCTGTCTCATTACAGGATCTGTGAGAATGTTTTGGATCTCCGGGTCCTGCATTCCCTTAGCCTGTAAGAAGAATGAGCAGGATCAGTGAGAATACTCTCTAAGGAACAGGTATTATTACAGTAAGTTAGAATCTAACCTGTCTTTCTTTTAACTCCTCCGGAGTAAGGTCACCACGGTTTGCCTTGTTGATCTGTTGTACACATCTGCAGAGAAAGTTTACAACACGTTAAATAGGCTACAAAGATAACACATTGAATTATTCTCTCTGTGACTTTAAACACATAAGTTATACCTTCTAACACCGTCGAGAAGCTCCTGGTTGTTAGGATCATGCTTGAGACCCTCCTGGTATGTTTCCATCGCATTGTCATACTCCTTCATGAAGAATTGGACTGCACCTTTTCTGCTGTATCCCTTTGAGAATGTTGGATCAAGCTCGATGCATTTCTCTGCATCTTTCAACCCTTCAGGCATTGCCCCCAGCTTTGTGTAACATGCAGCTCGGTTGCTGTATGCCTATGTGAAGTTCAATAAAGCAAACAAGTTAATTGAAAGAATCAAATACACACAACACTGAAGCACATGATGATGATGAATCAGCCTTACTCTCGGGTCTTTTGGATTTCTTTTGATCGCTTCAGTGTAGTGTCTCACGGCATCAGGATACTTTTGCTCCTTGAAAAACTGATTACCTGTATCACAAACACGCGAGGAGGATGTTATGCAACTTTCTTCACATAAACAAAAGATATATAATTGCAAACAAAAATACCTTTCTCACGCTCCTCATCACCAATAGCTGGATCAAAATACTCTTGCTGCTCCAACTCTTTCTTGGCTCTCTCTGCCTCATTCAGCCTCTTCAACGTGTCTGGGTTACGGTGCTCCGTAAGAGCTTTCTGGTAAGTCTCGATCACAGGCTCATAGTCTTTTGAGACTTTAGCCATCTTCCCTAGTGCTGTTCCTTTCCTGGTCAAAGCTTTAGCTACCATCTTGTAATCTGACCTAAGCTCTCTACCTCTTTCAACAGCCTTATCACAATCCTTGATGCACTCATCATACTGTATCAAACACATTCACATTTAGACTCAACCACGTACCAAGCAAATCACATATCATACTGAATCAAACATAATCACACTAGACCTCGTCCAAAGCAAATCACTATAGACTAATGTAAATGAGAGTTTGATGCATTCATCATACTGAATCAAACATATTCCCATTTAGACTCAACCTCGTCCTAAGCAAATCACTATACACTTAATACACATAAAAACTATATCTTTCCCATTTCAAGATGAACAGCAGCACGATTAATGATATAAGAGAGGTTAATGTACATAAAAACTATATCTTGATGCATTCATCATACTGAATCAAACACATTCATATTTAAAGTCAACCTTGTCCTAAGCAAATCATTATACACCATATACATTATAAGAAAAAATAATCATGTACCAAGCAAAACACGATACTACACATAAAAACAATACCTTGAAGCACCCATCATACTGAACCAAACACATCATGTTGCAAATCATTAGATTAATGTAAATAAGAACAATAACTTGATGCTATTGCACTTATCATCCTGAATCAAACACATTCACATGCTATGTGGATAAAGACGGTACCTTTCCCATCTCTAGATGAACAGCAGCGCGATTAGTGATAAAAGATATATCTTCATCATCAATCTCCATAGCCGTGGAGTAGTGCTTAATAGCAGTTTCGAAGTCCTTCTTCTTATACGCAGCATTCCCCATCTCTTTCTCCTTCAAAGCCTTCTCCTTCCTCTCCTTCTTCTCCTTCTCCTCCGCAACCTCCGGCTCAGGCTCAGGCTCCGGTTCACGCTTCTTCTCAACCACAGGCGGCTCATTCACAACCATCTCATCCTCCCCAGCCGCCGCCTCAGCTTCGTCACCAGCCTGAGTCCTGAACTGAACATTCAGCAAAACCCCAAGAGACTGCATCACCCTCTGGTCCTTCAGGTAGAGATTGAGACTGCTCGGGTTCCTCTGGATCTCCTGCATCATGTTCACGAAATCAGGCTGCTTCAAGAACCCCCTCGTCGACGGATCCGCCGTCAGCTTCGCCCACATCTCGGGCCCCTTGAAAGCGTCCCCGAACGGATTCGGCGGAGGAGCGGCGCGTGACCTCGACGACGAGTCAGCCAGACCCGACTTCAGCGCCTCGTTGCTCGGATCGATCTCGAGCCCCTTGGAGTAGGCCTCCACGGCCTCCTCGTGGTGGTTCAGACCCAGGTGAGCGGCGCCGAGGCGGCTGTAGCCCTTGGCCCAGTCCGGTTTGAGCTCGACGGTCTTCTTGGCGTCGGAGAGGGCTTCCTCGTAGCGGTGGAGGGAGGCGTGGGCGGCGGAGCGGTTGGAGAAGAGGACGTGGTTGGTCGGAGCGAGGTTGATCGCGTCGGTGAAGTGGTTGACGGCGGAGGCGAAGTCGCCGGAGGAGAAAGCGGCGTTGCCTTTGGCTTTAGCTTCGTCGGCCATGGTTGAATCTGAGAGTTGGTCTGTTTTAGGGTTGATCTTGTGGAGAGAGATACCTTGGAAGGAGAGGAGACTATATGGGGTTTTGGTTTAGGGAGTTGTTTGGATACGAGTTAAACGGTATCCGAGATAGTGTTAGGAAAGAAGATTCTGGAATGATTTTAAAAGGAAAAACGGTTTTGTTAATATGACGAGGGAGAAGGATGTTATTTTCCTTTGTAGATATATTTAAAGGTTAATATTAAGATTTTTTAATTAGTAGTTAACTGTATGATATCTAAAAATAAGTATATCCTCTAAAATATGTATATTACTTTTCCTACTAGAAGTAATCTTATTATACAATCTCTTTTCTAATTAGTAGTAAACAAATTTAAAATTTTGTATAAAGTTAAATTCCTTTTTTTTTGTCAACAAGTTAAATTCCTTTAAATATTATTTATATCATTTTAAAAAGAGTAATTTTGTACTAGAAAAGAGATTATATAGTAAGATTAGTTCTAGTGGGAAAGGTGATATAAATATTTTCGAGGATATATTTACATGAAGAGTTAAAATCATTATATAATTTATCATATGTTTTTTATACGCATCAAATATATCTTTTAAGTTAAGCAAAAGAACATTGTATTTTTAAATTTAAATAATAAATAAGATATTTCATATTATATCATGCGATAGTTGTTTACATCAAACGACGTCGCTTGTTTACATTTCCCAGACAACACCTCTCCGGCACGATTGTTCTGAGTTCGATTTCCATTTTCAGGTGGAAAGATCGATAATCTTGGATTCGAATGGTAGATTCCGTTCCGACAGATCTTCCGATTCGGACACCCTGATCTCAGAGTCCCTCAAGTTTAGGTAAGTTTCTTCCTCATTTCGTCTTCACAGAACATTTATGGTTTCTAGCGATTTCAAATCGGCTGCTTGTAAAACCCTACTCGTAGTTTCATGTTCTGTTCATGGGTTCCTAGTACTGTATTGCTCATTTTGTGTTGAAAGGTTCAAACTTTTCTGGTAAATGCCAATGTTAGTGCTTTTGCCCACCAGGTGTTTGTGTTAATTCCTGAATGAGACTTCTTTTCATTTGGGTCGGTGATTGTTGGAGAATCAGCTCTAGTGTTCTTATATGGACTCTGGGTTACTGTTGCATTGTCAGATTTATATAAACTGATCTTGTTTGTGGTCTAAATGGTTTGCAGGAGAAGAGAAAAGAAGTATCCTTTGAGCTAATCTGATGAACGGACCACGAGGCTCGAGTAGTTTGCGTTCAGCATTTTCTTACTGTGTACAACAAGTGCGTAACTATGACTACCACCACTACCTCTGTCTCCTTGAGCTCCCACCCCAGATGCGTAAAGCCGCGTTTGCACTCCGTGCGTTCAACGTAGAAACCGCAAGAGCCATGGATGTTGCATCTGATCCCAAGATCGGATTGATGCGTCTGCTCTGGTGGCAAGAAGCAATCGACAAACTCTACACGAAAAAGCCTGTAAACCACCCAGCTGCACAAGCTCTCTCTTGGGCCATTTCAGAGCATAGCATCAGTAAACCGTGGCTAAAACGCTCGGTTGAAGCTAGGATCCGAGATGCTCAAAGAGAAGCTGATGATATACCAGAGAGTGTGGAGGAGCTTGAGAAGTACGCAGAAGATACGGTTTCGACTCTTCTGTACAATACACTCCAAGCAGGTGGGGTTAGCTCAACAGCAGCGGATCACGCAGCTTCGCACATCGGTAAAGCCAGCGGTCTTGTCTTGCTACTGAAGTCGTTGCCTTACCACTGTACCAGAAACCGTCACCACAATTACATCCCTGTGGAACTCGCTGAGAAGCACGGGATGCTTGTGAAACAAGGTGGACGGTCAGAGATCCTTTTGGATAATGATTCAAGAGAAGGTCTATGCAATGTGGTGTTTGAGATTGCATCTGTTGCTAATGTACATCTCTTGAAAGCACGTGAGCTGGCGGGAAAAGTTCCTGCAGAAGCTAAACCGGTTCTGCTTCATTCTGTGCCGGTACAGGTTCTTCTGGATTCGTTGAGTAAAGTACATTTCGATGTGTTTGATCCGAGGATGCAGAGAGGAGTTCTTGGTGTTCCTCCTCTTTGGTTTCAGTTTAAACTCAAATGGTATTCATGGAGATCTATGTTCTAACAAACTTGAAGTCCTTATTTCTCCTGGTTTTAAAACATTATTACAAAACTGATGCAGTTTGTTTGTATTTTTTTTCCTTGTAATAATACAAACAGTGATGGATTGATACAAAATAAAAGTTTTTTTTTCTTTCAAATAATATACAGAGTTGCACAGAATGTACAGCATGTTATAGTTGAAGAAGCCATCTTCATGCATTAATGTTTCCTACAAAAGCCTGAGATCATTGTAGTGTATGATATATCATACTCAATTCCATTGAATCTGAGGCTACAAAACAAGTCCTAAGCATCTTCCACATTACCACCCTTGCATATTATATCTAGTAATATCAAGATCCATCCCACTCTTTTGGAGTTCCTAGAATACAACCAATGCTTTCTCGGTTCCTCCCGTTATTAAAAGACCATTGCAGGTTTTAATATTGGGAGCCGAACCATGAGAATCCATTTGTCTGAAATTTTTTTGAGCAGACATCTAATTGCCCACTTAAAACAACCTTGGATAAGAGTCGTAACTCGTAAGAGACTGTATTAATTCTCTCTGAGACATCTCGCTCAAGAGTTTCATCACATCATCTACTCTCTTAGGCTTGCAAAATATCAGGAGAGCACTCCTTTGTTACCATCAAGCTTTTGTCGGGCCTCACCTAAGTGACTATGTTTACAAAGCATGTCTAATGTTTTATTCTACAAAATTAGTCATTTTTGTAGTTAGGAAACCAGTTCAAACTATAAGCTTGTTCAAGCATGTGTTTGGAGCTTTTAATGTGTTAAATAATTGTGAAGGCAAATCTTTTAACTGTTGGAGTTCGTTTTTGATAAAGTGGTGTGGTTCATTTTTCGGATGGTTTTTTTTCCGACGGAGATGTCTTTCGAAAGAACTGAATTTAGGCACGATATAATCATCAAAGTGAACACTATGAATTAGTGTATTTGATTATCAAAATCAGAGTTGTGTTGAATGAGAAATGGAAATTCAAAATGAGTGACATGTAAAACTTATAAAGCTTTAAATTTGGCTAAATATAAAACATTTAGCAAATGGATCACTTTGGATATTTGAGTTTGAATTTGAAATTGATTTTGTTAGTTGGACAATATGTTGGTTAACTTAATTTTTTTAAAAATCAACTAACTTAATCTTTCAGATTTTATTTATGATAATCTTTTATGTTTTATTTGAACACAAAAATGAAAAACTCATACAATGTATTGAATTGATTTGGTCAAAGTCAGTTATTATTTGTCAAACGTGAGTCATGGAGAACGAATTATATTATGAGAAAATTGTCAAAACAAAAGGAAAAAACAGTTTCTTTGTTGCTATAGTATAAATAATTTTTGTCCCATTTTTGTCTTAATTATCTTTTCTATTTTTAAAACTTAATGAGATAAATAGTCTTAGGCATCAAAAAATATAAAAATAGAAACAATTGATGAAATATCCATATAAACAAACTGATATTTTTTTGGGTTGAAAAACTTGTTAAATTAAAAAATTCAATTATGTTCTACGGAAAGTAGATTTCACCTTCTATAAAAAATAGCATGGTAGAAATTGAATTCTACATTAAACCAGTGATTCTACTTTTTCTAGAACCAATAATCTACTTTTATAAATAATTCTATATATGAAGAATACAAATTCTACCAATTGTAATGGAATCTACAATTATTAAGAATGCAACTATTACTTTTATGAGCAATTCTAAAATTTTAGGAATACGAAATCTAGACATAACTCAAAAAGCTACTTATAGTAGAATATGCTTATGAAATTTTTTCCTGATTTCTAATTCTACAGATAAGATAAACATGATTATCAAAATTTTTGAAAGTTAGTTATGAAAATATTCTAAAATATTTCTAATTTTCCTAAAACGTAAAGGCGATTTTCCTTGTCAATTTTTTTTTTAAAATTGATCTAACTTTCCTAAAACGTAAAGGCGATTTTCCTTGTCAAAAAATTGATTTAACCTTTTTGTTTTAATTTTTTGACTAAAACTAATTAAAGTTATTGGTTTCGATAATATCCGGTTAAAAATTCAGATAATTTCAGGTAGTTCCGTTAGTTTGGTTAGTTCCGTTAATTTTTTGGTTAATTGGGTAGTTGGTTCGAAATTTGATTAACACTAATTCCAGTAAAATTCCAGTTATATTTATTTCATTATTGTTTTGTGAAATTTTTAAAAGCAAAATAACAGAAACCGAATTAAAACCGAAGTTTTTGTAAACCTGCTAAATCAAACTGAACTAACTGAACTGATATAATAAGAACACTAGGATTATCCGAAGATTGAAGAGTATTTGGAGATTCATACAAATTTGTAGTAGAAGTTATCATTGTAGGCGCTGCTGTAGTAGAAGTAGTAGAAGAAGACGAATTGTCTCCCATGGCGAAAGAGTAGTTTGCACCTAAAAAAAAAAGAGCTTTAGAGATTTATGCGGAATCGATTAAAGCTACGGCTGTTCAATATGGTAAAACCGAACCGTACCGAACCGAACCTAACCGAAATAGACAATATGGTTTGGTTTTGGTATAGATCATATAAAGCGAATGGATATAATTTTTTATAAAAACCGTAGGATTTGGATATGGTTTGGTATATAACCGATTAAGCGAATAAACCGAACAAAACCGATTAAAAGTAAAACATGTAAATATGTAACTATTTTATAACAATACATGAAAATCTATTTGTTATATAAGTTAAATCTGTGTTAATAACTATTACCATAATGTTATAGTAATAAAAAAACCTTATATAATTTGTAAAACACTTGAATACATCGCAATTCAGACATCTTATTTTCTAAGTCTTTTTTTATCTTTTTGCTTTATTTTAGTATTCACTAAATTAATATGAAGATGATAAATTTGATGGAAAATAATTAATGGAAAATTTTCACAACTTTTTCTTATCAATAAACAAACTGATATTTTTGGGTTGAAAAACTTGTTAAATTAAAAATTCAATTATGTTCTACGGAAAGTAGATTTCACCTTCTATAAAAATAGCATGGTAGAAATTGAATTCTACATTAAACCAGTGATTCTACTTTTTCTAGAACCAATAATCTACTTTTATAAATAATTCTATATATGAAGAATACAAATTCTACCAATTGTAATGGAATCTACAATTATTAAGAATGCAACTATTACTTTTATGAGCAATTCTAAAATTTTAGGAATACTGAAATCTAGACATAACTCAAAAGCTACTTATAGTAGAATATGCTTATGAAATTTTTTCCTGATTTCTAATTCTACAGATAAGATAAACATGATTATCAAAATCAGAGTTGTGTTGAATGAGAAATGGAAATTCAAAATGAGTGACATGTAAAACTTATAAAGCTTTAAATTTGGCTAAATATAAAACATTTAGCAAATGGATCACTTTGGATATTTGAGTTTGAATTTGAAATTGATTTTGTTAGTTGGACAATATGTTGGTTAACTTAATTTTTAAAATCAACTAACTTAATCTTTCAGATTTTATTTATGATAATCTTTTATGTTTTATTTGAACACAAAATGAAAAACTCATACAATGTATTGAATTGATTTGGTCAAAGTCAGTTATTATTTGTCAAACGTGAGTCATGGAGAACGAATTATATTATGAGAAAATTGTCAAAACAAAAGGAAAAACAGTTTCTTTGTTGCTATAGTATAAATAATTTTTGTCCCATTTTTGTCTTAATTATCTTTTCTATTTTTAAAACTTAATGAGATAAATAGTCTTAGGCATCAAAAATATAAAAATAGAAACAATTGATGAAATATCCATATAAACAAACTGATATTTTTTTGGGTTGAAAAACTTGTTAAATTAAAAAATTCAATTATGTTCTACGGAAAGTAGATTTCACCTTCTATAAAAAATAGCATGGTAGAAATTGAATTCTACATTAAACCAGTGATTCTACTTTTTCTAGAACCAATAATCTACTTTTATAAATAATTCTATATATGAAGAATACAAATTCTACCAATTGTAATGGAATCTACAATTATTAAGAATGCAACTATTACTTTTATGAGCAATTCTAAAATTTTAGGAATACGAAATCTAGACATAACTCAAAAAGCTACTTATAGTAGAATATGCTTATGAAATTTTTTCCTGATTTCTAATTCTACAGATAAGATAAACATGATTATCAAAATTTTTGAAAGTTAGTTATGAAAATATTCTAAAATATTTCTAATTTTCCTAAAAACGTGTAAAGGCGATTTTCCTTGTCAATTTTTTTTTTTTAAAATTGATCTAACTTTCCTAAAACGTATAGAGGCGATTTTCCTTGTCAATTTTTTTTTTTTAAAATTGATCTAACTTTCCTAAAACGTATAGAGGCGATTTTCCTTGTCAAAAAAATTGATTTAACCTTTTTTGTTTTAATTTTTTATTTTTGATATATAGAAAATTATATTGGGGATTTTCTTGTTTTATTTTTTTATTTTTTATTATCAAAAATTATATTTATTTTTTTTATTTAAATCATTTTTAAATTATATTATTTGATTAATCAAGGATTAGTTTTGGGATTATGAAAAAGTCTATACTATAGGGACAAAATAATGTTGGTTTATAGTATATAGACAAAGAGACTGTTTTTTTCATTCTATTTTGGTAAATCTTATATATTAAAACAGAAATCACAACTTTGTTTATGTGTGATTTTTCTTATTTGGACCATCTCTTAATTTTTAAAATTATTATAACAATTCTAATCTGTGTTGGTACATGAATGCATTATTCGGTTACCATATTATCTATTAAATAATATGTATCGCTGAAAAATAGGGATTTTACGGAACCATCTAACGAATCCAACCCATTTTTCAGTTACCAATCCATATAACAACTTTTATTTATCCCCACAGAAAATATGAAACTAAGAATTACATCATATAAATATATTATATCACGTCATTGTATTAAGATTTATTAATATACATATATCAATTTTTGATGTAAAAAAAACACCAATTCAAGAACATAACCCTTGCGTACAGAGCCATCATGCTAGAGAAATTCTTTTACTTTTGCATACACATAATATATATTATATCATTGTTTTAAACTCTAATATATTTGACCAAAAAACTCTAATATATATATATATATTAATTATATATCCTATATTTTCCCGAAACTATATATATATGCTATCTTTCATGTTGGAAAATACATAACAAGTAACTGTAGGGTTTACCAAAAATTGTAAGAAGATTATAAACAAAACTCTGCTCTCTTTCTAAACAAGTTTTAGTTTGTGTAAATGTAGATAGGTGCAACATTGAGCTAACGAGTGACTCTACTCTTCTAACCATTTGAATTACATACGACCAAATTATATCAGGATTATATCAGTAGTTCAAATCGGTTATCAAATATCATTTGAATACAGATAACAACTTAATAATATATATATATATATTAAAATATATCTTTACTATAAAAACATTTACATTATATATTACGTCCAAAAAGGGTATATTATTTGCACCTATAACAATATACGAATATTATTTATAATAGAATATGAATACTGAACATGATCATACAATATACTACCTTTAAGAAAAATTTCAAAATCATTACCATTAATATATGCTAAATTCTAAAATCTAGTAAGAATAACTCAACAAAAATAAATCATTTTTGAAAATATAAATTTTTATATCAATAAAAATAACAATAATATTATGTAATATATATTATGTTTTTTTGTCATCAACTTAAACAGAATTATACTGACTCTGTAAACTAAACCGGGAACTCCGCATCCATATGAACTCCTCATACTGACTCTGTAATATATACTATGTTATTTTCCCAGAAATGCAATTAAATCATAATACACCGTATAATAATATATTACAGCATTGCCAAATTCATATATTAATTTGAACCAAAAATATAATATATTATTTTAAAATTTAAACCAAAAAATTCAAATAATGTAAAACAATAATATTACGAGATAAATATTGTCAAAATAAAATTTATAACGAAATACATAAAAATAAAGTGATAAAATTTAATAGAATCTATAAAATTATAAAAATAATTTATAGAAATAAAAAAATAATAGATTAACTAATTTTCATAGAAATTTAATTCAGAAATTTAATTAATTATAGGAATATAATAAATATTTTTAGTTCATAATTTAGTGTATATATTTAGTGAAATTTATTACAAAATTTTTTAATAATAATTTGGATATATATTTTTTTAAGTTTTAAACTAGATTTTGACCCGCGCTTCGAAAGCGCGGGTTTCTTCGGATTATAAATAAAATTTTGATATATATTATAAAAGTCATATTATCTTGAAAAATAATTTTTTAAAATTATATAATTTATGAATTAGTTTTTCTTAAGATTTTGTATGTACACTTTTATATAACCTTTTCTTAGGCACACACTTTACCAGGCCCAAAAAATCAAACCAAAGCCAATTCGAAAATACATGTACGATTTGTAGTGTTGAGTTCGCGGATCAACCCCCGCAGACCCGCGAATCATTTTTTGATTCAAAAATGCAACCTGCATAACCCGCAAACCAAAAATCTTATATCCGCACCCGCCCTGCCAAAATTCGCGGGTAATATAATTATATTAACAAATAATATTTTGATTAAATATTAATTATTTTTTGAAAAAATAATATCAAAATAATGCATTTATAAGTAAAATTATATATATATTTATAATATTTTATATATTTTTACGCAAATAATTATTTAAAAAATCTTTTAAAAAAAATGCGGGTTGGCGGTTACCCACAACTCATATTCGGCTGACCCACACCCACCCCGCTTAAACTAACATCAACCCGCACCCGCATTGAAATTTTTTAAATCGATCGACCCGCACCCGCCCTGCGGTGGGTCAAACGGGGTGAGACCCGCGGGCTTTGATTAAAATTCCCAGCTCGAACGGTTTGGGATCCAGATCTAGGAAAAAGTATCTACTGGGTATCTTTTTGGATCTGCGGGTGTCTGTTCGTTTGGGTCTACCCGAGACCTAATTGGGTACCCATAGTACATAAACTGCTTTGCGTATGTTATGCATATTTGGTTATCTTGAATATTTTTTGGTATTATATATATTTGTTTAACTTGTATGTTCGAGTTTTTGGTTATTTTTTTGGGTTTCAGGTAAAATTTCATAATTTTAAAGAGATATTTCATGTACTGAGATAAAATTTTGGGTACTTTTCGGTTCTCGGATCAGATTTCTGGTAAAACTTCAGATCTTTTTGGGTATTTAAATAGTTTTGGGTATTTTTTTTGTTTTCAATTATCTTTTTTGTGTTTCCGGTATTATTCAGTTTTTCAGATATTCTTACTTTTTTTGTACTTAAATACCTGAATCGATCCAGAATCGTTATGTACACAAAAACTACAAATATTTAATCTGTATTTGAATTATTTACTCGAACTGACTTGAATCCAAAAGGAACCAATCCAAACTCAAACCAAAATTTTAAATACCTACATAAATCCAAATGTTTAGGAACCGAAGAATCTGAATCCGCAAGAAACTGATCTGTACCTGACCCAAAATTCCAAATGCGCATGCTTACTCTCTCATTATGTTTTATATGCATTTTATAAGAGTTATATTTGTTGAGTTTGTGAAACTTCATATTTGCTCGTTAAATTTTTGGGTAATTTAATAATATAGATTCGTATTGTTTTTAATAATTTTAATCCTATCATAAATAATAAAAAAAAACTTAAGCATAAATTTACAAACAAATAAAATATAAATGGATTAAGTACTGCAGTCAAACCCGAACAATAAACCAAATGATTGATCGAACAATTTAACAATTGCAATTAAGTGATCTTTCCTAAGATGTAGGTGTATGAGTCCATGTTAAACGATTTTGCTGCATTTTAAATTAAGTGTATATTACCTAGATTGTTGTGTGCGATTTGTTGGGCTAGTTGATCCCATTATTTTAGGCTTGATTACATATATACTAATCTAATCTATTAAAATAGAGTCCTATTTTTTATCTACTGATACAAGTTGTCATTAATTTTTGGATCCTTTAAAAAAACGTTACATGCCACTTATATAATTATCATCAAATTTACTTAAACTAAACCAATAAACCAATGGACATTTAAACTCTAATTCGGTCATTTAATAAACCAACCCCTTATTAAATTATAGATTGGGCCTATTGGAAATTGAAATTTTACATTACGTGTATTACGTATGCCAACAAAATTTATATTGGACCTGGTCAATACACCATTTCATTATATAAATTCTTCAATTGCATCGTTTGTATAAAAAATTAAAGAGTTTCTCTTCAGTCTCTATTGCTACTTTTTTCATGCAATAATGTCATGTTCTTCCCTCCTTTATAATGATTAGATTTGTATCTGTAATATGGCATCCAAACCAAAATCTTCTCTTCGGTTAGAGTTACATTAACCTTTCATTATGAACACAGCATTTTCAAAATAGCATGAATCATATAAACATTAGATCCGGTTCCATGTCACAACACATGTTGTTGACTTTTGTATGTCATAGCACAACATACAGTTTATTTTAAATATATAATATTACCAATAGTTTGTAGTGTATATATATAGTGTATTTTGTAATTTAGCTATTTAAAGCTATTCAATAAATATTTAAATACATTAATTATCAAGAATATTCCAACCAAGTTAAGAATCAATTTTATCAAATCTAAATTCTAACATGTTAAACAAACAAAATATCTTTTATCTACTTAATTCGTTTTCATTTATTTTTCTTATTTAGTTATATTTAAAAAGTTAGCTTCATATTTGCAAAAGAAATTCCTTCTATTTCGAACACATTATTTGTGAACTTCCTATCTACATTATTTAGATTTCATACCCTAACATCTTATAACTAATCATAAAATAAATGGAAATCAAAATATAATATTGATCCTATAAAATTCCGAAGTTAGAATGTATCGAACTATCCTCATTATACCTAATATTTATTATCAACTCACTATAAATAATCTTCCACCACTTAGATAATTTTACACATCACGATTTATTAAGTTTATAAATTTATGAATTTTAATTACTTTTCTTTGTGGGCCTACTTCGGTTTTAAAAACGTACATAAATAAAACCTAAAAAAAAAAAGAGAACTGGGATTTGTAGTACCACATTATTAAAAAATAAAATAAAAAAAGTTGCATCCCTATATTTAATAAACAAATTATTTAGAATAGATAATTTTGTATAAAGTAAATTAAAATGTACTTTAAACAAAAATTAACTCTTTAGTTGTAGGGCTGGGCAAAAATTCCGAATCCAAAGAACCAAGCCTAACCCGATCCAAAAAAATACCAACCCGAACTGAAATTGATTAAATATCTGAATGGGTTCAAAATTTTGTTATTTAGAGAACCAAAATCATACCCGGCCCGAACCGAAGTATTTTGTATCCGAAAAATATTTATATACCTAAATATATTAATTATTTTTAGATTTAATATATATTAGAAACATCCAAAATATACAAGATATTTTTATGTTGTCCAAAATATATAATATACTTGAAAATATATAGACATAAACAAAATTAAATGTGTAAAATAGCCAAAATATACTCAAAATACCAAGAATATTTGAAATATCTATTGATTCTCTATCCAAATGTTCAAATCGAACCAATTTATATGTTAAGTTTACATAGTTTGACATATGTTATTCAAATTTATATGTATTATATAATGAATTTAAAGTACATAATGAATTTTAAAATTTTTAAAATAATTTATATGGGTTATCCGAACCAAAATCGAACCCGAACCAAAATTTAGAAATACCCAAATAAGACTGAAATCTTGGATACCGAAAACTCGAACCCGAATAGACCCGAACAGAAACCTGAATGGGTACCCGAACGTCATCTCCTGTATGCGCTAATAGGATAGATATTACAATTAATAACCAACTAAATCAACAAATTAATTATGAACATCTATACTATTAAAACTAAAACCACATACAATATTAAAACACACATCAAGACTATACATGTAGAGAAAATATAGTATATACAAATAAATATGTTTTCAAAATATAATAAATTTGATAATTATATAGTATAGATTAAAAAAATTCACGAAAAGTAGAGAAAGAAGTTTTCCGCGCATAGCGCGGGTCTGTATCTAGTAACTAATTTAGTTATTGGAAAAATATGAATTTAATAAATGTTCTGATCCAACCTAGACTATTTCTAAGTAGATAAAAATTGATTCTGTTTTAATAGTATTGATTATTATATTTTGGTAAATGTTGCGAGTGATTGAATAAGCTTGACATTAAAGCATATTGTAGTCCATATAATAGAAAAAATACATTATCTAAGAAATACGTGTATTTACAAATATAGATGTAGTAATATACTAAATGGTAAGTTTTATAAGTAAATAATTTAGAAAAAATATTATGTATATTGTACATAATTATTAAATTATAAGTTACTTATTTAAGATACACACCATATATAAGTTATAAATAATTAAAAATCATAAAATTTAAAAATACAAAACTATTTATAAAATACCTGTGTGGTATTATACAAAATATATTAATTAGTTCGATAAATAAATTCAAATACAATATGATAAATATATAATAAGAAGCGACAAATACATATGACGGTTTTAAACAGCTGATTAGTTACAATATATAAAATATAAAATTACTGTATTAGAAATAGTTATATAAAAAAATAATATAGATTTACGTTTAAAATATATACCACAAATGATCTAAAATAAATATATTTGTACATAAAACTGAGAAAATACCCGCGCGGTTGCGTGGATCAAGATCTAGTCAAGATCTAGATAATATCTCGACTTTGCAATTGTATCATTATTTTCTTACTCTTTGGTATAATCTTATCATTTTAATTCTTTGAAATATTCAATTTTCCATAGTTTATATATTACGGTTCTATCATTAACAACCAATATATTTACTTTTGTTTGACCATCTCAATTGTAAAAAGGTTAACGAAGTAGACCGTTGCTGTTCCAAAAAACGATTTGGATAACCATGTAGAAGAAAACACTCAATCGCTTCATAACCCTTGTGATTACAATGTGAACAAAACTGATTTGGATCCGACTTCGTTGACTTGTAGCAGCATCAACCAATGGTGGATAAGGTGTTGAAGACTCTGTTTGAACAAAAAAAACATACAGCTTCATTTTTATCTTCTTTCACACGCATAGTAGAAATAGTTTGTTCAGCTCATATAACACGAGAGTAGAGCGAGAGTAAACAGAATTTAGATTGGGAAGATGTTCGTCATCAATTATCATACCAAAATGAGTTTCATCAGGGCTGAAAAGAAACTTGTGAATTTGAGCATCCTCTCGTTCTTTCTCGATTGATGTAGATGTAGAACAAGTACACATAGTAGCAGTAGTAACATTCTAAAGCTCTTCCCAGAGCTTAGAAATCCAACCATAATACTCAGGGACTAATTGATCGTTTTGTTTGCAATTAGTGATATCATCCTCAAACATGTGTTTACTGATTCTTTTATAACAGAGAATCATCATTGCATTGATTCCTAAAGCTTGAATGCATCAGGAACATGAGTAATAGTTGATAAGACTTGGCATGCAGGTTCAGGTAGTTCAAGTCACATAGTTTGGAATTCGGTTAGTTCGGATCAACCAAAATCTCACAGAATTGAACCAGAAAAAGTTCAGTTCAGTTCGGTATTCATGTAGTTCAGTTTTTAAAAATTTTACTAAAACAAATCAAAGTTATTGGTTTCAATTATATTTCGGTTAAAAGTTTGGTTAAATTCGAGTAATTTTGGACAATTTTGATAGTTTGGTTAGTTCATTTAGTTAGGTTTAATACGGTTTAATAGTAAGAAGAGATTTAGAGATTTATGTGGAAGCTGATAAAAAACGTTTGATCGAAGAATCAATTATACTCTAATTCTCTAGACATTATTCGCAAACTAATTTTGACACATGTCTTCCCTACAATCACTTTCACTAAATAAATGTGACATGGCATAATAGGAATTATGACATGGCTTATGCTTAATATGACATAGACAATTAAATTTAATGATAATTTATAATTTTGGTAACTTTTAGAATATGGTAGTAAATTATACATCATCATTAAGTATATATATTCAAATATGACATTAAATAATATAATAATAGAAATATAATATTTTACAATTTTTGAAACATTATTCATTTCTATTTTTATAATTATACAATTTTATTACTAAAAATATTTTCAAATTTTTTTAAAATTTTTTAAAAAATATTTTTTAGATCATAATATTATTAGTTTCTTTTATAAATTTACAAATTTTAGAAATACTGTTTAGTTTTACTTTTTGATAATTATACAACTTTTATTTCAATTTTATTAATTTTATACAAGTTGATTTAATTTATTTTATCCAAAAGAAATAGATAAAAATCTATAATTGTAAATATATACATATATAATATTAAATATAATTTTAAGTAAACAAAATTGTTTATTTTATCTTAATTTTATGTTCAATTAAATCAAACTTTATATTAAATATTAGTAAGAAAATACTTAAATCTAAAATAAAAATAAATTTATTTTTAAATATAATTTAAATCTAAAAATTGTATTACTCATACGGTGCAGGAAAACTGGTGCACAAAGATAAATATATATACATACAGATAGATCCTAATCATGGAGAATGTATAGTAGATAACCCCAAATGAACTACGTACTTATATTAATAGGAAATCTCTTTAATCTTTATCTCAATAAATAAACTTTAATTATTTTTCAGAGTTCAGTAACTAACTGGCCAAGCAAATTTATTTATTTATTTTCATGAGGAAATGGTTAACTTGTTCCCATTTCTTTATCTCATAATTACCGCCATGCTTGATAATTTAATATCATTGATCCGAAGAACATACAAACCAATATGGAATCATTATATCCTTCATTTTCTATTTACATTTTACTTTTGTATATAAATATATGGTGGTTAAATTATTATTTAAATTAAAAATACATTAACTTGTCACTATTTGTCATCACGGCTTCAGCTGCCAAAGTTGCAATAATGAAGGTTGGTGTGCATATGTTTTTTTTTTTGCGCTAGATATTTGACTGTAGGAGTCAACAAGTCGGCTTGTGCATAACCTTTTGATTATCTATAGAAATGAATTTGCTTATTTATCATGTTCTCCATATTTTTAGGTAATTTCACTTATTTGTCATGTTTTAATAATTTTAACTATGAATCATTGAATCATTAATTTCAATTTATAATATTGACTATTATTTGATAAGTGAATTTGTTTATTTATCATATTCTCTATGATTTTAGGCTAATATTATTTGAGATGTGAATTTGCTTATTTATCATGTTCTCCATAATTTTAGATAATTTTGCTTATTTGTCATGTTTTAATGATTTTGACTATGAATCATCATTTTAAATTTATACTATTTTTGACTACTATTTGAGAGGCGAATATGTTTATTTGTCATGTTCTCTATGATTTTAGGCAATTTTGTTTATTTGTCATATTTTAATGATTTTGATTATGAGTCATCAAATTAAATTTATAATATTATTTAAATTTTATAAAATAAGTATAAATCAGAATTATGATACAATTCCAAATATTTGCTCCATAATTTTAGGTAATTTTATTTATTTTTTATTTTCTTGTGATTTTAACTGATGAGTCATCATTTTAAATTTATACTATTATTTAAATTTTATAAAATAAGTAATAATAAGGATTATGATAGAATTCTAAATATTTTGCTTAATGTTTTAGGTAATGTTTTTATGTATCATTCTTTTATGATTTAACTCATAAATCATCAATTTAAATTTATACAATTATTTGAATTTTATAAAATAAGACAAAAAAGAATTATGATAGAATTCTTAATATTTTGTTAGACCCGATCTTTAATATCATGTTTGTTATATTAATATATGTAGCATAATATGCATCAATTAATGTGTAAGAGCTTTTCATTAGTGAAAATATTATAATATGTAAATACTATATAATATTCGTAATTTAATTATTATTGATCAAAACTTTAAGATTTTCATAATTTTCAAACAAATAATACCAATAACTAAGTCCGTTACTATGTGCCGTTGGGTTAATTTCATCTATTATAAGTATAACACGTATTATATCCTTAGTACATGTATAAATAAGATAAGTAGAAATAAGAGTTATTAGAACACAATTCTAAAATAAACAAAATTATTTTATGTATTATAGTATATTAAATAATTTGTAGGCAGTCCTTAAGATAATATTTTATAGAATATGTGGCTTAATGTTTTGATATGTGTTAGTTTATTTTGAATAGCTAATTTAAGGTTTGTTATAATAAACTGATATTATATATGATTGCAGTTTACATGATTTATGGAAATATAAATATGTAGTTATAAAATAACAAAATTATCTACATCCCAAAGTTTCTTCAATTATCTGAATTTATAGATAAATTTTGACTAGAACCCTAACTTAATAATTAATATTTGGTAAATTCCGAAATAAATTTATATTACACATCCAAGTAATATAAAATATTTTCAAAACCTACGATTTTCTGAATTTGACATAAATATTGTATATAACTCATATATGATGGGTTCTATTCTGAATTTTACTTTTTCATAATTATGTAATAAAATTTTATGCTAACCGATTAAAAGTTCAATATAGTTTTTTTTGTCAACAGATTTAGTTTTCGAAATTATTATAAATTTTAAAAATATACAAAGTTTATTTACCGCAAGTAATATTTAAATGATATAATTCCACAATATCACAGGAAGTTATCTAGTTCTAACTATTTATGAACAGATATCTTTAATTAATCATAAAATGGGTAGATACCATTCAAATTGAGTCTATTTAGTTAACAAGTTTGAGTAAGAAATGATTGACACAAAACAGGTCTGATTTGTGGATAAATGTTTGTTTTACAATCTTATATATATATATATATATATATCAGTTTTTATAAAATTGTAGACACTTGTCAATCAGTGACTTGGCCTACTTTACGCGTTACTTTTAATAAATTTTGTAAGGAAATTATAGACGGCACTAAAGCTAAGGCCATCCACATTAGTGAATCTCACCCATGTTAGATCCCCAATGCAAAAATATTATTGTTTTTTGTTTTTTTTCTGTTTGATTTTTATAAAAAAAAAAATTAACTAATCGGATCAATCGTGGGCCGCCACGTGGCGTGAGGTCCAGAAACAATGTTGATCCAGGTTCACTAGAAAGAACTTTGTCGAGACAGTATCAACAGATGGACATTATTATAATATTTTTCTTTTTTGGTATGTGTGTGAACCTGAGGGAAAATCCCTCGATGTGGATGCCCTAATACTCCATATTATTAGTTGAATTTGTTGAGCTAGCTAGCATATATTCGTCAAACAGAGAACACGCAGTAACTTTTTCGTGTTCAATCAATTATGTTGCATGAAACAATTAGAAGTGGGTTTGTTGGTATATTAATTCAAACTATCAAAGCCAATAAGCTATGCAATCAATCAGTAGGACCAGATTGTCCATTACTACAGAATTACAACATATATATATATATATATATATATATATTATCACTTTTCAAACCACTAACCTCGTTAATTTACTAGACAAGTACCAATTTGCTTCCGTCCGTCCTATAGTTAAACCTATATACTGCTAACTAAGCTAAGCTCAAGCATGTAGGAGAATCTTTTCTTTAATGTTGTTACCAACTGTTCCAATGAAAAGAATACTAAGTTTTGTTCTCACCGGACAAGAAACTGACAAGAGAAACAAAGTTCCCCACGTGGTTTAGTCTTCTAGGGCTTTTGTAATGATTAGTGATAAGAGACTTCTAGCTTCGACGAAATCTGTCTTCATGCCACGTGGAATGCGTACATTTGCCCATCCACAGGGCACATAATCCATTTAGCTAAATTGGACCAATTTTTACTGTTTTAAAAGTGCCTTCCTTGCGCAGCCGACATACATTAGGTCAATTAAGGAGGGCATGATAACGAATATGTATTATTAGTTGTCGTAGAAGAAAACTAAAGCAAACCCCGCGTTTATTTTACCAAAAAACTCAAGTATCTTAAAGAAAAAAAATTGTGTTGTGTTGTTCGTTTATAATTAGCAAGGTCTTAAAAATCGATTTATATGGCGTCTAAGCATCCGATCAGACGGCAAATCGACCATTACCACAATGATTTTCTTAAAGTCTGATTTTAAACAATTTAAATCGATTTAAACCGGTTAACTGGTTAAATCAAGCAACAATGTTAGTGAAAGTCTAAAGTTTGTTTGATTTTTCTTCTGTATATCTAACTTTTTAAAATTACCAAAATTATGTTATAATTAAATCCAAAATTGAGAAATATCTAATAGAAATTATTTATCAATGTTTAGATCTTACTTATGTCTCCGATTAATCCACTTAGTTGTTAGGCGTATACAAAGCGCATAGTAATCTTTCATATATTTAATAATCACTGATAGCTTTTATGTGTTGCTTTATTATAATAAGTGTGAACACATTAGAAGTTACAATAAATATTAATTGAAAATAACTTAAGGAAAAACATAGTGAACAACCATTCAAATTTTAAGAGAAGTTTTTAACAAAATAAATAAGGACAAGTATAGTTTCCATATTGCTGATATAACACAATAGAGAGTGAAATTCACATTCTACAAAACAGTATTGAAGTAAATATAATTGGAAGCTTACTGAAATTAGAGTTTTAAGGATTTCAGAACATTCATTAGTTGGTTCTACTTAACTAGCAAATTATAGAATAGCCATGTATATAATAATTATCAAGAGATGATCTTAACATTGCATGATGAATAGTGTAAGTTTAATATACTAGCTAGTTGGGTGGATATGATTTTAAAATTTTCAGAGTAAATTAGAAAGCTTCTGCCACCTATGGCAGGCGTATGTAGGATAGTATAATTCGATGTCTAGTCCATTTTATACATTGTATTAGAAATTTATTAACGCTATATGTTTTAGGCTCTAAATTAACATTTGTAAAAGGGCATGTCTCAACAATTGAGCCCTCTTCTTCTTTTTGACATCAAACATGGTCCAAAAGTTTCCTTATAATATATCTCTAAATTTTCTTCTATAATACAGCATTAAAAACATAACATTGTGTACACACTAAACTATAAATATATCAATGGATTCATTTATTGTAGTCCGTAATTCATAACTGTAGCGTAAAATTTCAGCAGGATCTACATGACAAACATTTTTGGTATTTTTGTCAACTATAATGCATGGTAGGCTTAGGTATTCGGAACATCTGGTCGCCTTTGGGCCGGTTCTTGTCAGATTATGATATTTCGGGTCTAAGAAATTTGAATTCAATAAGTATTCTTAATTTTTCGGTTCAGTTTCGGGTTGGTTTCTGTCGGGTCGATTAGGATGTTGATTTTTAAAAAATATCAAAAGACATATACTTTTTGGATTCGTGTTCGTTCAGATGTTTAGTACCCAAAAGGACCTAAAATACCCAAACTGGAACCAAAGACCTAAAAATACCTAAAATTTTTCAATTATCTGGAAAATATCAAATTTGTACTCGAAAACTGACATTAAAACCCGAAAATATCCCCAAATTTTTATCCAAATACCCTAATTATATTTCTAAAAATCTAAAATTTACCTGAAACCCAAAACTATAATCGAATACCCAAACCCAAAATTTTAGAAAAAATATCCATAATACAAAAAATAAACCAAATTATAATATCCAAATATATTTAATACAGTAATATTTTAGAATTTTGTGTACCCAATCAGGCTTCGGATAGGACCTGGACCCGAGCATGTACTTATGAGTCCTGAAAAAAATATCTAACAAATTAATTTGGTTTTACCCGAATCCGATCCGAACCTGTTTTTAGATCGGTTTTGGGTCGGATTTTCGGATCCGAGTAAAATATTCAGGCCTAAAGCATTTTTAAGATTTAATGAAGAGGATAAGATAGAAAAAAATCAGAGAGCACTGTATCAAATTTTTTAATAAATAATTTTTTAATTAAGTTAAATATATAAAATATTTTATTTCGAACTTGTCATATATGATTATTTACTTATGGTTGTTGGCCAATAGGAACTCACCAAAACTTACATGGTTGTTTTATATATACACATGAGTATATAATAGCATTAAGTGTGGAATATATAGGAATAATTTGGACCCAGTGTCGAATAAATAATCGACAAGAGACAAGGTGGGATAAGAAAATGATACTTTCTACTTTCTAGGATCATGGACTTTGCTTTTGCTTCACTTCTATGCTTCGTTTCAACAACACATATATTAAATAAAGAATAAACTCCAATGCATTTCGCTGTATTGGTGATTTTAGTTTAGCAGAAAAACAAACCTTTGCCCTAAAGTCCATAATCTCAGCCGCAGAACATCCCTAACCTAAAGCTATACTGTATTATTAATATATCATACGAATTTGGTTAGTTAATTAGTTACCAAAACTTCCACACAATTCTCTAGAGTATTTCCACACAAAAAGAACAACAACTTCGTCTAATAACTAACAAATAAGATATATTAGTAATATGTTCTAATTATCACTGTCAACAGTTCAACTCAAGGCAAATTAATTTATTCCAGAGGTCCTATATAAGAGCTGAAAACTTTTAATGATTTCACAATAATTTTAAATCAAAAATACAAAACATAATATTTAATAAAATATGATAATATAAATGTATTTTTGTGAAAAGAAAATGAATGTATTTTTTCTTTATTTCTTTATTATTCTTTTGAGGACTGGCCTACCTTTTCTTTATTATTTCATCGTTATATAATAAGCTGAGATTTATAATGTAACAACCCGTCCCACAGATCCTAGGTTAGTTCGTAGAGCATCGACTTTTAACTTTTCACCTGTGAGTCCTAATTGACTTTCTAAATAGGTTCTTTGTGCATTTGCAAATCAATTGGTGACAACTTATACAATGGAAGATTGCTAAATGGTGAGATTTTGGGTTCGAGAAACGTCAAATGTACCAATAACCTACCTAGGAAATAAGTGAGGGCTTACAAGTGAGGGGTTGGGATAGATCTTTGCAGAGCTAGTCTGGAGTCCGCGGAACGGGTTGTCACATATAAGTTATCCAAAATTATATAATTTTATAGGTGAAATTAATATATTTTTTTTTAGATTTTGATGAAATTTTTTGCCAAAGTATTTTCTTGTTGGGTAAAGTTTTGTTCACCTTGTAGAAAATCATACGAAGAAAACGAGAAAACGAGAAAACGGGATGGAACCCACACGACCCAAGAACAAATTGTGAGACTAATGATCGAAGCCTATCTCACGCCGGGCCGTCAGCCACCACGTCAGCAACTTCCATATGTGAGCCCCAAAGTACACTATTACTGGTCGACTCACAGCTTATCAAAATGCATACAAATTTATCAAACTATAGAAAAGAAGAAAATTCAGATTCAATCTTGTCAAAAATATAGAAAAGTTACAAACTTGTCAACTTTAAATTGGATGAAGACTATAACTCGAGTCATAAGCTTTCAAGTATTCTTCTCCAAGATTATGTTTATCAAATGAATCGAACCAAAACGGACGCTAGCTAGTATACGTCCATCCGATAACTTTTTATTTGCCAAAGGATGTTCTAATAGAATGTGTGAATATTATATATATAGAGTACAATAATTACCTTTGAAAAGTATCATATGTATATATTATTCACTGATATCATTGGATATATATATAACAGGGTAGTCTTGAAGAAGATACACGCACTTTGACAATAATTAAGATATCTGATCTCCACATTTGCTTTCGTTGGAAATGATCATATAAATACAAAATGCATACATATGACAATTCATATTTTGAAAGTGACTTTTGAATTTGCATAAAGAAAGACTTTTGAAGTCTTTCGAACCTTTTGTTTGAATTCCACAAATAAACTGCGACGCTGAAAGTAAAAGATCTTATTGTTACTGCCGCTGGAAGTAAACTTGTGGCGTCGTGAAATTTACTCGTCAAATATGCGATATGTGAGAAAGCTGAAAGAAACAAAACATATGGGCTAGAGTTTGGTTGAAAATTGAAACATGAAACTCTTGCACGGCATGCTATATTTTTCATAATTTTAAACAGTTTTTTTATCGTGGATCTTTGGGAAATATTTTGTTGTTAAGTTGTTTTTGAAACTGTTAATTGTGTTTTCAGTTGCCGCATCTCAGTAATCATGTAATAGCTAGCAATTCTTCTAGATAATTTAACAAAGTATGTTCATATAACTTTAAGTTTTTTTTTCCTTTGTGACGTACATTATTCAAATGTTTTAACATTAAAAATATAATTTAAAAACACAAAAAAATTGGTATCAGATTGTTCATAATTCTATACTGTATAGTATTGGTAGCATCAGTTTATGTTACGTGGTGTACAATTTAAAAGTTCAGCTCAGAGATGATATCCAAATATACAATTCATATGATGAAGAAATTTGTAACCAATGAATATTTTCCCTTTATTTCAAAATAATAATTTGAAAATGAAATATCGATGTACATTCCCCAAACATGCATTAGATTTAGAAAATCACAAGAGTAAATAATTGGGGTTCGAACGTTACATTATGTGTATATACAATACCCATTGGGGGCAATGCCTTAGATAGCACACGTACAAACTATAATAAAAATAGCACAAGAGGAGAAAAATCCTCAAAATAGCATTAATTGTTTTGTTAACAAATAGTCAAATAGCATTAATTAATGGTTAAAATAACTAAATTACTCTAAACCTTAAAACCCTAATTTCACCTCCTAAATATGAAACCTTAATAAAACTTAATCATTAACCCAAACCCAAATATATACTCAAATTTTTTATTTGTTAATACTTTTGAATTTTTTTATGTGCTACTTTTAGAACAAAATGAGTTTAAGTGATATTTTAGGGTATTTCTCTATCCATTTTTATCGTAAAAGTTGAAATCATCATATATCTGAAACCATAGAACTTCTTATTTTTTATTGGACTAACATATACATGAATTATCGGCCAAGATGATAACTCTAGACTAGATGGAACGGTATACACCACGATCTGTTGTGTTTGTGATAAAAGAGTTAATGTTCGTCAGGAAATATATTTTTTTCACTTTAGACGGTCTCCACCAAAGCTGGTGGATGGTAATAGAGGTTGACATCCATCTCTCTCTCTCTCTCAAAATCTTGCTTGAGCCCTCTTATCCGCCTTTCATTTCTCCGAAGCTTTTGCACAAAAAAGTATCTCAGTTGAGGTTAAAGCACACTGAGAGACTATGATTGAGAATGACATAGAGAGAGAGAGAGGTAAGTATAGATTATTAGGACACGGCTGTCTGCTTTTTATTCTTGTGTCTTCTCTTTTTCTCCTCCATCATCACCTGATTTTCTTTATTTAAACTTACTCTCTTTTCTCTTTTCCTATCGTCTCTCTCTCTCTCTCTCTTAACTTTCTCTTGGGATTCGATCTCTTTCCGGTGGCTATTCCCGATGATAACTGTCAAATCTTCTCCATTTGCATAACATCTCCTTTTGGGTTAGCTATCTCCCTCTCTATCTATCTTTACCGCTAACTCTATTGTGTATTTCATGAGTGGTCGATCTTTGCAAGTACAAGAGGAAGATTCAGTTGAATCTAGTCACATACAATAACTAAGACTCGGACTTTTTAAAGGGGTTGATTTGAATCTGCCTGTATTCGAGTTAGCTGAGGTAGAGAGTCTACTTGCTTTTTCTTTTGTTTCCACAAGATAATAAGACACAAACTTGTAATCACAATATAATTAGCTGGAAAATCCTTTACACAAATGAATGTATAACAGAATAAACAGTATTTTTGCTTCAAATTCTTCCATATTTTTTCTTCAAAAACAAATGAATGTCCAATATATATATATAGAGTACAATAATTACCTTTGAAAAGTATCATATGTATATATTATTCACTGATATCATTGGATATATATATAACAGGGTAGTCTTGAAGAAGATACACGCACTTTGACAATAATTAAGATATCTGATCTCCACATTTGCTTTCGTTGGAAATGATCATATAAATACAAAATGCATACATATGACAATTCATATTTTGAAAGTGACTTTTGAATTTGCATAAAGAAAGACTTTTGAAGTCTTTCGAACCTTTTGTTTGAATTCCACAAATAAACTGCGACGCTGAAAGTAAAAGATCTTATTGTTACTGCCGCTGGAAGTAAACTTGTGGCGTCGTGAAATTTACTCGTCAAATATGCGATATGTGAGAAAGCTGAAAGAAACAAAACATATGGGCTAGAGTTTGGTTGAAAATTGAAACATGAAACTCTTGCACGGCATGCTATATTTTCATAATTTTAAACAGTTTTTTATCGTGGATCTTTGGGAAATATTTTGTTGTTAAGTTGTTTTTGAAACTGTTAATTGTGTTTTCAGTTGCCGCATCTCAGTAATCATGTAATAGCTAGCAATTCTTCTAGATAATTTAACAAAGTATGTTCATATAACTTTAAGTTTTTTTCCTTTGTGACGTACATTATTCAAATGTTTTAACATTAAAAATATAATTTAAAACACAAAAAATTGGTATCAGATTGTTCATAATTCTATACTGTATAGTATTGGTAGCATCAGTTTATGTTACGTGGTGTACAATTTAAAAGTTCAGCTCAGAGATGATATCCAAATATACAATTCATATGATGAAGAAATTTGTAACCAATGAATATTTTCCTTTATTTCAAAATAATAATTTGAAAATGAAATATCGATTGTTACAAGCTAAACAAAATACATGAAAGCAGATGATTTTCCCTAAGATCTGTTATTAGTGAGAAATAATAATTTTTATGAGATGATAAGCCTAGAGATGCCAATTAGTTCACATATGCAGTTTTCATTATATCTAGCATATATATATATGAACTTTCTTCGCATGATTTTTAAGATGGGATAATTTCTTCAGTCTATTACCATATGCTTTCTTTTTCAGACAACTACCATATGTTCATAAGAATTGATTATTTTATTTATTTCTCTTCCATGTTCAAGATTACTATGAATCTAATCTCATTTGATTGGCTTAATCGGACATTGTATTTTCCATCTTTCTTAAGATTTATATCGAAAGTTTTTCTTTTGTTTCCACAAGATAATAAGACACAAACTTGTAATCACAATATAATTAGCTGGAAAATCCTTTACACAAATGAATGTATAACAGAATAAACAGTATTTTTTGCTTCAAATTCTTCCATATTTTTTTCTTCAAAAAAACAAATGAATGTCCAATATATATATATATATATATATATATATATAATGTTCATGTGTGCACATACAGTATGTTTTACTTATTTGTTTACCATATGTCTATAAGTCCGAGCCATAACCCTAATTAGTTTCTGGAAAATTTAGTTGAGACGATCTGTCACTAGATCACATATGTTTAAGTTATACTATTGTTTATCACATTGTCTATAAGTCCGATGGAGCGATAAGCCCAGTTTCTGAGAAAGTTAGTTGAAACGATCTATCACTAGATCATATAATAAAGCGTTCTATAGCAATTCTTAAATTTAACTTTCACTGATGGAAAATTGAACAGTCAATGTTTTCATATCATAACCAGGTTAGTCTCAATACTATACCTACCGATCGAGATCGAATATAAAGATTAAAGGATGAATTTCTTTTCAAATGTTCCTCCTGGCTTCAGATTTCATCCAACCGATGAAGAACTTGTAGACTACTACCTAAGGAAAAAGGTTGCATCAAAGAGAATAGAAATCGATTTCATCAAAGACGTTGATCTCTACAAGATTGAGCCATGGGATCTTCAAGGTTTGGCCCGAAAGTCATGTCATTACTCATTAGTGATCCTTGTAAATTAATAGAAACGCTTAATTTGTTTTTTTTTTCTGTGTAAATTGTAGAGTTATGCAAAATAGGAAATGAAGAGCAAAGTGAATGGTACTTCTTTAGCCATAAAGACAAGAAGTATCCCACGGGAACTCGAACCAATAGAGCGACAAAAGCAGGATTCTGGAAAGCCACTGGAAGAGACAAGTCTATATATTTAAGACATGGTCTTATCGGTATGAGGAAGACACTCGTGTTTTACAAAGGAAGAGCCCCAAATGGACAGAAATCGGATTGGATCATGCACGAGTATCGATTAGAAGCAAATGAAAATGGAACCCCTCAGGTATATATATTGATCCAAGCACATTTTCAAATCATATCTAGCTTAATTGTACAAGAAAATATCTCCCAAATGTTTGATTTTTCTTGAGTAAGTTTCTTAAAACGTATATGATCAGTGATCACATTAAGACACATGCATAACTTCTATGTCCGATGTAATTTATCCAAAGTCCATCGTTAACCTTTCATAAAAGTACATATATTACAAGTTATAATAAATGAGTCAAGCATGTAACAAATGAGAACTATTGTTCCCTCTTTGATCCAAAGTATACTAAAGTTTACAATCATACACATAGCTTACATATAAAATTCTTACTAAATTTTTCACCAAATCAAATTCAAATTTCATTCTTCACTACAGTTAATTTGGCATGTCATGTTCGCACATTAATTAACATGGCAGTGTTCACTTTCCGGAAAAATATCTTATCACATATGAACAAGTGACTATATTTGAGGTCATAAACATCAGTACATGTGATATTAATATGATATTTATGTGCAGGAAGAAGGATGGGTGGTGTGTAGGGTTTTTAAGAAGAGATTGGCGGCAACAATGAGGAAAATGGGAGACTACGATTCTTCGCCATCTCATTGGTACGACGACCAGCTCTCTTTCATGGCCTCCGAGCTTGATTCCAACCCCCAAAACCGGACTCTTCACAATCATCATCTTTATAACCGCCACCATCACCAGCAGGCATTGCCTTATGGCCTCGATGCGTCTTCAGCTTATACACTCAGTAACAACCCGAACTTGCAATGCAAGCAAGAGCTTGAGCTACTCTACAATCACATGGTACAATATCAACAAAAAAATGATCCTTTTGATGATTCTATGTTCATCCAGCTTCCCCAGCTAGAAAGCCCTAACAGTAATTGCAACTCTCTACCTTATGGATCAAGCAACAATGGTAATAACACAAGATATATTGGTAACTTGCAGCAATCATCAAATCTCACTCATGAGGAACACATGCAACAAGGAGGTCAAAGTCTTAGATCTGTTTGTTACGATCAAGGAGACCAAGCGAGTACGGATTGGAGAGTTCTTGATAAGTTTGTTGCTTCACAGCTAAGCAGCGAGGACGTTGCAGCTGCGGCTTCTGCTTCGACTTCTACTCATCAAAACAACAACAAGATCGATGCAAGAAACACTGATTATCAAGTGCATGAGGGAATGAATATGCTGGAGAATGATTCGGAGAGGGTTGTCGATCTGGGAAAAGAGCATGCAAATGCTCATGCTGGTATTAATTCTTCGAGTTGTCAGATTGATCTCTGGAAATAGTGATCAAAAAGAAGAAGAAGATGCAAGATGAATAAATGTGAAACATGCACACTATAGTGCTGTGAAGATGATGATGGTGGAGACCGGTTTATAATTAAGTTGGAAGGAGAAATAACATGGAGTTATTTCCCCGATTTATAGAGGTTTTGTACATAATAAAAACCTAAAGAGTATGGTATATTCTCTCGATGATTCTTGTCTCAGTATTGAGCTATATATTTGCTATATGCATGCATGAATGTATATATGTGTATGCAGGTATATATGCATGTATGATGTATCTATGTTTGTATGGATCATGAATGTATATCCATCCTTAAAATTGTATAATAACCATACGAGTTGTGGTTTAAATGTGAAACCAATCCTTGTATGAAGGAAGAACTATTTTGTTTTATAAGAATGCATACTTCTAGTTTGTTTATTGATACATTGATGTATACTCGATTCATGTCCCTCTTATTTTTCCCTTTTGGTTTACTCACATACTTAATTATTCGTTTCTAGATTTTATTTTAAAATAATGATGTAAATCTAAAAAGTATATTAGAAAAATTTTATATACTATTATCTATTCACAACTGGTTTACTAGTTACATGTGCATTACAAATTTACAAAGCCATCAAAGAGATGATCACGTCTTTCATTTTATTCAACATTACCATCACACATCCTTAATTAAAAAGGAAAAGAAAAAGCGCACAAGAACGTAGTTGGGCAAGACATGTTTAACTTAAAAATTTATATATAAACCAAACTGGTTTAATATGGATTGACTTACACATTTTTATGAATATACCAAAAAAATTCATCACTAATTTACCAACTGAGTTTAATTTGGATTGACTTACCACATTTCACTTCTTGTCGATGAGAAACCACTTGCAAGCAACTTGAAAGAGGGAACCCCAGAGATATCATATGAGTGTGAAAAATAAGCAAAGATGCATGGCTTAAAGAACCTCAATGTAGTTGTAAGTTTTTTTGATTATGACATGTTGGATCCAGAATATACATATATAGAGAGGGCTACAAGCCGCAGAAAAAAGAAGACAACAAAAGCATGCTTTGTCCAGAAAAAAAGCATGCTTTGTCATAAGGAGTTTTATAATTATAATGTTTAATTCGAGGGAGGCAGAAAAGACAATATATTAAAGGTAGCATTATTCTTCCTCGAAGTCATTTGCTATTAGAAAAGACACTATGTTAAACACAATCTAGAAGATCACATATCATATACAAAAAATATATTTGAACGTTGCAGTGCGGTTTATACATGTGTTTTGGACTCTAACATTCCAAATTTGAATATATATGTAAGATTTAATATTCCAAATTTGAATTTCTCGACCCTCGCATGTATTTGCAGTTAGCGGAGATACAATAATATGTATCACGAGTTATATTTTACTTCATGAATAAATTATATAAGTTCATCTCCTTTGTTGAGAATATTAGCTAGATTTTATCTTGACAATATGTTTGTGTGAGAAGAAAAGCAGACTATATTTTCCTCAATAAACAATACATACGATTAATATCCCACAATCAGAAAAATTAGTGATTAGTAAATTCATTTCATTAATAATTTTGTGAAGGAACGTCATGATTTGGGCGTGCTCTTTGGGATTGACACACGACAGTCCCGGTCCAAGGGAAACCAACGACATTTTTCTGTCTGTGACAATAAAAATAAAAAATTGACCATTATAAGACATTGATCTTACCATCTAAAAAAAGCATTACTCAGATTTAAGGAGACCATTACTCCCTCCATGCCATTTTAAGTGATGTTTTTGTTTCATTTCAAGTGATGTTTTCAAATTTTTTTTGTTATCAAGATACATACTGAGATTCTACAAACCACAATAATAATTCTACGTCATTGCATGCCAAACTGTCTGTTCTTGTATTCTTCGTTTTGTTTACATGTATGAACTATGAATGGTTGAAACTCTCTTTCAATAGCTTTATGTTCTGCAGTATAATTTTTTATTGGTTGAATTAGTTGTAATTATTGTTATTTTTAAATAAACAAGAAATATTGAATAAGTATATGAGAACAAACTAGGGCTGGAATTATTATCCGAGATTCGGATCCGATCCGGATCCGCTCCGAAAATAGGATATCCGGGGCGCCCGAATCCAAATCCGGATAGTAAAATGTCGGATCCGCCGAATCCGGATCCGAATCCGGATATCTGGATTTTTAGGTCCGGATATCCGGATCCGGATCCGTTGTTTTTTTTAATATATTAAATTTAAAATATTATTAATAATTATAGTTCATTTATTAATATTTATACATAAAATTAGTCTTATAATATTATATTTTAATTTTAATAATATTATATGCATAAATATATTTATAAATTTTGTAAAAATATTTAATTTATGTAATATTTATAGATTTTTTTGTATTTTAAAAAATATTTTTATTTTTTTAATTATTTTGACGGATCCGGATCCGAATCCGGATATCCGCGGATATCATGATATCTAGACGGGTATCCGGTACCCGGATATCCGGAAGACACGGATCCGGATCCGGATCCTAAAATCACGGATCCAACGGATCCGGATCCGGATCCGGGTATCCCGAATATCCCGGATATCCGGATCCGTCCCACCCCTAGAACAAACCATGTGACGTGTTATCATTATTGGTTTGCTTACTTTGGTGCGTTTTAAGCCATAAATGACAAATCTTGTCCGGAGGTTTCAAGAGTTGTACCAGGCAATGGTTTTTCGAGCTCCTCGTGTCAAATTTCACTATAACTTTAAAAAATATAGAAGCCGTTGGCTAATTATTTAGAGAGCCATCGATGTGTTTTTCAAATTTTAGTGTATCCAATTCGGGTTTTACCTCGGATTTTTTTTTTTTGACTTCATAATTTGTAATCGTGACAAAGTCAGAACCAAAAGATTCTTATAAAAATAGTTAGAGCCAAACGATTGGTTAACTGATTCAAAAAACATTTAATTGTTCCCCCTTTCTATTAATTATACACAGTTTGTTGTTTGGGAGTTTGGATGAGTTATATTACTGTGTCATGTAACTGAACTGATGGTGTTTCAAAATTTTGAGTTGGAAATGCGTTATAAAAAGATATTATTTTAGACGGTTTAACCGAAATCTGTTAGAAATTAAATTTTATAACGGAATTTAGCAACAAAAAAAAATCATGAAAATTATTTTATTGGGAATTGAAATTTATCGGAATTTATTTTATAAGTTCTAAATTTTGTAAAATGCTCGATAAACTCATGATGATCTATTTGTAGATTTATTTTTGAAAAATCGTTAAAAATCTTGAGAAATTACTTGAAATACCATAAGACTGGCTATCACTTTTGGAAAATACACTTAATCACGAGTCTGAGTGAGGTGGTGGGTGTTATGGAGATTTGGAGTCGGCTTTTGGGTGTTGAGCTTGCAGATCTCAGTTTTACTTTTGAAGATCTCGTCACGGTTAACAAAGGTGGAAACGAGCGATAGTTTTGGCGGACTCTCTCCTCATGTTCTTCTCAGGTGGTTTCTGAAGTGGGCTCTTCGTAGTGGAGTGTAGTGTAGAGCTCTCTTTTGACGGTGACTTGGCGTCTCGTCGTTCGTTGAAGGTCTGTCTGTTGCTCAAGGAAGGCAGCGTTTCTGTTGCGTCAGAGCGTGCACATATGGCTGCTCTTCCTCTTCTCTGATGATTGCTCTTCTCTTGTTCCGCCTTAGTCACTTCCAGATCGCGTTGCTCTGTTTGTGTGTTCGGAGCTCCTTCATTACCCCTTCGACTGTTGGTTCATCGCTTCTCCAGCGGCGTTTCAACGTTGAGGCGCATCTAGACCGGGTGCAGGTTCTCTGGCTCGGGAGCAAGGTTTGCTTGGAAGCTTCGATCGATCAGTTAGGCTTCTAGGTGAGGTGGAATCTTGCTGGAGGATTTGTCATCCCAGTGTGCGGTGGATCATTTGATCTTCCTCTTAAGACAATTTCTCATCTTTTTGCAGGTGATGAAGAGCTCGCGCTTGGTTGTCTCCCTCTCAATCCGTTTTTTGTATGGTGCTCGCGTTTCATTGAGAGGATGGCGCTCTGCGTTTGATTCCACAAGACATCAGGTATTGTCTTTGGAACTTCTCTCCTCTTATGCATTTCAAAGACTGCATTTACATCGACTAGGAGGAAAGTGGATCGTGAATAGCTCCCTCACGGATTAACCTAGTTACGGTTGTAACGATATCGAAGGGTCCAAAGTTACACCCACAACTTAGCTGCGTGTCCGAGATATCAATCTACCAATTTTAATGGTTGTACTAATTTTGCGTAATTCCTAGTTTGATTGTTTAGTATACGATGAAGTTTTTTTTTTTAAATGTATTAAATTGAAAAAAAAGGATTGAGTTACAATTTTTAGTGTGCTCTGTCATTAGGTCTCTCTGTAGTCCAGAAGGTTTCAGACGAACACAACCGAATCTCGAACAAAACCGAGATTACAAACCACAAAACAAATTCCCTTCCAAGTAATAAACTGAAAATTAACCGAAGAGAATTATAATCTCCAAGCAAAACATAGTTTGTTAACCACTCAATCTTCCGGTTGTGGATTCGATCGTATTCGGTTCAACAACATTAAACATATAAACCGAAATTAAACCAGTTTTCTTTATAGTATCCGAATCAGAGACAAAAGGTAAAACCGGAAAACGATGCAGAGATGGCTTCCGCCGACGGCGAAGAGATTGCTTCACCGTAATCTTCCCTCATCAAGCCCCTTCCATCGCTGGGCACGAGCTTCTTCCTCTACCGCAGTTAATCTCCAAGAGAGACTCAGCAGAAACAATCTCCGCCGCATCAACCCACACGACGCGATCGAATTGTTCAACGACATGGTCGAATCTCGTCCCTACCCATCAATCATCTCCTTCACCAGACTCCTTAGCTCTCTGGCCAAGCTAAAAAGATACGACGTCGTCTTCACCCTGAGCAGAAAGATGGAGACTTTAGGGATTCGAAACGATCTCTACACCTTCAATGTTCTGATCAACTGTCTCTGTACCTCCTCTCGACTCTCTCTCGCTCTCTCTCTCCTCGGGAAGATGCTGAAACTTGGGTTCGAGCCGGATAAGGTCACGCTCGGGTCTCTCGTTAACGGGTTCTGTCTGAAGAACAGAGTCTCTGAAGCTGTGTGCTTTGTTGAGAAGACGGTGGAGTTAGGGTATGGAGTTGACATTGTTTCCTACAACACGATTATTGATAGTATGTGTAAGAGGAGACGAGCTGATGATGCGTTGAGTTTCTTTAACGGGATTGAGAGGGAAGGTGTTAGGCCTAATGTTGTTACCTATACTTCTCTGGTGAAGGGTCTTTGTAACGTAGGTAGATGGAGCGATGCGGCTAGGTTGTTGAGTGATATGATCAAGAGGGAGATTAGTCCTAATGTGATTACTTACAGTGCGTTGGTCGATGCGTTTGTGAAGAATGGGAAGGTTGTGGAGGCTAAGGAGCTGTTTGAGGAGATGATAAGGATGTCTGTAGATCCAGATGTTGTGACTTACGGTTCGTTGATCAATGGGCTTTGTATGCAGGATCGTGTAGATGAGGCTAGTGAGATGTTTGGTTTGATGGTGAGCAGAGGGTGTTTTCCAGATGTAGTGAGTTATAACACTCTTATTAATGGGTTTTGTAAGGTGAAGAGAGTAGAGGATGGGATGAAACTCTTCCGGGAGATGTCTGAGAGAGGATTAGTTAGCAATACAGTCACTTACAACACTCTTATCCAAGGGTTTTTCGAAGCAGGCGATGTTGATATGACTCAGGAGTTTTTTAGTCAGATGGATTCTTTTGGTGTGTCTCCTGATATCTGGACTTATAACATTTTGTTAGGTGGTCTTAGTGACAACGGGGAGCTAGAGAAAGCGTTAGTGATATTTGAAGATTTGCAAAAGAGTGAAATGGATCTAGACATTGTCACATATACTATCATTATCCACGGGATGTGCAAGGCTGGTAAGGTTGAAGATGCTTGGGATTTGTTTTGTAGTCTCAGCGTCAAAGGAGTGAAGCCTGATGTTGTAGCATACAGTACAATGATGTCAGGCTTGTGTAGTAAAGGCCTACTTTGTGAGATAGATGCATTGTATTTGAAAATGCAAGGAGACGGGCTTGTATTGAATGATGGCAAGCTATGTGTTAGAGATGGTGACATAACTGTATCAGCCGAGATTATCAAAGAAATGCTGACCCGTGCAACATCCGAGAGGTGCAAAAAAGCTGTTTCCCTCTTGTAATTGTTAAAGTGGTTAGGATTTGGTCTTGCAAAATTCTTCTGTTTCAGTTGGCACTTGGTGTTTCTCTCTAATTCGAGTTGAGAGATTCTCGATTGCTTCAGCAAATAATTGAGGATGGCATGTGAATATCCTGTAGAAGGGTTTTGCAATCTATGGCGCTGATAAGCTTTGCTTCATCAATCTCTTTCTGACCTTGACGCTTGAGGTGAAAATTTCTGTCTACTTTATATTAACATCTGATTCCTGCTCTCTGTTGTCCCATCTTGTGGTAACAAAACACACATGTGAACAGTTATTAACAATATTACTTGGCTTTTCTCTAAAACCAATGGAAGTGTTACTGTAGATGAACAGAACACACATAAACAATCTTTTGTTGTTTCTTACTGGTCTCTTTCTCACACAAGTTGAGTTAAAACCGGTTTGACTTCCTAGTGCAGGTACTCAGGAACAGAGGAATGTATGTAAAAGAGACCGTATTTTGGCTAACCGGCATGAGGAACAATGAGCAATCACTAAATTTCTCAAGATTTCTCTCTATGTGCATCATAACAAGTTGTGAAAAATTCGTAAAGACAAGTCATAGTGTATTTTCTCCATTATACAAACAGTCATCTTTAGTTAAAAACAAAGCTTCTCACTTGTAAGAGAAGTCTTATCTTTTGTTCTTTTCTAATAATTGACATTCACTTGTAATTCATTGAATCTGTTAAAAGTTACCCTTCCGTTCCCGAAAGTAAGATTAAATTTTATTTTTGTTCCACAAAAATAAATTTTTATATTTTTAAAGTATTTTTGTATTCTTTCGAAAAAAATTTATTGTAAATATTTGAATTGATTAAATTTTATTGTTAGTTATTAGGAAGTGTCTAATAAAATAAATAGTAAAATAGTATGACTGTGGTATACTCTCCACTACATATATATCTTTTGATGGCCCCATCCATAAAGCAAAAGCATCTTGCTCTATTTTTGGAGACATCGTGTAATGGAAGCGTGTCTCTCTCTCCTTTATCTTCTCTCCAAATAATTGTCACTCTTTTGCTAATAGCTTCACAATTTCTTTTTCTATTTCCTTTGTGGGATCTGTTTCTTTATCTCTACAACGATGAGTGGTTGCTTTCTTTTTATCAATGTCATGTGATCAAGTTGTGAATCAAAGTCACTCAATGGTTTGTGTTAAACAGAGCTACTTTTTTTTTTAAATAACCCTGTGTATCTTGAAATCCAAGGTGGGTTCAGATTAGCGACGAATGCCCGTAGCAGCCTACGTTATAGGCTGGGGTACGCCTCGATCACCAGACACTAGGAGAACCCGAATGTTAAATTTTGCCCGAGGGGAGAGCGGGATTCGAACCCCGATCCATACTGAGCTGAAGCTCCCTCAAGACCACTGGGCCCTCGCTTGGTTTATATTCATAACCTGGAGGAGGATCTCTCTGCTTTGGAGACAACTGTGAAAGAGCTGAAGGCAAGGCGAGATGATTTGTCAACAAGGGTGGAGAGAGAGAGAGAGAGGAAAATAAAGCTCTACAAATACTTCCCAAGTCCAGGTATGGCTTACTAGAGTTGAGACCAGAGCCAAGTCCATGGACTCTATATAAGTGTTAGAACAGCTGAGCTTCAAAGGCTTCGCTTAGTTGGTGAAAAGGGACTCGTCGTATGTTGCGTAAAGGAAATATGGTTACCAGGAATGGCTATATGAAGGTTCTGATGAACACACAAACACTAATGCTATATGAAATATAAGGCTAAAGAAATGTACGTTAATATGGAAGTAAAAGTTTTGACCAAAAAAAGAATATGAAAGTAAAAGCCATATTGCAATGTATTCACTTTTTCTAATGCTATACATGTTTGTTCTAGTGTGTACTCGTTGAAGAAGTTAAGCTGACTTTCCCCAGCCAGCTTCTGGTTAGTTTTGACACACATGCACGCTCAATCTGGTTTTACCACTAGTTTCACAAGCTCGATGTTTTTTTTTTTTTTTCAATGAACAGTTTCTACAGTTAAAAGCGACTTGGGCCTTATAACAAATATTTCGTCTGGATCATCTGATAACACCAAATCGGTGATTAGTCATGTTACTGTTGTATATTACTACTAGTGAGACTTCTCAGCTTCCGTTTGGTTTTTGAATCATAAGAAAGTCTGTCAAGATTTCTCTCCACGTGCATACATGCACATAAGTTATGTAGAACGAGTGCTCTCACAGAGGTTATAAGTTCCTTTGGAAAAATGAAAAATATATGAGTAGACACCAAATATAGTCGTATCGTATGCATATAGTGACATCTTTGGATGGACCTATCGAATAAAAAGTGAAGCTTCTGGCTTGTAAGTGAAATCTGATGTTTTTTTTTTCTTTCCTAATAATTGACAATGACTTGTATTGACTAAAGCTGTAGATTTTTCTCATGAAAACATTCTAGACTTTAATTATTTTCATTCTTATATTTTCTTCTCATTTAATAATTATCACACACTTGCAAACACCTTCACGATTCTTTTTTCCCTTTGTGAAATATCTTTCTATACGTCTCTGCAACGATGGGTGGTTGCTTCTCTGTCTCGTTGTCATGTGATCAAGCGGTGAATCAAGTCTCTCAATGTTTATGTGTCAAACAGAGCTATATTCATAACCTGGAAGAGAATCTCTCAGCTTTGGAGATTACCATGGAAGATCTAAAGGCAAGGCGAGATGATTTGTCAAGAAGGGTGAACAGAGAGGAGAATAAAGGTCTAAGAAGGCTTGCACAAGTCCAGGTATGGCTTACTAGAGTTGAAACCATCGAAAGCCAAGTCAAAGATTTGTTCAGTGTTAGAAAAACTGAGCTTCAGAGGTTGTGTCTTTGTGGGTTTTATTCCAAGAGTTTGAAAGTGAGCTATCTTTATGGGAAACGGGCTTTCATGACGTTGAGGGAGGTTGAGAGTCTCAAATCTAATGGTTTTTTTTGAAGTAGTTGCTGAGAAAGCTCAAGCCTGTGAGGTTGTAGAGAGGCCTATTCAACCCACAATCATTGGTCGAGAAACAATTCTTGAAACCGTATGGAACCATCTCATGGAAGATGGAGTGAGTATTATGGGATTATATGGTATGGGTGGAGTTGGCAAAACTACACTTCTCAAGCAGATCAATAATAAACTTCTTGAAAACGAGGATGCTTTTGATATTGTGATTTGGGTTGTGGTATCTAAAGATTTACAGATCCAGATGATTCAAGAAGAGGTTGCAACGAAACTAGGCTTGGCTGGAGAGGATTGGATCCTGAAAAATGAAGAACAAAAGGCGTGTGAAATACACAGTGTCCTAAGGAGAAAGAAGTTTTTGTTGTTGCTTGATGACATATGGACCAAAGTTAACCTAACCGAGATTGAAGTCCCTTATCCAAACAGGAAAAACGGATGCAAATTAGTATTCACCACTCGTTCTCAAGAAGTGTGTGGCCGGATGGGAGTTGAAGTTGAGATGGAAGTCCAGTGCTTACAATTTCAAGAAGCATTCGATTTGTTTAAAAAGAAAGTTGGAGAGATCACTTTAAGAAGTGATCCAAACATACGGAACCTTGCAGCCATAGTTGCTAAAAAGTGTCATGGTCTACCACTAGCACTTAACGTCATAGGTGAAGCCATGGCATGCAAACGGACCGTCCAAGAATGGCACCATGCTATTGATGTATTGACTTCATACGCTGCTGAGTTTTCGGGCATGGAGGATGAGATTCTTCCAATCTTAAAATATAGTTACGATAATTTAAAGGGCGAACATGTTAAATCTTGTTTACTATATTGTGCTTAATTTCCAGAAGATCATAGAATTTCTAAACGTGGGTTGGTAGAGTATATGATATGTGAGGGGATTATTGATGGAAGTGAAGGTATTGAAAGAGCTGAGAACAAGGGTTATGAGATAATCGGTAGCCTTATCCATGCATCTTTGTTGATAGAGGATGAGAAGAAAGCTTTACGTGAAGTGTACATGCATGATGTTGTTCGTGAAATGGCCTTGTGGATTGCATTTGATTTTGGAAAGCATAAAGATAATTTTGTCGTGCGGGCTGGTGTTGGGTTACATGAGCTACCAAGGCTTAAGAATTGGAACGCTGTCAAGAGAATGTCGTTGATGTCTAATAAGATTAGTCGTGTTTCTGGCAGCATTGAATGTCATGAACTCACAACTTTGTTTCTACAGAAAAACAAGAAAACGTTGGTAAGTATCTCTGGCGAGTTCTTCAAGTCCATGCCAAGGCTGGTTGTATTGGATCTATCGTATAATACAAACCTATCTGAATTGCCTGATGAAATATCGGAGTTGGTCTCGTTGAGGTATCTCAACATGTCGTTTACAGGAATACAATGTTTGCCTGTTGGTTTTTTAGAGTTGAAAAACCTTATTCACTTGGATTTGGAAGACACAAGTAAACTTTCGAGTATTGTAGGGATATGTGCACTAGTGAACTTGAAAGTATTGAGATTACTACGTTCTAATGTTTGGTGTGGTCCCAACACACTAGAGGAGCTACAATTCTTGGAACATTTAGAAATCCTAACCATAGGAATCATTTATGGTTTAGGTCTCGATCAGTTTTTCAAATCTCACAAGCTGATGCGTTGTACTCAAGCTTTAGCAGTCAAGAGTTGCCAGTTAGAATCCTCTAATGTATCACTTTTAGCTAGTATGGAGAAAGTTCATGAACTACTTTTCAATGGGTGTACATTTTCTGATATAAAGATGGATGTTGCTTGCAACAGAAGCAAGACGGTTCCGAAAAATGCATGTTTCAAGAACCTCTCACGCATTACTCTACAAAAATGTGAAGGCGTAAGAGATTTAACGTGGCTGATGTTCGCTTCAAACCTTACAGTGCTCTTTATTTGCGGTGTGAAAGAAGTAGAAGACATAATAAGTAAAGAGAAAGCTCTTGTTGGTGAAGTATTATCATCAGAGATTGTTCCTTTCCAGAAACTAAGGACTCTACGTTTGGTTGATCTACCAGAGCTGAAAGCAATCTACTGGAGTTCTCTGCCATTTCCTTGTCTTACGAAAATTGTTGTATTCAACTGTCCAAAGCTGAAAAAACTTCCACTCAAAAGCTGCTCAGGTGGTGAAGGGGGACTCGTCATAAAATATGCAGAGAAAGAATGGTTAGAAGGAGTTGAATGGGAGGACGAAGCTACCAAAGCCCGTTTCTTACTTTCATGCATACAACAGGTCTAACTAATGTCTCTTCTCTTGTCTTGTTGTGCTTTTTTTGGTTATGGACTGTTTCTATAGTCATGACGTTTCTTTAAGTTTCATGACCAATTGTTTATTCGCTGTTGCTGAAGCTAGCACTTAGAGATGTCATAGTTTTGCTCTCCATGAATGCGGGATTATGTTACGTTGTATAATCTGGATCAAGAATAAACAATTATAAATTTAGGACCATTTGGAGCATGATTATCCCTAAAGTTCTTAATGGGGTTCTTAATTGTATTTTAGTAATAAATGTAACCTTAAGAACATTTGTTAAGAAACTTCCATTTTGAGTGGTCCAATGGGAATTTCTTAATTAAAGGTTATTAAAAAAAGTTAAACATTTATTTTTTAAATAAATTTATTTATAAAATAAAATATATTAAAAGATAATGTTTAAAACATAGATTAAAAAAACATGAAAAAGAAGATTAGTACAATAATCGAGAATAATTGAAAAACATCCGCGTTAGGTTGTTGTCTTCATCACGTCCAATTTACGCCATACATTTTCAACCAAATCAGCTTTCAGTTGTTGATGCATTTGTCTATCACGAATTCTAGTTCGAACACCCATCCGATTTTGGATATTTGTAGGCATATCGTATAATACAAACCTATCTGAATTGCCTGATGAAATATCGGAGTTGGTCTCGTTGAGGTATCTCAACATGTCGTTTACAGGAATACAATGTTTGCCTGTTGGTTTTAGAGTTGAAAACCTTATTCACTTGGATTTGGAAGACACAAGTAAACTTTCGAGTATTGTAGGGATATGTGCACTAGTGAACTTGAAAGTATTGAGATTACTACGTTCTAATGTTTGGTGTGGTCCCAACACACTAGAGGAGCTACAATTCTTGGAACATTTAGAAATCCTAACCATAGGAATCATTTATGGTTTAGGTCTCGATCAGTTTTTCAAATCTCACAAGCTGATGCGTTGTACTCAAGCTTTAGCAGTCAAGAGTTGCCAGTTAGAATCCTCTAATGTATCACTTTTAGCTAGTATGGAGAAAGTTCATGAACTACTTTTCAATGGGTGTACATTTTCTGATATAAAGATGGATGTTGCTTGCAACAGAAGCAAGACGGTTCCGAAAATGCATGTTTCAAGAACCTCTCACGCATTACTCTACAAAAATGTGAAGGCGTAAGAGATTTAACGTGGCTGATGTTCGCTTCAAACCTTACAGTGCTCTTTATTTGCGGTGTGAAAGAAGTAGAAGACATAATAAGTAAAGAGAAAGCTCTTGTTGGTGAAGTATTATCATCAGAGATTGTTCCTTTCCAGAAACTAAGGACTCTACGTTTGGTTGATCTACCAGAGCTGAAAGCAATCTACTGGAGTTCTCTGCCATTTCCTTGTCTTACGAAAATTGTTGTATTCAACTGTCCAAAGCTGAAAAAACTTCCACTCAAAAGCTGCTCAGGTGGTGAAGGGGGACTCGTCATAAAATATGCAGAGAAAGAATGGTTAGAAGGAGTTGAATGGGAGGACGAAGCTACCAAAGCCCGTTTCTTACTTTCATGCATACAACAGGTCTAACTAATGTCTCTTCTCTTGTCTTGTTGTGCTTTTTTTGGTTATGGACTGTTTCTATAGTCATGACGTTTCTTTAAGTTTCATGACCAATTGTTTATTCGCTGTTGCTGAAGCTAGCACTTAGAGATGTCATAGTTTTGCTCTCCATGAATGCGGGATTATGTTACGTTGTATAATCTGGATCAAGAATAAACAATTATAAATTTAGGACCATTTGGAGCATGATTATCCCTAAAGTTCTTAATGGGGTTCTTAATTGTATTTTAGTAATAAATGTAACCTTAAGAACATTTGTTAAGAAACTTCCATTTTGAGTGGTCCAATGGGAATTTCTTAATTAAAGGTTATTAAAAAAAGTTAAACATTTATTTTTTAAATAAATTTATTTATAAAATAAAATATATTAAAAGATAATGTTTAAAACATAGATTAAAAAAACATGAAAAAGAAGATTAGTACAATAATCGAGAATAATTGAAAAAAACATCCGCGTTCAGTTGTTGTCTTCATCACGTCCGAATTTACGCCATACATTTTCAACCAAATCAGCTTTCAGTTGTTGATGCATTTGTCTATCACGAATTCTAGTTCGAACACCCATCTGATTTTGGATATTTGTAGGCATATCTGTATAATACGTGAGATCCACATGTGAACTTCCGGTGTCTTCTCCTTGTTGGAACTCTGAAACATCATATTGAGTGTATCCATCTCGTTCGTCTTCTACTATCATATTATGGAGTATGATACATGTTCTCATAATTTTTTCAATTTTGACACTATCCCAAAAAAGTGTTGGACCTTTAACAATTGCAAAGCGGGCTTGCAAGACTCCAAAGGCACGCTCGACATCTTTTCGGACAGCTTCTTGATGTTGAGCAAATAAAGCCGCTTTCGGACCTTGTGGTATTGGAATTGATTGGATAAAAGTTGCTCATTTCGGATAAATACCATCGGTGAGATAGTAAGCCATATGATACTCTCTTCCGTTGACAGAGAAGGTGACTTACGGAGCTTGACCATTTATTATGTCATCAAAAACAGGTGAGCGACCAAGAACATTGATATCATTTAAGGTACCTGGAGGTCCAAAAAAGCATGCCATATCCATAGATCATATGAAGCCACCGCTTCTAAAATGATTGTGGGTTTTCCCGAACCACGTGTATATTTACCTTTCCAAGCGGTGGGACAATTCTTCCACTCCCAATGCATATAATTAATGCTTCCTATCATCCCGAGAAATCCACGATGCTCACCAATATCAAGTAGACGTTGAAGATCAGCCGGTGTTGGTCTTCTTAGGTACTCATCGCCGAATAAATAAATTATTCCTTCTACAAAATGTTCGACACATGACCGAGTTGTCGTTGCACTGAGTCGGAGGTATTCGTCAACAGCATCAGCCGCAGTACCATATGCCAATACACGAATGGCTGCTGTACACTTCTGAAGTGGAGAGAGACTAAGCCTTCCGAGAGCATCTTTCTTTTGTCGAAAGAATTCAACTTCGTTGGAGAGTCGATGAATAATATTCATGAACAATGGCTTGTTCATTCTAAATCGTCGTCGGAATAGATTTTCAGGATATGTTGGAGTTTCACTGAAATAATCATTCCATAAACGTACATCGCCTTCTTCACGATTTCTTTCGATTTGAACTCGTTTTTTCCTTTTTTTTCTTTCTTCTTCTTGATTACCATAATTACTGGCAAAATTCTCGAAAGCTTGATCAAAATGTTGATCAAAATATTGATCAAAAGTATCATCAAATGATTCGTCTAATATGTTTTGAGAAGAAGATGCCATGAGATGAGAGTTGTTTAGAAGGAAAAAAAATTGTAAAGAAAAGATAAGAAGTGATTTAGGTTTTGAGAATGAGAAGAACTGATTTATTATTTTGTCACGAGAAATATTGATAAAGAAAATATTAGAAGTGATTTAGATTTTGAGAATGAGAAGAAGTGATTTAATTTTGTTCACTAGAAGTTGTGATAAAGAAAATATTAGAAGATTATTGAGTGTGATGAGAAGTAGAGAAGAAGATAGAACAAGAGAAGGTGATAACGGTAACATGATGAAAACTAAGAGAAAAGAATCTTTATATAGACTACAAGAACACAAAGTGATGAAAAAATATTACATGACATGAGAAGTACACAAACGAATACAACATAACACAATAAAGACTACAAGACTGCCAAGAATACAACAAAACAGAAAGCCAAGAATACAAGACAAGACTACAAGTTGTCTTTATGTAGTCCGTGAGTCTTCCACTCCCACTCCCGTGACTGATGCATACAAATTGTGCAGGGATCATGAGAGAAAGTGACAAGTCCGTGAGTGGCAAGGAAGTGAAAACACCTGAAAGATACAACACACAATTAAAACATCAGTCACGGGACAAGGCATCAGAACAAGAAACATAAACATTTATTAATTAAACAAGGCAACACAAGACAAGGCAACACACGACAACAGAAACACATCAGAACAAGGCATCAGAACAAGAAACAGAAACATTTATTAATTAAACAAGGCAACACAAGACAAGGCAACACACTACAACAGAAACATTTTAGACAAAGCAACACAAGAAACAGAAACATTTAGACAACAAGTCTAAGACAACACAAGCAGAACACACCATTAAACAACATAATTAAAGCTACTTCACGAGAGGAACAACACGACCAGGAACTAATTCCTAGACGTGAACTAAGTACAAAACAACTCATTAATGAGCTTTTTCTTCAAAGCTTCTTCATACTCAGCCAGTGGTTTCTTTTTTGCAATTAGACTGTCCAATAGCTTCATCTTGGTCAGCTTTTCTTTCATTGCCATATCCTCCTTCTTGATGCTCCACATACCCTCAAACTCAAACAATGCCTTCGCCTCTGCCATCTTCTTCTTACCAAAGCCCTTTGCAGCCTTCACACCCGGTGGTCGATTGCTTCCTTGATCAACTTCAGCAGTGGTGGTTTCATTCACCTGAGAGCTTGATGATTGGGCACCGTCATCACACTTCCTCCTTTTAGCTGCGTTTCCTTGGCTTTTTGAAGTAGAAAGCTCACACCATTTCTGGTCAGTTCGAAGCTCCTTCCAAGCATGTTCGAGGTTGAATTTTTTTTTGTGGTTGTTGTAGAAGATCTCATGAGCTAGCTTTCAACACATCATTCTCACTCTGACCGGACCTTTTCACTCTGCTTGCTGCCTCATAAGCCCCACAGAACTTGTTGACAATATCGTTAATCTTCTGCCAGCGTTGTTTACAGTGGCTCCACTCCCTCTATTCAGAGACTCTAACCTTAGGACTTGCCGCAAAGTATGCGGCAATCCTTTTACAGAATGTACCACATCGTTGCTCATTACCCACAATAGGGTCCTTGCTAGTGTTTAGCCACCAGATGATGAGCACAAGATCATGTACCGGACTCCATTTCTTCTTTTCCTTACGCTCTGCAGTAGTCTCTTCAACAAAGTTTGAAGATAGGTCGACACTATCTTGTGAAAAGCCAAAGACATTTTGTTCTTGACTGTTGAGAAGTTCAACAAAGTTTGCTGATATACCATGGATTTTACCCGTTTTTATCCATGGTATATGAGTGTTTTTACTACTATTATCTATGTTTTGGAGTTTATTAGGTATTTTTCAGGTTCAGGAACGTTCTGGAGAAATATGGTGATTTTGGTGTCTTTTGGAGCCTTTTGAGTGCAGAGCTGCGCAGACGTGTCAGATGTTTAGCTATGGATGGAGACCTTCCCACCGTTAGATTGAGCCCATATTTTGACACAAGATATAGCTTTGAGTTAAATTTCCAATGCCACCGGTCTCAGATTAATCAGCATCCTGTAGCAGAAGTTATGCCCGTTTTACTGAAGAGTGGTCAGTCTGCCTCGCGAGAGAAGGCTGTCGAGAAGAGGAATGCATATCGATCGATGCAACAGAGTGCATATCGATCGATATGGATCTCAGAATGTGGGCCAAGTATATTTTATGGCCGTCTGAAACCCAGAAGCTATCACAAATTACCAGAATGCCCTTGGACGACCAGAAACCCTATTTATGTTATTTCTAAGCCATTGTTGACGGCAACACGCTTTCAACACGCTTTCTTTACTTCATTGTTCTATTGTTATTAGTTAGGAGAGAAGGGAGGAACTCCTATCAGAGTCCTCCTGGAACTCCATTGGTTTTTATTATCTATTATATTTCAGTTTAATATCTATTCATCTATGATTTCTGTGACAAACTTCATGTCTGAATATATCCACCTGTTGGATTTAGGGTTCAGATAGGTTAAAGGGATTAGCCACAACCTATATCTGATATAGTTGTGATATTTATTGTTAGGATTGTTCTTAATGCTTGTTTATAGAGTCATGAACTAGAACATGAACTTGGATTGCATTATTCTTTTAATACAATTCCTGATAACATCCTAAACATGCTATGACCCTCTTGAGATATGCGAAAGCTGATCTAAGATCATGGTGAGCATTGTATCAACTCGCGCATAAAGCTTTCTTAGAGCCGTATTGATCGATACTCCTATAGAGTAATCGATCGACGTAGATAGAGGTGTATCGGTCGATATTCCTATCGAACCATCGATCGATACTATCGGCAGAGTAGCCGACCGCAACACCATTTAGCATCTAAGTAATAGATGGTCTAAATATTGCGAGAGCTGATGGATTCATTTAATAGTGTTGAGCTCTGACATATCATGCAAGCAACTTGTTAGCATTTGTAGTACTTATAATCCTGATTACCGGAATAGAAACCCTAGATCTAGCAACCATCCTTCCATCAAACAACTCCTTGCCTTGTTGAATAATTATCTTGTTCAACTTGTTTACTGCTTTATTTATTATTTGCTATATTTATTTACTTCTTTAAACCTATTAGCCTAGCTTAATCATATAACTATTAGATCTAATTGGTTCTCTAGCTCCTTGTGGATTCGATCCCTAAATACTGCAACTGAACCTCTTATTTGAGAGAGTAAAGTCACTCCTTAGAGTAATTTGATTGATATCATTTGCGCTTTGTCTAAATTCATTACAATCCATATCGGAATATATATTAAGAAGAGGAAAGAACGGAGGTGTTTATAGAAGAGAAAAGAAAAGAAGAAGCATTGAACACACACAACCAAATTGAGTAGACATATTCCTAACACATTAATCACACTTAAAGCCATTTCCCTCTAACGCTAACAACCAACCAAATTTATTACTAACCTCAACATTAATCACAACCATTACAGAACCTATTTAACACTAACATCCATTTATTACATAACCTATCTAACGCTAACATCCATATCAATTCATTTCACACGGCAACGAAAAACAAAGAGACAAGAGAGGTTGTACCTTTATTTCAATTGTAGTCCTCTGTCATCAAAGAACCTTGCTCATCTCGCTTCATCAACTCGCTTGATCCACTCGCTTGATCCATCCATCTTAGCACACAAACACATAAACAAATATAAAGAATATGAAAGGATTAATCACCACACAGAATCAATAGACATAAAACAACACAATAAACTTATCAAAATTGAGAAATAACCTTACAAACACGGCGTAAACACCTCGCCTTGTTCAACTCCTGACTTAATTGAAAACGAGAACAAAAGAGGAAATGTCAGTGAACAACACTGAGAACACACCATTAACTCAAACAAGGATAAACAGAACTCAACAAATGGTTGAGAACGCAACAAAAGGTTCAGAAAACTTGTGAGCCGAACAAGTTTGATTGATCACTTCTTAGAGAAAGAAACCAACACAACACAACATGCAACAAAACAAAAAATTTAAGGCATGCGTGAATTGAAGGATTCAAACTTAGAAAAATAATTTACTTAGCTTTAGAGGCGGATTGGTTCTTCATCGGTATAATCCGCCGAGAGAGAGAGACTGGGTGATTTGGTGTCTAGGAGAGAGACCGAGAGAGAGCTCGCCGTTTTACCTCCTCGATGAGAGCCACCGAGAGAGAGAGAGAGGCCGAGTCATTCTTCTACAATCAGATCCACGGAGAGAGAGGCGAAGAGAGAGAACCGGAGTGTTGGTTCGTGGAGGAGATGAACCGAGGTGAAGTGATGATTCGTGGTGAGATCAATGGAGGAAGAGGTGGTGAGATCAATCAAGCAAGAGGTGGAGAGATCAAAGCATTTGATCTTTCGTCGAAGTCGAGAGAGAGAAAGAAGAAACCAAACGCTCTCTTGTTCTAACACGTGTCTGCTAAGACCCGTTTCTTCCTTCGCTTAATTAAGCGCCGACCCTTAAGGTAATTCTTTTTTTTCTTTTTATTTAATTACTAATTATGCTAAGCACTCCTCTCAAGAACCACCGTTAATCGTGGTCTTAGAGCATCTCCATCTCCACTCCATATTTTACTCCATTTATAGAGTAAATGGAGTGAAAAATGGAGTAATGAACAAAAAATAAAAGCATTACTCCATTTTATATATACGAAATCTATATATCTTAACAAAAAGGAATATTCTTTTTATATATACGAAATCTATATATTTTATAAATATCTCTTTTTATTATTTATATGTTTTTATAAAAGGGAAATTTAAATTTAAAAGATAATTAATTTTTATTAACATAAATAAATAAAATTGATTTTTGTGAGAATTAACATGAATATATGAATCTGATTTCTCAAATAATATTATAGAGATGTTTATTTTATTTAGGAAAAATATAAAGTAAAAGGTCGTTTATATATACAATATATATATAATATTTTCTTTTTATTATTTATATAGTTTTCTAAAAAGGAATTAAAATTAAAATGCTAACTAAAATTTTGTTAATAAAAATGGAAATAAAATATTTTTTAGTAATACAATTAGATATAACTTTTAATTAATTAAAGGTATTCATGTATTTAACTTTTGTGAGAATAAACGTGAATGAGAAACTTATGAAACTGATTTTTCAAATAATATTATAGAGATGTATTTATGTTATTTAGGAAAAAATCTTATTAAAATAATAATTTTAAATATACAAAATCTATATAGTATTTCTTTTAATTATTTATATGGTTTCCTAAAAGAGGATATTTAAGTTAAAAAGATAATTAGAATTTTATTAATAATTTTTTTAGTAATGAAAATTGGATATAATTTCTAATTTATTAAGAATATTCATGTAATTGACTTTTGTATGAATTAATGTGAGCCTGATATGTAGGAAACATATATATATATATATAGAGAGAGAGAGAGAATCTTAAGAGCATCATTAACCCTAAATTGCTTAAGTTGGGGTGCTTAACAAAAAGGAAAAATTGGAAAAAAAAAGACACTCTTATCTTAGATTTGTCACTTTAGAATTTCTTGAAGATATTTTAGGAAAATAGGATTTTGATTCTCTTTAAATACCATACTACCCTTTATTTATCAATTAAGTTATATTATAATTATAAATTGTAATTTTGGTAATTGATTTTAAATGTCAAAATAGTAAAAAATTAAAAAAAAATAGCAAAAGGAGAGACACTGGGTTCCGAGCGGTGTCACCACGTCGCTTCAGCAACCCGCTCTTGGCTACGCTCAACTCCCAGCCATGTTGACTGACCGCTGCATCAAGTCGCTGTGCTCGAGCTCCGTCTTCATCTTCTTCGCGTTTTCTTAATTTGAACCATGACTAATCAAGCTGCGACACCACCTGGCCCTTGCTCGTTCCACGCCGTGATATCTCCGACTCGTCCCGTCGTCTTCCCTCTCTCAACCGTCGCGGAGATTGCTCAGCCACCACAAACTTTGTTTACCTCAACATGATCCGCCGTGTAAGCTCCGAAATTGCCGTCAGGAGACTCCATCGTAGCCGGCTTGTCGTTGACGTCAACCAGATCCGGCGAGAAGAAGATCGAACAACTCCAATGGCTGGTTTACAGAATTTTGCAGAACAGATCCCTGAACTTCTATGTATTCACGAGTTTACCCCAACTATTAAAATGTGCAGATTGGTCCTCTCGATTTAGTCCCAACCATTTCAATTCGCAGACCAGACCCAACTAATTATTCTTATTTTGCAATATTGGTCCCTGAACGTATGATAATTTTGTTTCTGATCCGTACTTCTATAACTAAATATATCTTACAAACAAGTAAACTCTGTAGCCCAATGGATAAGTTGTTGGTTTACTAAACCTGAGATTAATGGGTTCGATGCCCAGTAGAGTTGATTTCTTTTACTTTTTTAATGCCATCAGCCTCTGCAACTAGACACCAGAATTAACATAGATAGAACCGAATATCGAAGATTTATGGTAGATTTAATATATAGATTTCGGAAATATCTCTAACCGAATATGGAAGTTTCCATATTTTTCGGATTTGCATAGAATATGTATTCTATCTGATCCAGAGAACACAGTAAAGTACGTGGGAAACCTATTGTTCCTTAGACGTCGCATAAGGTAAAAGGCAGATGTGTTTATGACACAAAAATTACGTAAGGTAGATCATAGAATCGAGGCTATATATTGTTATCCATCTCTAGGTAGACTGAAGATCTCTTGTTAGATTGTAACGTAACAAATTCTAGCTTAGATATATAGGACAACAAAGTTTAGTATACGTTATATACCCTGGATATATCTATGTTTAAAATTTAGTATTCAATTTCTAGATTAAGTAGATAACCAGAATATGTATTCTAACTTAGGTTAGAAGCCAAAATAAAATATGATTCCACATTTAAAAAAAAAAATTAAACATATAAATTGACATACTTATGTTTCTAATAGTTTCCATATTTTTTTGTATTTTTAAAGTTAAGCTTACTATTTTTCCATGAACGAAGGGTAAAACATGTCCAGAATTGCTAAAAGTATGAGAAATCCTAAAGGAACAAATAAAAGTTTAAAGTGTCTTTTTTTCCAATTCTCCCTAACAAAAAACCCAAGGTGATGCTTCTTTTTCCTCTTCTACAGTGCAAGCAACATCAGTTTGGAGTGCTTAATTAAGAACTTATACTTCTTCTTCCTCTTCTCTTTTCTCTTTTTTATAAATAAAAAATGGCTAATCACCCCCTAAGCATCTTGGGTTAATGATGCCCTACGAGCATGTTTATCAGGGTTGCTTACCCTCGGTTTCATAACCAAAAAATAATTGAAAATTCGCAGGCCCCATGGAAATCACAAAAAACGTTGCTTGTGTATGCAAAAGAAGGAACGTTTTAGTTCCGTTTCTTAGACTGTTTTGCGCATCCCACGACACGTGACAGCCCACGATTGATTCATTTTTAAATTTTTTTTTTAAGAAATAAAAAATAAAATAAAAAATAATTTTTTTTAAGAAACCTAGGCTAAGAGACAAAGCGATAAACATGTTCTAAACACCTAAACCATACAAAGTTGTTTTGATCTTCGATTAAATGTTTTGGATGCTAGACGTTAGATATTATCCGTTTAACAGCTTCACACTTTTGCAAGTTACAAAGCAAGGTATTCTTAATTTGCTGCATCAAATAAAGCATCAATATACATCTATCTTTTTAGAATTTCAAACCAGAACCTTCGAGTGTTTTTCTTAAATAACTAGGGTCGGTCTGTGCTACGCGCAGGTTTTTAATTTAAATTTTTAAAAGAAACTGAAAATATAATAATTGCTTTTTCTAGTTTTTTTTGTAATGGTAAGATAATTTGCATTCTTAACAAAATAGAAGCAGTTAATATTAGTGTTACTTTTAATCATGCAAATTTAATATTCCATCTCTTATCCAAACCGACTAATACAATTGCTTTTTTACAACAATACAATTGCTTTAGTTCTTTTAATTATTTTAATTGTTTTTTAAAGAAATTTTAATTTTTCATTTTGGACGTTTTGAAGTAATGTAATAAATATTTAACTTTTTAGGTGTAATATATATGTATTGTTTGGTATTTGACTGAAAAGATCATATGTTTACGGTATAAGTTTATGTATATTTTATATGCCTAATTTCATGTAAGTTTTGCCATATTTTGTCTTTACGATCTTTAATGTTTTTTATTCTGGTTAATGTTTTGCTAATTGTTTTGTATTTTATGTTTCTTTTTATTTTGTATTTTCATGTTGGTTTTAACTAAAGTATTTTAAACCAAAATTTTTGTTGATGATTTATAAAGTTAAATATTTGATATTTGACATTTTAGTAATGTATATATTTATATGAAGAGACTATACGTAATTTAACTAAATTAAAATTTGTATAGATTTTACTGTTTAGTGGTTAGTACTCCTAAATATAATATCTTTTCTGGGTTTTTTTACTTACTTAGAATATGTATTTGAAAAGTAGTAAAAAATATACATTTATTCCATTTTTATAAATAATATTATTAAAGAATATGATACTATTCAGTTTATAATTTGAATATTTGTTTAGCTTTTTTAATCTCTGAAACAATCATAACCAGTGTTTTTAAAACCGGACTGGCCAGATGGTTAGACCAGGTTTGATCATAAACCAATCACGTAGCTGAGTTGAATCTAATAACTGGTTTAATCATATGAATCGGTTATATAGTCGGATTAGATGTCAAAGCTATTGAATTTAATAAAAACGATTAAAATTATTTAAAATATATAAACCAACCATGTGAACAGAAAAATAATTTATATTTATAATGTTTATATTTGATATTTTTTTATATTTTAATTATGTATTATATTTACTAACTTTACTTTTAAATTTCTATATCTAAAATATATTGAATCCAATTATTAAACCATGTTGAACCCGGTCAAATCATATTGAACTGCGACCCAAATTAATATCCGGTTTAACTTTAGGTCCGATTTAAAAACATTGATCATAACAATGAGTTTAGCTTGTTCCTAAATGGGATCAAAACCCATAATAGAAAATCTCGAAAGAAGAAAGACATAGATTTGAAAGCAGAAAAACACAAATAATATTTTTTTAGTTTGATATTTTGATAGTTTTTACTTCATATAGGAATGAGAATTAATGATGGCTTTTTTTTAAAAAGAACTATTTTAATAGAGTAGTTATTTAATAAGCTATTTGTTTTTTTGTAAATATATATAGGAGATATGTGTGAGGTTCTTTATAGGTGCAAAGTTTCTTAAGTTCTTCGGGTTCTGGCTCCGTCTGATATTTCGTTGTATGGCTTAGATGTTTGCTCAATTGATTCCCGTGTGTGGGCTAGTGTCTCCCTCTTTGTAGGATCAGTCTCTCGTATAACTTTCGAGCTTATGTTCTGGCTTTGTATGTCACCTTGATCAATATAAGTATCCTTTTCAATAAAGAAAAAATATATGTATAAGACAGATGTGTGATGTCCCATCAGGACTTGTTATAACTGAACTTTTCTATATGTATGTTTTTGTTGTAATCCATTCTCATCGTGTTAGGGGATATGAGTTTGAAAGGTACAACATTATATTGGCCGCATCAATTACAACAACACCATCTCTATCTATTTAATCGTGTATATAATATCAGAGAAAGAAAAGAAAAAAGCTAATAATACATGATATTCTTAGACAAAATCTTATTCCATCCGTTCCATAATATAAGATGTTTTAGAGATTTTTGGATGTTTCAAAATATAAGATGTTTTGATAGTTTTAATAGTTTTAAGGTACTTTAACTTTATTGAAGGTTGGTTAACCAATAATAGTTGACTGCATTGTTTATGATTGGTTAACTTATTTTAAATTTATATTATTAATAATATTATATTCTAAAATTAATTTTTTTAATTGTTGTGCATTCAAACAAAACACCTTATATTATGGAACAGAGGGAGTAATTACTAACTATATTTTCATTTTCTTAATTACTGAGAATGATTAACGTTATTTGACAAAAACAAAACTACGTTTGAATAACGTTGATACCTATCTCCGAGAAAATCTAAAATGCTATAATAATTGTAATAAAAATGAATATTTATTTAATATTCAAGAAAGTTTTTTAAAAAAAATTAAAATAGAAACGAAGAAGAAAGCATAAGAGATAATGATGAAAGAAACCCTCTGTTCCTCTTTCCCCTCTCCATTAATATGCTCTTCTCTCTATCCTTTCTACCATCATCATTGGTTTTCTCCTTATCCTTCACCGCCTTCATCCTCCTCCTCTACTCCCTTGCCGCCGCTTTCCTCCTACACTGCTGTAATCGTTTCCGGCGGTTGGATCTTCCTCTGGGAAGTCTCGGGCTTCTTCTCATAGGCGAGACTCTTCAGCTGATCGGAGCTTACACAACGGAGATTCCTAAGCCTTTCATTGATGAGATTGTTGCCTCGTAAGGTTCGGTTTTCATGACGCATATATTTGGTGAATTAACGTTCTTTTCAGCTGACCCAGAAACAAACCAAATTGTTCTTCAACAAAGGAAAGCTTTTCTAGTGTTCTTATCTTATCTCCTTTCAAAATCTAAGAAACCAAGTCGTTCAGATTGAGAGGGAGAAAGTGATGAATTTCACGAAAGTTTACTTCCTTATTTATAGGTACAGATGCGCAACCATAGAAGGGGTGTATTGAATGCAGCGTAATTGAAGGAGTGATTCAATGGTGTAAATGAAAAGGTTTATTAGATTGATTGAATTCAAGAGTAAACTGTTACGCCTCTGGACAATGAGTTGATTATCAATCGACACGACAAAGACGGTAATTTTACACAGAGTGAGTAGAAGATAATCGGTGGATTATTTTCACAGACGTGGGCTGTGTTTTGAAATTAATTTGGGCCCAATGAAACTACGCAGCCTAATGTACTGAGGTCTACTAAAAATGTCAAACAGATGAGCTCACTCCTTTAATGAAACTGTGCGTTTAGAAAGAAGGGACACATGTCGTTTCTGCAGCAAACGATTTTGTGACATCGCAGACGACGTGTCATATCTCAGGAGGGAGTAAACCTTTTTTATAATAATAGATAGATAGATAGATACCCACATCGAAAAAATCTTGAAAAAATATATATACCAGAAGACATAATATTATTGTAGTTTAATAAAATATTTATTGTACAAACTTTTAAATGGAGCTTTCGGTCTGCGGTTGACAATTTAAAGATATTATCTTGAAGCAAAATAACAACAAAGAAACACGCAGTTTCATATATATTTAGAATTTTAAACCAGAACCTTGCAACTTTTCTTGGATGATCATGTCTAGCTTGTTCTCCATTTCAGGAGTAAGATAATTCTTCCAGTCACCGACTTCTCCTTTACGGAAAAAAATCTTGCGATCCATTTTGTTAAATATCTTTATTTTGTTAACTTCCAAACCACTCAAGTTCCGCAGAGAGCAAAACTCCAAGATCTCATCCACTAATCCATTATCTTCTTCTTCCTTAGTAAAAGGACAACCCAAGAACTCCGCAAGTCTCTTGATCTGACCACGAGGCTCCTCTTTCATCTCCTCATACCTCATGAAAAGCACTTGCTTGGGATCCTCCAAGCTTCTTCTCCAATAACTCAAGACGTATTCCCAAATGGGTCCATAATAGATAGTTCCGTTGCAGAATGCTTCGAACATAGCCTCGAGAAGGCTTCTGGTTGGTTCCATTTTATGAATAGCACTCCTAAAAAACCACCACGAGATTAATGTGTCCTTCACGTCCCTGCACAGGTACACAATCTTGCAAGGGGAGTCCTTGAGGGTCTCATGCATCGCGTGCAGTGGCATGTGAGTTGAGAACAGCCTCGGAAGTGATGAGAACTTGGCTAGGTTAGGACTTGAGCTTTCGCGATACACATGGAGCTCCAAGAATGGTACAAGGCCATGAGGACCATTAGATAGTAGAGGATGATGATCAAAGGACTGGTTCTTTGATCTCTCCATGAGGGCGACGGTGAGAGCCTTGAGCCAAGTAGTGCCTGATTTGGGGTAAGATGCAAGAATTATATCGGTATCTTGGGGTTTAAAACCTGCCTGGAAATTAAGAACGCCTTGGAGAGTTGTGTAGTTATACCAACATCCTTGATAATTACAAAGCTTCTTCCCTTGGAAATCTGTGTGTGAAGGAAGAGAAGAGATCAAAATATTTGTTTCTTCGCTTATCTTGTCGTCTCCAACGTTCGATGGAAGCTCCTTCAGGTCCATATTTGTTAGTGAGTTCTTGTACAAAATGATGTGGTAGCTTCAAACGAAAACATGACAGATATAAGCAAAGAAGCCAGGAAAAAAACAAATATTGCTGGTAATAAAGATAAACCTACTTTAAATTGCTGTTCAGACAGACATTGAAATATGGGATAGTTGGTGTATTGCACTGATTCCTTTTGCATTAATAATATTTTGACACCCATATAGTACAGTAATTATTATTTTAAAATCAGTATTCTTTTTCGTACATAGAAAAATAAGAATTCGGTTGATAACCAAATTTTGGGATTATAATTAAAATGCATTGTGTTATACGATTTTATAAAAAATTAAATGCTTTTATACATTTTTCATAACGTTTAAAGAGTTTATAAAACCACACTATATATTTTGTCCGCACATGCATAGATAATATTCTTACAAATATATATTATTTTATTTTTTATTATTTTAAAAATCAGCATAATAAGTTAGTATTTATGTTCTTAAAAAAATCAAACATCAAATTATCTATAGATGACAAAAACATTTCATCAAAATATATATACTTATTATTGTGTTGAAATTTTAAAATCAGTATTCTTTTTCGTACATAGAAAAATAAGAATTCGGTTGATAACCAAATTTTGGGATTATAATTAAAATGCATTGTGTTATACGATTTTATAAAAATTAAATGCTTTTATACATTTTTCATAACGTTTAAAGAGTTTATAAAACCACACTATATATTTTGTCCGCACATGCATAGATAATATTCTTACAAATATATATTATTTTATTTTTTATTATTTTAAAATCAGTATTCTTTTTCGTACATAGAAAAATAAGAATTCGGTTGATAACCAAATTTTGGGATTATAATTAAAATGCATTGTGTTATACGATTTTATAAAAATTAAATGCTTTTATACATTTTTCATAACGTTTAAAGAGTTTATAAAACCACACTATATATTTTGTCCGCACATGCATAGATAATATTCTTACAAATATATATTATTTTATTTTTTATTATTTTAAAATCAGTATTCTTTTTCGTACATAGAAAAATAAGAATTCGGTTGATAACCAAATTTTGGGATTATAATTAAAATGCATTGTGTTATACGATTTTATAAAAATTAAATGCTTTTATACATTTTTCATAACGTTTAAAGAGTTTATAAAACCACACTATATATTTTGTCCGCACATGCATAGATAATATTCTTACAAATATATATTATTTTATTTTTTATTATTTTAAAATCAGTATTCTTTTTCGTACATAGAAAAATAAGAATTCGGTTGATAACCAAATTTTGGGATTATAATTAAAATGCATTGTGTTATACGATTTTATAAAAATTAAATGCTTTTATACATTTTTCATAACGTTTAAAGAGTTTATAAAACCACACTATATATTTTGTCCGCACATGCATAGATAATATTCTTACAAATATATATTATTTTATTTTTTATTATTTTAAAATCAGTATTCTTTTTCGTACATAGAAAAATAAGAATTCGGTTGATAACCAAATTTTGGGATTATAATTAAAATGCATTGTGTTATACGATTTTATAAAAATTAAATGCTTTTATACATTTTTCATAACGTTTAAAGAGTTTATAAAACCACACTATATATTTTGTCCGCACATGCATAGATAATATTCTTACAAATATATATTATTTTATTTTTTATTATTTTAAAATCAGTATTCTTTTTCGTACATAGAAAAATAAGAATTCGGTTGATAACCAAATTTTGGGATTATAATTAAAATGCATTGTGTTATACGATTTTATAAAAATTAAATGCTTTTATACATTTTTCATAACGTTTAAAGAGTTTATAAAACCACACTATATATTTTGTCCGCACATGCATAGATAATATTCTTACAAATATATATTATTTTATTTTTTATTATTTTAAAATCAGTATTCTTTTTCGTACATAGAAAAATAAGAATTCGGTTGATAACCAAATTTTGGGATTATAATTAAAATGCATTGTGTTATACGATTTTATAAAAATTAAATGCTTTTATACATTTTTCATAACGTTTAAAGAGTTTATAAAACCACACTATATATTTTGTCCGCACATGCATAGATAATATTCTTACAAATATATATTATTTTATTTTTTATTATTTTAAAATCAGTATTCTTTTTCGTACATAGAAAAATAAGAATTCGGTTGATAACCAAATTTTGGGATTATAATTAAAATGCATTGTGTTATACGATTTTATAAAAATTAAATGCTTTTATACATTTTTCATAACGTTTAAAGAGTTTATAAAACCACACTATATATTTTGTCCGCACATGCATAGATAATATTCTTACAAATATATATTATTTTATTTTTTATTATTTTAAAATCAGTATTCTTTTTCGTACATAGAAAAATAAGAATTCGGTTGATAACCAAATTTTGGGATTATAATTAAAATGCATTGTGTTATACGATTTTATAAAAATTAAATGCTTTTATACATTTTTCATAACGTTTAAAGAGTTTATAAAACCACACTATATATTTTGTCCGCACATGCATAGATAATATTCTTACAAATATATATTATTTTATTTTTTATTATTTTAAAATCAGTATTCTTTTTCGTACATAGAAAAATAAGAATTCGGTTGATAACCAAATTTTGGGATTATAATTAAAATGCATTGTGTTATACGATTTTATAAAAATTAAATGCTTTTATACATTTTTCATAACGTTTAAAGAGTTTATAAAACCACACTATATATTTTGTCCGCACATGCATAGATAATATTCTTACAAATATATATTATTTTATTTTTTATTATTTTAAAATCAGCATAATAAGTTAGTATTTATGTTCTTAAAAAATCAAACATCAAATTATCTATAGATGACAAAAACATTTCATCAAAATATATATACTTATTATTGTGTTGAAATTTTAAAACACGAAAATATTAAAATAAATTACTGGAAATAACATGTTTCACCATATAATAAAATAGTATAATTATTGACTAATATTTAATATTTTATCAATGTAAATATTATACAATATATAATATTTAATATTCTAACTTAAACAGTTTTCATTTTATACATTACCTCTCAATCCCAACCTGTTTCACTATACATATAATGGAATAATCTAAATATTAAATATTATGTTTTCTAAGAAATTTTATTAATAATAAAATAACAAACATAAAAAAATTCTTAAAACTGTTACAATTGAATCAACATTTTCTTGTGCTTATGTAAGGGACATGATAGTGAAAATAGACACAATATTCACTTCACAAAGAAGCTCTAGTTTTTCATTTGTTTGATCTTATTTCCTAATCACATAAACTATGAACATTATAAATATAAAATAACTCTCTTTATTGTTTTTATGCCGTTAATTAACTAATTATTTTAAATCATTACCTATATCATATATATATGTTGATTATTATTATGTATTTAATTTTTCCTATTGAATTTGATTTTGATGATTAAACCAATATTTTATGCATGAAATAACATACTTGAGAATTATTTTTTATTTAATTTCTTATGATCCGGATCCGTTATTCAAAGCGCTAGATTTCTTTGAAATAATTGATTTGTTTTTTCAGTTTATATAACAACTTATTGTATATATAAAAGTTTAGGATAACTTAATTTTATATATATCGAAATTTCAAAGTGCGGATTAACATTTGGGTCTATGTTTTGATATAATAATTTTATCTGTTTATTCAAAGTATGAGATCAAATTTGAAATTCACTTCTTCTTTTTCAAAAAATAAGTTTGGTAAAATAAGCTGCTAGAAGTTGTAACCGTAAAAAATTAACATGTTTCACCATATTATAAAATAATATAAATATTGGCTAACATTTATTATTATATATATATATATAATTTTTAATTTTCTAACATAGACAGTTTTCATTTTATACATTAACTTTCAATTCCAACATGTTTCATTATATACAGAAATAATCTAAGTATTGACTAAATATTACTTTTTAATTTAAAATATATTGATATATTCTTTAATATTATATCTTTAAAATATTAATTTTACTATGATAGTTTCAAGGGTTTTTTCAAAAATATATTGTATTAAAATACCGAAAATATTAAAATAAATTACTGGAAATAACATGTTTCACCATATAATAAAATAGTATAATTATTGACTAATATTTAATATTTTATCAATGTAAATATTATACAATATATAATATTTAATATTCTAACTTAAACAGTTTTCATTTTTATACATTACCTCTCAATCCCAACCTGTTTCACTATACATATAATGGAATAATCTAAATATTAAATATTATGTTTTCTAAGAAATTTTATTAATAATAAAATAACAAACATAAAAAAAAATTCTTAAAACTGTTACAATTGAATCAACATTTTCTTGTGCTTATGTAAGGGACATGATAGTGAAAATAGACACAATATTCACTTCACAAAGAAGCTCTAGTTTTTTCATTTGTTTGATTTTATTTCCGGAATCACATAAACTATGAACATTATAAATAAAAAATAACTCTCTTTATTGTTTTTATGCTGTTAATTAACTAATTATTTCAAATCATTACCTATATCATATACATATGTTGATTATTATTATGTATTTAATTTTTCCTATTGAAATTGATTTTGATGATTAAACCAATATTTTATGCATGAAATAACATACTTGAGAATTATTTTGTATTTAATTTCTTATGATCCGGACCGTTATTCAAAGCTAGATTTCTTTGAAATAATTGATTTGTTTTTCAGTTTATATAACAACTTATTGTATATATAAAAGTTTAGGATAACTTAATTTTATATATATCGAAATTTCAAAGTGCGGATTAACGTTTGGGTTTATGTTTTGATATACTCTTTAATATTATACCTTTAAATATTAATTTTACTATGATAGTTTTAAGGGTTTTTTCAAAAATATATTGTATTAAAATACCGAAAATATTAAAATAAATTACTGGAAATAACATGTTTCACCATATAATAAAATAGTATAATTATTGATTAATATTTAATATTTTATCAATGTATATATATACAATATATAATATTTAATATTTTAACTTAAACAGTTTTCATTTTTATACATTACCTCTCAATCCCAACTTGTTTCACTATACATATAATGGAATAATCTAAATATTAAATACATTACCTCTTAAACAGTTTTCATTTCTCCTCTCCTCTTTTCCAAGTAGCATGCATTTTAACACCCTACACAACAAAATAGCATTTTTAATTAGTGTATGATCATAAATAAAACAATAATCAGAAATGTGGGTCCGAGACCACGAGTCTACCAAGATCATTTTCAACTACACAAGACAACATAATTTCACGCAAGTTAGAGTATTTAAACATAAGTGGTTCTATATACATACAATAATTTTTACCATCATTGCGCAAACCTAAAAAGGACTAACATAAACAAATAGTTAAATACCACGAAAACATAAATACGCTTCCCAATCTAAGGAAAATTTTCTTCAAAATATCATTCTTATACTTTTCCTCTTCTTCTTCTTTTGGCCAGACATATATCATTCACGTTAGTTAAGTCCCTGCACAAACAAAAAAACAAACAAACACTAATTATTAGCTTATTTGATGATGAACAAATAATTAGAATACAAAGAAACAAAAAAGAAAATTATGAACTAAACAAAAAAGAAAAACAGACAGAGAACAAAGATGGTCGACTCAAAAAAAAAGATTCAATGACTATTTATAGAGTAATTAGTCTGCTAGTTAGGTTGGTTAGGTTAGATAAGAAGAAAATTCTAAAGTATCTTGATGATCAAGTTTAATCGAAATCTTTTAGATTTGGTATATACTGATTCAATTATAGGATATTCTGATTTATTTTCCTAAACTAAATATATCGTTAAACTTTTATTTATCAGTTTCACTAATAAAAGGTAACTAATTAAGGTACAATATATTTAATTAGTTCGTATTTTTAGAATTACTTGCTAACTAATTTTATAGAAGAATCATTGATATTTTGAATTTCCTCACAAGAATATCCTTCTGCTTTTAACAAAATCGTAAATATTGCAGTCATTTTGCGCAATAAAGGGTAATTAATTAAGGTAACATATATTTAATTCGTTCTGTATTTTTAGAATTACTTGCTAAGCAAATTTATAGAAGAATCATTGATATTTTTGAATTTCCTTGCGCAGGAATCACTTGAAATCAGGGAAAATATATGCTAACTAATTTTTTAAATTGGATTTGTTATATATGGGTCAAGAATAATGGATATGTACTATAAAATTAAATATGTTATGGGCTACATAAAATACGGGTCTGGAAACTATTGCTTGATTGTTAGGCATAACATAATTAAGAATATTTCCTTTTCAAAATAATAAACGATTGCCATTTAATAGTGTCGTAATATAATTAAGAAGGATCAATTTTATGGGTTAATTAACGTTTAATAAGACATTTAATATTTAGATATTCCTTGATTGTAGCTGTGATTCAATTAAGAATATTCTTTTCAATATTAATTGATATCATCTTTCAAAAAGTTAATCTAGTTAGAAAGTTTAGATTTTTTGGTGATTCACGTTTAAATTAAAATATTTAATATTTAGATATTCCTTGATTGTAGCAAGAAAATATTTAGTGATATTTGTACAATATTAATAATAATTAATATATGAATTAGCTTTTTGTTTAGATAAGTTTGGAATTGTAATTACTTAATTTGAATTTTTTTTTTCATTAGTGTTCTATGAATTTTTATTAATTTTATGATATTTTGTATTCTTGAAAAATGAACTCTCGAAATTTTTTATATTTGACTAAAATAAATAAGGTAATACTATATTTAAAATTTTTTATATAATATATACTATATATTTTCAGTTTGTGTTTTTATTTTTTCACAAAGAAAATAATATTTGCTTTTTTCAATATATGAATATCGATTTGTTTAGATAAATTATGGAATTGTAGTGGTAGAATCTGTAAATAAAAAGAATTGCAAAAAGGAAATACTTGATTTATTATAAATTCAATGACTAAATATGTAAATAAAAGAAAGTAAATATACTGTTATCCATGTTTCCAAACACACTAATCTCGGATTAATTAAATAATTTTTTTTTAAAACACCTAAACCTGTTTCCAAACACATTTATCTAACAAAATGTTATCCAAGTAGCAAACAAATCGATTTTGTACTTCTGATTTAATAATATAGATGGAAGGGTTAGTTGGTGTCAATTGATTCTTTTTGTATTATTGACATTTTGACATCCCACATGTTACGTGTGTTTTATGGAGTATACAGTAATCATCAATTTTATTTTTTTGTACCGTTTAGAAAAATAACGACAATTTGGTAGATAATCAAAACTGGGATTATAATTAAGTATACGTGTTTTATGTATTTTTATAAGGTTTCATACGATTATAAACAGTTTCATATGATTTTAAAAAACTACAACCATAAAAATTATCAATCATGTTTTACGTAGTTTTAAAGTTAAAGTAAAAAAATCAAAGTAATGACTGTAGGCAGGAATGGGACGGATCCGGATATCCAGGATATTCGGGGTACTCGGATCCGGATCCATGATTTTAATATCCGGATCCGGATCTGTGTCTTCCGGATATCCGGGTATCCGTCTAGATATCATGATATCCTCGAGTATCCGGATTCGGATCCGGATCCGTCAAAATAATTAAAAAATAATAAAAAGATTTTTTAAAATACAAAAAAATCTATAAATATTACATAAATTAAATATTTTTACAAAATTTATAAATGTATTTATGCATATAATACTATTAAAATTAAAATGTAATATTATAAGACTAATTTTATGTATAAATATTAATAAATCAACTATAATTATTAATAAAAATTTAAATTTATATATATTAAAAAAACAGATCGGATCTGGATATCCGGACCTAAAATTCCAGATATCCGGATCCGGATCCATGATTTTAATATCCGGATCGGATCCATGATTTTAATATCCGGATCGGATCTGGATATCCGGACCTAAAATTCCAGATATCCGGATCGGATCTGGATATCCGACCTAAAATTCCAGATATCCGGATCGGATCCATGATTTTAATATCCGGATCGGATCTGGATATCCGACCTAAAATTCCAGATATCCGGATCGGATCCATGATTTTAATATCCGGATCCGGATCCATGATTTTAATATCCGGATCGGATCCATGATTTTAATATCCGGATCGGATCTGGATATCCGACCTAAAATTCCAGATATCCGGATCGGATCTGTGTCTTCCGGATATCCGGGATATTCGGGTACTCGGATCGGATCCATGATTTTAATATCCGGATCGGATCCATGATTTTAATATCCGGATCCGGATCCATGATTTTAATATCCGGATCGGATCTGGATATCCGACCTAAAATTCCAGATATCCGGATCGGATCTGGATATCCGACCTAAAATTCCAGATATCCGGATCGGATCTGGATATCCGACCTAAAATTCCAGATATCCGGATCGGATCTGGATATCCGGACCTAAAATTCCAGATATCCGGATCGGATCTGGATATCCGGACCTAAAATTCCAGATATCCGGATCCGGATCCATGATTTTAATATCCGGATCGGATCTGGATATCCGGACCTAAAATTCCAGATATCCGGATCGGATCTGGATATCCGACCTAAAATTCCAGATATCCGGATCGGATCTGGATATCCGACCTAAAATTCCAGATATCCGGATCGGATCTGGATATCCGGACCTAAAATTCCAGATATCCGGATCGGATCTGGATATCCGACCTAAAATTCCAGATATCCGGATCGGATCCATGATTTTAATATCCGGATCGGATCTGGATATCCGACCTAAAATTCCAGATATCCGGATCGGATCTGGATATCCGACCTAAAATTCCAGATATCCGGATCGGATCTGGATATCCGGACCTAAAATTCCAGATATCCGGATCGGATCCATGATTTTAATATCCGGATCGGATCCATGATTTTAATATCCGGATCGGATCTGGATATCCGGACCTAAAATTCCAGATATCCGGATCGGATCTGGATATCCGACCTAAAATTCCAGATATCCGGATCGGATCTGGATATCCGACCTAAAATTCCAGATATCCGGATCGGATCCGGATCGGATCTCGGATAATAATTCCAGCCCTAGCGTAGGAGCCTTTTTCTAGAACAAAAAATATTATGGTAGGAATCTCTTTCCTTTTCTATTATTTTTCTCTTTTTATTTCTACAGTTAAATTAGTTACATTTACATCAAAAATTTATATATATTAAAAAACAGATCGGATCTGGATATCCGGACCTAAAATTCCAGATATCCGGATCCGGATCGGATCTGGATATCCGGACCTAAAATTCCAGATATCCGGATCGGATCTGGATATCCGGACCTAAAATTCCAGATATCCGGATCGGATCTGGATATCCGGACCTAAAATTCCAGATATCCGGATCGGATCTGGATATCCGGACCTAAAATTCCAGATATCCGGATCGGATCCGTCAAAATAATTAAAAATAATAAAAGATTTTTAAAATACAAAAATCTATAAATATTACATAAATTAAATATTTTTACAAAATTTATAAATGTATTTATGCATATAATACTATTAAAATTAAAATGTAATATTATAAGACTAATTTTATGTATAAATATTAATAAATCAACTATAATTATTAATAAAAATTTAAATTTATATATATTAAAAAACAGATCGGATCTGGATATCCGGACCTAAAATTCCAGATATCGGATCGGATCTGGATATCCGGACCTAAAATTCCAGATATCGGATCGGATCCATGATTTTAATATCGGATCGGATCTGGATATCCGGACCTAAAATTCCAGATATCCGGATCCGGATCCATGATTTTAATATCGGATCGGATCCATGATTTTAATATCGGATCGGATCCATGATTTTAATATCGGATCGGATCTGGATATCCGGACCTAAAATTCCAGATATCGGATCGGATCTGGATATCCGGACCTAAAATTCCAGATATCGGATCGGATCCATGATTTTAATATCGGATCGGATCTGGATATCCGGACCTAAAATTCCAGATATCGGATCGGATCCATGATTTTAATATCGGATCGGATCTGGATATCCGGACCTAAAATTCCAGATATCCGGATCCGGATCGGATCTGGATATCCGGACCTAAAATTCCAGATATCGGATCGGATCCATGATTTTAATATCGGATCGGATCTGGATATCCGGACCTAAAATTCCAGATATCGGATCGGATCTGGATATCCGGACCTAAAATTCCAGATATCGGATCGGATCCATGATTTTAATATCGGATCGGATCTGGATATCCGGACCTAAAATTCCAGATATCGGATCCGGATCCATGATTTTAATATCCGGATCGGATCTGGATATCCGGACCTAAAATTCCAGATATCGGATCGGATCCATGATTTTAATATCGGATCGGATCTGGATATCCGGACCTAAAATTCCAGATATCGGATCGGATCCATGATTTTAATATCGGATCGGATCTGGATATCCGGACCTAAAATTCCAGATATCGGATCGGATCCATGATTTTAATATCGGATCGGATCCATGATTTTAATATCCGGATCGGATCTGGATATCCGGACCTAAAATTCCAGATATCGGATCGGATCTGGATATCCGGACCTAAAATTCCAGATATCGGATCGGATCTGGATATCCGGACCTAAAATTCCAGATATCCGGATCCGGATCCATGATTTTAATATCGGATCGGATCTGGATATCCGGACCTAAAATTCCAGATATCCGGATCCGGATCCATGATTTTAATATCCGGATCGGATCTGGATATCCGGACCTAAAATTCCAGATATCGGATCGGATCCATGATTTTAATATCGGATCGGATCCATGATTTTAATATCCGGATCGGATCCATGATTTTAATATCCGGATCGGATCTGGATATCCGGACCTAAAATTCCAGATATCGGATCGGATCTGTGTCTTCCGGATATCCTATTTTGAGCGGATCCGGATCGGATCTGGATATCCGGACCTAAAATTCCAGATATCGGATCGGATCCGTCAAAATAATTAAAAATAATAAAAGATTTTTAAAATACAAAAATCTATAAATATTACATAAATTAAATATTTTTACAAAATTTATAAATGTATTTATGCATATAATACTATTAAAATTAAAATGTAATATTATAAGACTAATTTTATGTATAAATATTAATAAATCAACTATAATTATTAATAAAAATTTAAATTTATATATATTAAAAAAACAGATCGGATCTGGATATCCGGACCTAAAATTCCAGATATCGGATCGGATCTGGATATCCGGACCTAAAATTCCAGATATCGGATCGGATCTGGATATCCGACCTAAAATTCCAGATATCGGATCGGATCCATGATTTTAATATCGGATCGGATCTGGATATCCGACCTAAAATTCCAGATATCGGATCGGATCTCGGATAATAATTCCAGCCCTAACTGTAGGAGCCTTTTTTCTAGAACAAAAAATATTATGGTAGGAATCTCTTTCCTTTTCTATTATTTTTCTCTTTTTTATTTCTACAGTTAAATTAGTTACATTTACATCAAAAAATTTATATACAAAATTCTACAATAACTTTTCTACAGCTACAATTCAAGATCACCATAATATGTACACTTTCCACTATCAGACAAACACCCTATGTCTACTTGACAGTCTAGGAATTAGGACGATCAATGAGTAGAACTATTTTCATATGCTTTAGATTTAGGCCTTGATTGGTAGAGCATTACCATTAGCATTATGCTCTACATTATCCAATCAACATTTGTTAGAAAAGCATTTAAAAGAGCATTTACTAAATGCTAATGCTCTCCAAATGCTCTCTGGCAAATGCTCTCATATGAAGCTTTTGGAAGAGCATTTGCATTTCTAATTTATAATTTAAGAATAATATATAATTAGTTCATTTATTTGATTTTTAATAATATCATAAATTTTTTTTTATATCCAGAAAATGAAATTTTGATTTCTAAAATAAATTTACCATATAAATATTTTTTAAAATATTATTTCACATTTAGAATATAATTTAATTATATTAAATTAATTTTATAAATTATATTTTAAATTAATTATATAAATTAAATTTTAAAATATAATATAATTAAATTGATCACATAAATTATATTATATTTTAAATGCAAAATATTATTTTTAACATAGATATTTTAATTATAAAATTTATTTTTTTAAATAACATTTTCGATATAAACATAATTTTTGAAATTAGTAAATAAAATAAAATAATTATATATCTTTTATATATTAATATAATATATATATTAATATATAAAATAATATATATATATATATATATATATTAGAAATATATTCATTATAAATAAATATATTATATATTATATACTAATTTTAATAATAATTTTAAATAGCATTTCCATACTGATCTACCAATCAATCTATTAAACAGTTTAGCAAAAGAACATCACGACACAGATACGCTTATAGCATACACTCTTGCTTTCTCATCTGCTTTGCCAATCAGACCCTTAGTTTTAGTTACTATTAGTGTATTTTATAAGTTACCAAGAATGAGAATGTACTATTCTAGTTTGTGGTATATGGAATGACTTAAAAGAATTAAGTTTGCTATCTATGTTATTAAAGTGTAGTTACCTTTTTTGTCATACATCCATTTACAACTTCACGATTAAGCGTGTTCGAGATGGATTAGTAGAAGAATGAAATTCCCGATATCGTGCGAGTGAGACCAAAGCTCAAACATTCAAATTTTATCTTCTTTGTTCTCATTCTACACTAACAAATTTTCACTTCCTCTAATTTCCTCTCTATTTTCATTCAAAAATCCTATAACTTTCATTTTCATAAACCAAACTCAATGCAGCCAGGTCTTGGGAAGCAGCCGCCTGGACCTTAATGAAGCTTTCAAAAACAGCATGAACGCATTCTTTGCAATCGTACAACAAGAGATTCACCCAATACATAAGCTGTACCAAAACATACAACAAAATCAGACAAAAAACTTTCCGTAAATAGACGAAGCAAAGAGAGAAACGTACCGAAACGTTCGATTATTGGCCCCTTTGTAGGACTCATTCTCAATGAACATCTCTTCCTCGGGAAGAATGGGATTGCCAGCTGGGAGCCTCAAAAGATATGGCATATTCCCCTGATCTCTACGTATTTGGTTCCGATGCCTCAAGTGTTCTCTCGGGAACAAAGAAATCACCACAATCATCTCGTAGGAAAGGAAGAGAACGCTCCTCAAGCTCAAGCTCAGAAGCAATAAGAGATTGCACGCCTGATGACGAGGAAGTACTCTCCGACCTCGGAAAACTAACCAAAAGCTGATGACCAAGGAGACCACTCCAATGGCCAAATTAGGACCACCAGGAGTCAGAGAAGCAGAGAGCTGCTGGCTGGAAGAAGCAATTCAGTTGTCGGGACAGCAATCCTGTTAACTTTATCATCTTCTTTTTTATTCCTTACTTCTCTCTACTGACCCTTGTCAAAATCCAAAGACGTTTCGCAGTACGTCGAGGAGAAATCACAGGGGGAAATGGGAGATCAGCAGGAATAGCTACAAAACATGCATAAAGGCTAAGCTCGAAACAAGCAAAGGAATAATCAAACTAAGAAAAGTATGACTTTCCAAAATGGTATAGAGGACCGGCATGATGAAGGCCAGAGTAATAGTCTTCCAAGAGTACGCTTTGAGACAGACTGAAACTCCTCCATTATTGAGCTTAAATTCTCAATATGCTGCTTTGAGCTCACATGACGCACTAAAAACAAAAGAAATTGATAAAAATAGAGATAGAAATAAAGAGATTCATAAGAAACACAACTAACAAGGATTCTCATTCCATTCTCGCTGAGCAATGTCAACAAGATTAGCAGTCACCGAATTCGCATCAATTAGCATGAAAAAATATTGCTCTCACAGTTTGCGACCGTTTTGGGCTGTGAAGTAACAATATAGGAACTACCAGAAAGGTAGTACACACCGGCCTTACAGGGAAACAAATTTGAATATCGTAAAGACCTCGAGAAGCTGAGGAACTCATGGTCCGTCCGATCTCACCAGTCATAACATTAAGTCCGACCACGGCTCGGATACCGCTGACAGAAAGCCGCTGACAGAAAGTTGGAAGATCACTATCTGACGTCTCTGAGAATAACCTAACATACATGGAAAAGGGAACCAGAAATGACATTCATGCAGGAATGATTCATATATAGTAAAATACCATGGGAGTGCAGACCATGAACCCCACCAAACGAGAAAGAAGAAGAAACTCGATTTTGGGAGGAATCCTTATGGCCTCCCTCAAACCAAAACAGATTTCTCCGTACTTGAAGTTCTCCAAGTATAAAATACTGGATGAGAGAGAACATCAGGAGTCTCGCCGACAAACACTTTGTCGGAAATAGCATCAGATCCCGACTATGACGAGGAACTAACTATTGCAACTTTCTTAGGTCTCCAAATAATGATTAAATTTACCTTTTGAGCTACTCTGCAATTTCAAAGTGCGATATTACACTTGGGGAATGAATCCACAGAGACTATATGTTTCACACAATAGACTAATGGGCACCACATTAAGCTAGGCGTAAATAATAAAGAAATAAACAACAAAAAGTAAATGGAGTTTTAATCGATGGGAGAAGGTGCTAGATCTAGGGAATTCAAACGGGTAATTCTGAATTGCAGATAAACGAATCGTTCAAAGTTTTATTAAAATCAGTTCTTGATCTCATATCACAATGATGAAGATAATCAGCTCTCGCTGTAGAAATTATCTATGTCTAATTCCTAAAATCCCAACTCAAGTTCCAAATTCAGTTAGTTTAGACAAGTATATTAAAAACATGTTTGATATATTCAATAAATCTTTAAACCAACTATCATTGTGCATAAGTATTTAGCTCATGCAGGATTAGTTTAGGTAATCAATCACATTCATGTCTACCAATTGTCCTATGATCTAGATTATCATGTTTTCAATCCAAATCTAATTTTAAATTTAATCATGATGAACAGTACGTCTATAAGATTATCCTAACAATTCAATCAATCTAGCAATTCATCATAAATTCTAGAAAACTAAATCTAACATGTGATTTACTTGGAAGTAGAAACACAAATCATAGCGTGAATAAACTGTATAAATAATAATAAACGGGAGTTCTAATCAATCAATGAAGGAATTCTGACTTTCTTTCCAAAACTAAAATAAAGCTTAGCCTAAAACAATGGTTTAGAGTATATAATATATGTCAAAACACGTCTATAGACTCTTGTGCAAATATAGAAAACTTGAGGGAAAATTGCAATTCTTGAAACCTGCATCAACTCGACAGTTTGCTTCTGTTGAAGGAATGTCAACCAACACCAGACTTGGTGTCGATCGACACCAGGTAGATCGAGAGTTCTCAGCAGCTTCCTCTTCGCGCGTCATACTGACCACTCTTTAGTAAAATGCGCATCAACTTTGGATCTAACCGTTGGATCAACGAAAAACCGGCGACATTGGAAATCTAGTTCAGTTCTCTATCTTGTATCAAAATATGAGCATCATCCATTGGTGGGAAGATTTCCATTCGTTGCTAAAATTCTTACTAGAGGTTGGCACAGAGCAGATAGTACCATAAATTTCAATATTTCTGATTTGCTTTCTAGGTTACGGATATCTGATTTTTTATTTGTTTGCTTTAGAAAAATATGGATATCTGGTTTTCCAAATATCTGGAAAATATTTGCGAATATTTATGAATATTTACGAATATCTCAACCACTTTGTTCAGTACACGTAAATCTAAAAAAACTTTATAAACTTGTTTTCAAAAATATATTTTACATTATATAAAAAGTAATAATTAATGAAACTATATTTTCATATTCTAAAAATAAATATTTTTATAAAATATATTTTTGAAAATGATAGTTTTTATAAAAAAAATATATTTCTATCTTAATTTAATATTTTTATAAGTAATTTATAATTGGAATTATTAAAACTATATGTTGAAATAATAATTATATAAAATTATACATTTACAACTCTCTATTTAATTGTTGATTTACTTATATTTGTATAAAAATGGAGGAGAGCGGATATCTGACCCTGGAATTTTTAGTATATGTGATTTACTTCGTTTTAACGGATATTGATTTTTTTATATTTGTTTTGCTCCAGTGACTTACAGATATCCAAATTTTTCGAATCAAGTCGAAACGAATAACGAATCGAGTCAAATTTAACGAATAAAATGCTCAGCCATACGTCTTATGCATATGCACAGTTCTGTATCTGAAATTGCCTTATTTGCATCCAAGGTAACTTAAACCTTGTACAACAAAAAATAACACCGAAACGACTCCAGACATATAATATAGACTCTAAAACAGGACGTATACCATGGTTAAAACCCATAAAACCATTATATATCAACTCCCCATGGCTTATCATTTGCTTGTCCTCACGCAAAACATAGAAGGAACCTATGGAAATTTAACGAATAAAATGCTCAGCCTACGTCTTATGCATCTGCACAGTTCTATATCTGAAATTGCCTTATTTGCATCCAAGGTAACTTAAACCTTGTACAACAAAAAATAACACCGAAACGACTCTAGACATATAATATAGACTCTAAAACAGGACGTATACCATGGTTAAAACCCATAAAACCATAATATATCAACTTCCATGGCTTATCATTTGCTTGTCCTCACGCAAAACATAGAATGAACCTGTGGAAAAGGTTTGAAAATGTCGGAACTCACTGACTATTTTGAACCACCATTGTCACCTCTTACAGTGTTGTAAGCCACATCAAATAATACCAATCTTAGAAGATACTTCCATGTACTCAACCTCTGCTTAACAACCTGGCCATCAAACCCACATCTCACTAGATACCATCTGAAATTCCCTCTACAGACCTCAATTAAGAGTTTAATATGCATTTTATCTTGGGAATATTGATCAAAGGACACATGGACGCATACCCATTCAGGTTTCTGATCACATGTGCAATCTTAATTTGATCATTTTCTTCTCTTTTTTCTCACTTCTCTGAATCATTTTCTCTTCTTTTTATATCTCTACAAAGTTAGGCGAATAATGAGATCACATAAAATTTTCTAACCTTCACTTCAAACTTTGTGTAATCATTCCATTGCAGTAAAATAAATGGGTCATAGAAAATTTTTCCTACCCCTTTACTACTCAGAAATTCATCTCATTTTTTTTTTCATTTTTAAGATGCTGAAGTGAAGAGAGTAGGGAACCATACCAAACATACATGCCTTTTCAGACCTAACGAGGAATTTGATCTATTGCATACCAAGCCTCAAGACAAGAGAATTGAGTATATTAGATTGGAAGTCAGCTTTGGTTTTTTCAGACACTCATAGTAAGAGTGGACATTACTGGCAGATCGATCCGCTTTTGCTTTTTCCATATAATACAACCTGCAATCAGTAACTCAAAGGATGGTGCTAAGTAGTGGTTATGTGGTTAGTTCCAAGAAAAATTGCATAGTCCCCAACTAGCTCCATTTTGACTGAATAACAACTGACACTCAAAACAAGAAACAATTTTAGTAGACACCTTTCGCAAACTTAAACAACACTACCCACAGTGGTATTCAGTTCGAGTTTGGCAAAAGAAACAAATAAAATAAATAAAAGTAAGAGAAAGTGCGAGTCATACCTGAGAATAGAGTGAGTTTCAACCGATGCTGTGAAGTTTTGATCACTACCCAATGAAAGGGTGAGTGTCGACCGACACTAGGTACTTTATGACACATGCCTTTTAAAAACAAAAACAAAGAAGAAACTTACATGTGGGTTGCCTCTCACCAAATGCTTGTTTACAGTCATTAGATCGACTTTGAAGACCAGATTCAGTCTAGCTGAGATTGGGAACTTGATCCAAAACAATTCCAAACGTCCAGTCATAAAACCTTTCATCGAAGCCTCTACCTTGTCTATAATCTCAGAAGTAAACCCTGCTCGAAGGCTGTGAGAAATCTCTGTGTACTTTGTATGCAATGACAGCATCTGAGAAGCTCTATGGAATCAGTGTCAAGTGAGGATTGCCCTTAATCATTTAGCTCTTCTTCTTTCTCTAGGTCTTTCCCCAAATATACGATTGTATCTCTTCGTGCTCTGATAACAAATGGGTGTCAACCGACACTGTTGTGATCGACACTAGTATCGTAGGGGCACTCTTAACATCGCTCTTGTCATTTAATTCTTCTTGAAAATCCTATGCAATAGATGAAACAATATCAGGGATAACAATCCAGGAAGCTAGATGTCTACCTCTGTTTTCTGGTACATCCTTGTAGTATTGATTATGAACAATAATTCGAAAGAGATCATGTTCTTCTGCATGTCAATTACTGCACCTACTGGAGTCATGAAAGCGTTTTGCAGGATTAGAGGCAAGTTTGAACCCTTGCCCAAATCCAACACCTGAAAGTCTTCAAGGACAGTGCAATTCATAACTTTCACTTCTAGATCTTTGAAAACATCTTCTGGAGACTTTGGTGGATTGGTTTGCAAAAGTTAGAGTAATCTTAGAAGATTATGTAGCAAACCCCAATCTCTCGTCAATGTCTTTAGACAAGATTCTAACTGAAGATTCAGTATCGCAGAAGGCATCAGAAAATTCAACTCCTGGAATAATTCACGGAACTAAAATTTTCCAAGGTTCGTGAGCCTTGTCAGTTTCTTGACCTTTTTAGATGCACTTTTAACTTCATCAAACAGTGCCTTAAAATTTTCCTCAGTTTCTCTGGAGTTCCTGAAGAAATGAGTCAACTGATAGCCTTCATACGCATCGTCAAAAGGAACACCTTCATGTATCCTTTTCACTCTCTAGCGAAAACCAAGTGTTCCAGTGCGTTAATAGGATACGGGACCTTTGGCTTCTAAACCATCTCCTCAGCTAATTTCGGAGTTGCAGAAAACGCAGTTGGGACTCCGTAGGGTGTCGACTGACACCATATGGGTGTTGATCAATGCATGTTTTTAGTGAAGTATATGTGACTTTACCCGATGGGTATCGATCCATGCTAAAAGAGTGTCGATCGACACTCTTCATCAGTGTTGACCCTTTGGTGTCGAGAGAGCAATTTGAGATTGATTTCGGTCCATCTCAAGTAATTTCCACGTCTTTACCCGACGGTGTCGATCAACGCAGATTCAATATATAAGAATATCATATTAAATTCAAAATTTACAGATGACGCCTTATAATTAGTGGATATTAAAGCCAATGAATCCAGGTACCAACATGTTTAAATTTGCCTTTTCTTGTCTTCAACTTATCTGTCATTTGCTTTATAGCAGACAAAAATTTCAAATTTTATTAGTTTCATGTAGTAAAAAAATTATTGAACACTTTGAGATCATATAGCTAATTGGGTTGAAAATTATATTATGAGGGGTGGGGATTGGTTAGATGTATCTGTAGAAATTTATGTAAAATTATCTGTAGAATTTTTGATGTACTTATATCAAATGTAGCTGTAGAAATTAAATAAAACAAATAATTAAAATTCCTATAGTAATATTTTTTTCTTGAGAAAACAAAGCATCTACATCCATTTTTTTTTGTTTTGCTTTAACTTTAAAACTAGTTGAAACATAATTGCTAGTTTATATAGTTGTAAATATAGATTAAATCTAATATTACTTGATGCAGTTTAACCAATCATTCTCTATATTTCAGTTCTTGTCTGACTTTACTTCCCACGCTTGGTCGATTCCAAGACTTGCTTAATAGACTGATGCACGAAATAGTTTTCTGTAAGATCCTCTACGGATCCAAGTTCTACATGTTGCACATCAGGATGAACAGAGACCTACTAGCGAGAAATTATCCCAAAACGATTTTTATAAAAAGAACTGTGCAACTTAAATTTTTATTTTTATCTATACAAATTTTATATATAAATACGAAGCATTTCTTCCGCACTTTTTAATACATGTATTGTTAGTTTAAAAGTAACATTATAATTTCAAAACATTTAAATTAAACACATCACATTATTTATATATGAACAGTATTTCATTAATAGTATGTAAGAATAGAGTAATCAATATTACAAGCAATCCTTTTTTTTCCGGCACAACCCTATGTTATTTAACCAGATTATAACTTTTCATTCAATATGTTTTCTGGATTTATTAAACAACATATCTTAATTCTGTTTTGTACAAATCGTGCTATATGCCTATATACATTTACATATATTTATTATATAAACTACATATATTATATAATTCTAAACATCTTTTTTTGTTCACTTTATAATTCTAAACATCTAAACCATTATAATCGTTTAGATCTTTGATCAAGTTTAACAGCTTCACACTTTCGTAAAAGTAACAAATTAATAATTGGAAGACACTATACAAATTTTATTAAAAATAATATTGGTGTACAAACTTTTGAATGGAGTTTTCGGTCTGCTGCTGGTGACAATTGGAAGATAAAATGAAAGAAAACAACAACAAAGAAGACACATAAACCATATATATTTAGAATTTTAAACCAGAACCTTGCAATTTTTCTTGGATGATCATGTCTAGCTTGTTCTCCATTTCAGGAGTAAGATAATTCTTCCAGTCACCGACTTCTCCTTTACGGAAAAAGGTCTGGCTAAATCTTTTGGCTTTGTTAACCTCCAAACCCTTCAGGTTACGCAGAGAGCATAAGTCCAAGATCTCATTCACCAATCCATTATCTTCTTCTTCCTTAGTAAAAGGACAACCCAAGAACTCCGCAAGTCTCTTGATCTGACCACGAGGCTCCTCTTTCATCTCCTCATACCTCATGAAAAGCACTTGCTTGGGATCCTCCAAGCTTCTTCTCCAATAACTCAAGACGTGTTCCCAAATGGGTCCATAATAGATAGTTCCGTTGCAGAATGCTTCGAACATAGCCTCGAGAAGGCTTCTGGTTGGTTCCATTTTATGAATAGCACTCCTAAAAAACCACGACGAGATTAATGTGTCCTTCACGTCCCTGCACAGGTACACAATCTTGCAAGGAGAGTCCTTGAGGGTCTCATGCATCGCGTGCAGTGGCATGTGAGTTGAGAACAGCCTCGGAAGTGATGAGAACTTGGCTAGGTTAGGACTTGAGCTTTCGCGATACACATGGAGCTCCAAGAATGGTACAAGGCCATGAGGATTGTCAGATAGTAGAGGATGATGATCAAAGGACTGGTTCTTTGATCTCTCCATGAGGGCGACGGTGAGGGCCTTGAGCCAAGTAGTGCCTGATTTGGGGTAAGAAGCAAGGATTATATCGGTGTCTTGCGGTTTAAAACCTGCCTGGAAATTAAGAACCCCTTGGAGAGCGTTGTAGTAATACCAACATCCTTGATAATTACAAAGCTTCTTCCCTTGGAAAGCTCTATGGAATCAGTGTCAAGTGAGGATTGCCCTTAATCATTTAGCTCTTCTTCTTTCTCTAGGTCTTTCCCCAAATATACGATTGTATCTCTTCGTGCTCTGATAACAAATGGGTGTCAACCGACACTGTTGTGATCGACACTAGTATCGTAGGGCACTCTTAACATCGCTCTTGTCATTTAATTCTTCTTGAAAATCCTATGCAATAGATGAAACAATATCAGGGATAACAATCCAGGAAGCTAGATGTCTACCTCTGTTTTCTGGTACATCCTTGTAGTATTGATTATGAACAATAATTCAAAGAGATCATGTTCTTCTGCATGTCAATTACTGCACCTACTGGAGTCATGAAAGCGTTTTGCAGGATTAGAGGCAAGTTTGAACCCTTGCCCAAATCCAACACCTGAAAGTCTTCAAGGACAGTGCAATTCATAACTTTCACTTCTAGATCTTTGAAAACATCTTCTGGAGACTTTGGTGGATTGGTTTGCAAAAGTTAGAGTAATCTTAGAAGATTATGTAGCAAACCCCAATCTCTCGTCAATGTCTTTAGACAAGATTCTAACTGAAGATTCAGTATCGCAGAAGGCATCAGAAAATTCAACTCCTGGAATAATTCACGGAACTAAAATTTTCCAAGGTTCGTGAGCCTTGTCAGTTTCTTGACCTTTTAGATGCACTTTTAACTTCATCAAACAGTGCCTTAAAATTTTCCTCAGTTTCTCTGGAGTTCCTGAAGAAATGAGTCAACTGATAGCCTTCATCGCCGTCCAAAGGAACACCTTCATGTATCCTTTTCACTCTAGCGAAAACCAAGTGTTCCAGTGCTAATAGGATACGGACCTTTGGCTTCTAAACCATCTCCTCAGCTAATTTCGAGTTGCAGAAAACGCAGTTGGGACTCCGTAGGGTGTCGACTGACACCATATGGGTGTTGATCAATGCATGTTTTTAGTGAAGTATATGTGACTTTACCCGATGGGTATCGATCCATGCTAAAAGAGTGTCGATCGACACTCTTCATCAGTGTTGACCCTTTGGTGTCGAGAGAGCAATTTGAGATTGATTTCGGTCCATCTCAAGTAATTTCCACGTCTTTACCCGACGGTGTCGATCAACGCAGATTCAATATATAAGAATATCATATTAAATTCAAAATTTACAGATGACGCCTTATAATTAGTGGATATTAAAGCCAATGAATCCAGGTACCAACATGTTTAAATTTGCCTTTTCTTGTCTTCAACTTATCTGTCATTTGCTTTATAGCAGACAAAAATTTCAAATTTTATTAGTTTCATGTAGTAAAAAAATTATTGAACACTTTGAGATCATATAGCTAATTGGGTTGAAAATTATATTATGAGGGGGTGGGGGGATTGGTTAGATGTATCTGTAGAAATTTATGTAAAATTATCTGTAGAATTTTTTGATGTACTTATATCAAATGTAGCTGTAGAAATTAAATAAAACAAATAATTAAAATTCCTATAGTAATATTTTTTTTCTTGAGAAAACAAAGCATCTACATCCATTTTTTTTTTTTGTTTTTGCTTTAACTTTAAAAACTAGTTGAAACATAATTGCTAGTTTATATAGTTGTAAATATAGATTAAATCTAATATTACTTGATGCAGTTTAACCAATCATTCTCTATATTTCAGTTCTTGTCTGACTTTACTTCCCACGCTTGGTCGATTCCAAGACTTGCTTAATAGACTGATGCACGAAATAGTTTTCTGTAAGATCCTCTACGGATCCAAGTTCTACATGTTGCACATCAGGATGAACAGAGACCTACTAGCGAGAAATTATCCCAAAACGATTTTTATAAAAAGAACTGTGCAACTTAAATTTTTATTTTTATCTATACAAATTTTATATATAAATACGAAGCATTTCTTCCGCACTTTTTAATACATGTATTGTTAGTTTAAAAGTAACATTATAATTTCAAAACATTTAAATTAAACACATCACATTATTTATATATGAACAGTATTTCATTAATAGTATGTAAGAATAGAGTAATCAATATTACAAGCAATCCTTTTTTTTCCGGCACAACCCTATGTTATTTAACCAGATTATAACTTTTCATTCAATATGTTTTCTGGATTTATTAAACAACATATCTTAATTCTGTTTTGTACAAATCGTGCTATATGCCTATATACATTTACATATATTTATTATATAAACTACATATATTATATAATTCTAAACATCTTTTTTTGTTCACTTTATAATTCTAAACATCTAAACCATTATAATCGTTTAGATCTTTGATCAAGTTTAACAGCTTCACACTTTCGTAAAAGTAACAAATTAATAATTGGAAGACACTATACAAATTTTATTAAAAATAATATTGGTGTACAAACTTTTGAATGGAGTTTTCGGTCTGCTGCTGGTGACAATTGGAAGATAAAATGAAAGAAAACAACAACAAAGAAGACACATAAACCATATATATTTAGAATTTTAAACCAGAACCTTGCAATTTTTCTTGGATGATCATGTCTAGCTTGTTCTCCATTTCAGGAGTAAGATAATTCTTCCAGTCACCGACTTCTCCTTTACGGAAAAAGGTCTGGCTAAATCTTTTGGCTTTGTTAACCTCCAAACCCTTCAGGTTACGCAGAGAGCATAAGTCCAAGATCTCATTCACCAATCCATTATCTTCTTCTTCCTTAGTAAAGGACAACCCAAGAACTCCGCAAGTCTCTTGATCTGACCACGAGGCTCCTCTTTCATCTCCTCATACCTCATGAAAGCACTTGCTTGGGATCCTCCAAGCTTCTTCTCCAATAACTCAAGACGTGTTCCCAAATGGGTCCATAATAGATAGTTCCGTTGCAGAATGCTTCGAACATAGCCTCGAGAAGGCTTCTGGTTGGTTCCATTTTATGAATAGCACTCCTAAAAAACCACGACGAGATTAATGTGTCCTTCACGTCCCTGCACAGGTACACAATCTTGCAAGGAGAGTCCTTGAGGGTCTCATGCATCGCGTGCAGTGGCATGTGAGTTGAGAACAGCCTCGGAAGTGATGAGAACTTGGCTAGGTTAGGACTTGAGCTGCTGATACACATGGAGCTCCAAGAATGGTACAAGGCCATGAGGATTGTCAGATAGTAGAGGATGATGATCAAAGGACTGGTTCTTTGATCTCTCCATGAGGGCGACGGTGAGGGCCTTGAGCCAAGTAGTGCCTGATTTGGGGTAAGAAGCAAGGATTATATCGGTGTCTTGCGGTTTAAAACCTGCCTGGAAATTAAGAACCCCTTGGAGAGCGTTGTAGTAATACCAACATCCTTGATAATTACAAAGCTTCTTCCCTTGGAAAGCTGTGTGTGAAGGAAGAGAAGAGATCAAAATATTTGTTTCTTCGCTTATCTTGTCGTCTCGGACGTTCGATGGAAACTCCTGCAGGTCCATATTTGTTAGTAAGTTCTTGTACAAAATGATGTGGTTAAGCTTCAAACGAAAACATGACAAATATAGGCAAAGAAGCCAGGAAAAAAACAAATATTGCTGGTAATAAAGATAAACCTACTTTAAATTACTGTTCAGACAGACATTGAAATATGGGATAGTTGGTGTATTGCCCTGATTCCTTTTGCATTAATAACATTTTGACACCCATATAGTACAGTGATTATTATTTTAAAATCAGTATTCTTTTTCGTACATAGAAAAATGAGAATTTGGTTGATAACCAAATTTGGAATTATAATTAAAATGCATTGTGTTATACGATTTTATAAAAATTTAAATGATTTTATACATTTTCATAAGGTTTAAAGAGCTTATAAAACCACACTATATATTTTATCCGCACATGCATAGATAATATTCTTACAAATATATATTATTTTATTTTTATTATTTAAAAATCAGCATAATAAGTTAGTATATATGTTCTTAAAAAAAATCAAACATCAAATTATTTATAGATGACAAAAATATTTCATCAAAAAATACATATACTTATTATTGTGTTGAAATTTTAAAAACACTAAAATATTAAAAATATTTTAGAAAATATATTTATACAAATGTTTTTGCTTGATTAATTATAAATTGTTTTATATCTTTATTTTTAACTTCTATAATAAAATTTTCCAGATAACAACACAATATATATATGAGAAATTGCCTTTAATACCACTTTTATGATACCATTTTTCAAAAATACACTAACCAACTATACCACCAGATTTTTAATGATCAAAATACCATTGTACCCCTAATCAAGTTACGCAGAATATTTTCTCTCTGGAGAATAAAATTTCGAATGTCCAAAATTAGAGAAGAAGGACTCGTCTTCTCCTCCTACTCATCGATCGTCAAACCCTCAGTCTCTGCATTTGGTAAACCAAAACCTTCGCTCATCTTCTCGATTTCGTCTACGTTTCTTCTGTGTTTGATCCTTCGTTTTTTTTTTGAAAATCTGTGGACCCGATGTGTTTATTATCGCCTCAATTATTCTGATGATACTCAGATCTTGGATTGTTCAGTGGTTTTGATACTTGATCGGCTTCTCTTATTCATTTGAGGTTTGGAATTTTGGTTAAGCTCAGGTTCTATATCTATTGATCTATCGATCTTTATATTTGTCGAGATTCACTACTTGTTAGGTGAAGTTGATCGATTTCGATTCAACTTGATCTTTGGTTTTTGTAGACGATGATGCATATTGAATTCAATTGATCAGTTGAAACCTATAGAGATTAGAGAGTAATCACTATACCTAGTTTCATGGCTGCTAATTTTACTCGGGAAGATCAGAGTCCCTAGTGCTTTTTATTGGTTTGTTTACCGAAAATGATGAGGCGATCTAAGGGAATCATGTAGCTTTCTCTCAGTCCTGAGTTTAAACTTGTATCTCACACTGCTTGTTTGTTTCCTGAATATGTTTTATGATCCTTATAGTAAAGTTACTCTTCTCCCTTTTCAGGCAGTTCAATGAGAGTTTGAGATCTTAGACGTTGGATTATTACAAAGGATACATATGCAAAGATTTGACTTGGGCTATGATCATTGATATGTCACCGTCAAGTCTGTGTCTGTGATGGGCTAGATGGATAGACACCTTGATAAGCAGAACATGGACCAAGCAAATGGTTATGAACACGTTCGGTATGCTGCCCCTGACCCTCAAAGTGAGGGGCTTGGCTCCATGAATCAAAGGTTTTCCCGTGATTCGTCAACTAGTGTTAATACTAACGTACGACCTCCAGATTATGCTGTTTTGACCCCTGTTGCTCGGCCAGTGAACTACTCGATACAGACTGGTGAAGAATTTGCTTTTGAGTTTATGAGAGATAGGGTCATTATGAGACTCCAATACATCCCTAATGTGTATGGTGAAGCCACTGGTATGCCTCTTCCTGTTAACCTAAGTGCTATGGGGATGGTTCTTCCCACGTGGGAGAGTGGCTCTAACACTACAGTGGTTAACGCAGCAGAACAACGTCATGCCTTTGAGCAAGAGACGAAACCCCTTATATTAGTTTATAAACATTTATAAATTAGTTTATAGATTAATTTATACATCCTTATGAATCATTTTATGAGGTTTTTGTACATTAATTTTAAAATATTAATGAATTAGCTTATAAACCTTTATAAATCAGTTAATAAAATTTATAAATTAGTTTATAACGATCATTTTATAAACCCTTATAAACTCCTCATAAATTGGTGTATAAACTTTATAAATTATTTTCATAAATTTTGTGAATGTTTTATAAACCCTTATAAATTATGTATATATCCTTAAACCCCCTTATAAAATATTTTACAAACCCTTATAAATTTTTTTATTAGACTTTCTAAATGGTTATAAATTTTTTAAATGATTTAGAGTTCTTCTAACTGATTTATTTTACCTTTATAAACCCTTATAAATTGTCTGAGATATTCTTTTCTGTTTTATAAACCTTTATATATATATATATTATTCAAATACTACTTTATAAAGACTTATAAATTTTTTTGATGTATTATCAGAATATCATGAAACTCAGATTTATAATAATATTAGTTTTAAAAGTGACATAACTGATTTATAAACCATTTAAAAAGCCTTATAAACCCCTCATAAATTAGTGTATAAACTTTATAAATTGTTTTCATAAACTTAATGAATGTTTTATAAACCCTTATAAATTATGTATATATCCTTAAACCCCTTATAAAATATTTTACAAACCCTTAAAAATTCTTTTATTAGAGTTTCTAAATGGTTATAAACTTTTTAAATGATTTAGAGTTCCTCTAACTCATTTATTTTACATTTATAAACCCTTATAAATTGTCTAAGCAGAGATATTCTTTTCTGTTTAAAAAACCTTTATATATATATATATTATTCAAATACTACTTTATAAAGACTTTTAATTTTTTTTGATGTATTATCAGAATATCATAAAACCTAGATTTATAATAATATTAGTTTTAAAAGTGACATAAACTGATTTATAAACCAATTAAAAACCCTTATAAACCCCTCATTAATTGGTGTATAAACTTTATAAATTGTTTTCATAAACTTTATGAATGTTTTATAAACTTTTTAAATGATTTAGAATTCTTCTAACTGATTTATTTTACCTTTATAAACCCTTATAAATTGTCTAAGAAGAGATATTCTTTTCTGTTTTATAAACCTTTATATATATATATATATATTATAAAACTAAAGAACACGTGCAGAATTTGTAAAGAGATGATGATACGTGGCAGATTCGGAGGCACACGCGGACAGCAAGCAAGGCTCCACCGCTTCAGAAATTTTACATACCTTTATAAATTGTTTTATAATCATTTATAATAGTGTATAAACTTTAGAGACAAATAAGAGACAAATAAGATGATGGCTATTTACCAGTGATTTTGGCGACTCAGATTTATAAATCATTTTTTCAAGATTCATAAATCAATTTGTAAGGGTTTATAACTTATTTTTTAAAGATTTATAAATTAGCTATAAAAATTTATAAAGGCTTATAAATTATTTATAAGAATTTTAATCATTATAAATATTTTACTACTCTGCTGTAAATGTTTAGACATCATTTTGTAATGATTTATAAATCAATTATAAAGATTTAAGCCTAACACGTGAACATACACAAAATAACAATACAAATAAATACGTGTAACTTCTAAATGAGATTGTTGCACGTATGCAGTCTTGGTGCACTCACAGGACGCGTCTGATTTCACCTCTTTGACCAAATAGATTTATAAACTTTGTAAATTAATTTATAAACACTTATAAATAAATATATAAATTCTTATAAATATTTTATAAGTTCTTGTAAATACTTTTCAACCCTTTTAAATAGTTTTATAACCCTCTATAAATAGTTATATAAATATTTATATATGTTTTATAAACTTTATAGATGGTTGATACAAGGTTTAATAAGCTCTTATAAAATTTATGAATGCTTCATAAATGGTTTTATAAATTCTTATAAATGATTTATATACAAAACTATTTCATATAGCCGTATGATTGGTTTTATAAACCTGTATAAACATACATGAACCTTTATAAATAATGAGATAAATATTTATATGGTTTTATTAACCTCTATAATTTTTTATAAACCCTGTATAAACTCTTCAAAACCCATTAAAACCTTTTATAAACCCTTACAAATCTTATATAAATAGTTTTATAAACCCTATTAAATAGTTTTATAAACCTTTATAAATAATGATATAAATATTTATATGGTTTTATAAACTTTTATAATTTTTTATAAACCCTGTATAAACTCTTCAAAACCCATTAAAACCTTTTATAAACCCTTACAAATCTTATATAAACTTTTTATAAACTTATTTAAACCCTGGTTTTACTTATAATTTTTTGTAATGATTTCTAACATTTGTAAATGGTTTATTAACTCGTGTAAATGATTTATAAACTCTTATTTTGTTAGGAACATTATTGAACTCTTTTCGTTTTGTATAAACCCTTATAAATAGATTTATAAAATCTTGTAAATAGATTTATAATCTTTTGTAAAATCTTATAAATGCCTTATAAGTGTTTTATAAACTTTATAGATGGTTTACACAGGTTTTATAAACTTTATAAATGTTATAAATGTTTCATAAAACATTTTATAAACTCTTATAAATAGTTTATCTACAAAAGTGTATTTTTTTTTTGTCGACAATCATCTTTATTGATGAAGCCCAACTGGGCAGATTACATGGGTACCAGTTTGAAACACTTACAAGGCCCAACAAAGATAATAAACTTTACAGTTAAAGAAAATCCAAATTAAAAGCGGCAACTATGCTTATCACATTGGCCACGTGACATAGTTTGGCCAATCTCAGGGACACGTATTGCACACGTGTTATTCATTCCTAAGCTGGCTCTTCAATCACCGTGACTCCATATCCGCTGTGGCTTTCTCCACTATGCATTCCTATAAAAGATTTATAAATCATTTATAGGAATATATAAAAACTATTGATAAAGGTTTATAAATGATTTCTAAATCTTTAAAAATGATTTATAAACATTTATAAATTATTTATAATCCTTATAAAACCTTATAGACTGATTTTATAAACTATTATAAATGAATTATACTTTAATAATTTACTTAGAAAGCTTTATAGACTAATTTTATAAACTCTTATAAAGTCTTATTAATTGTTTTATAAACCATTATAAATAATATTTTATTTCTTATAAATAATTTACAAACATTTATAATAGAATTATAGACAATTATAATAGCTTTATGAATATTTACTTCTAAAGTTTTGTAAAGATTTATAAACTTAAAAGATTTATAAATTCTTGAAAAAGATTTATTAACTCTTATAAATTGTGCTATGAAGAATATTAAACTCTTATAATATTTTTATAAACCCTTATATACAGATTCATAAACTTTTATAAATATATTTATAAAACCTTATAAATTGTTTTATAAACCCTTATAAGAGGTTTCTAACATGCAAGATAATATAGATTAGCTAGAGCCCAAGCTGCAACAAGACTACCTTCCTTTCCCTTGTATCAGAACTTTGCAATTGATCAACCTTCTCGGTGGGAAGATAAGGGCCAGTTTCATCCATCCTACGACCATTAGAGCCTCTCCCACGTTTGTTCCTGTCATTTACGAAGAGACTCATAAGATGAAGGAAGCTAAAGGTAACAGAAGCTATAGCAAATAGACATATATACCGTCATTGGAGAAAAGACTCAATCTCATCATCTCCTAAACCTTCATCATCATCATCATCCAAGTACAATCTTTTGTCCGATGATGATTGATGAGTGATCTTTCTCTCATCATTAATGGAGCTACATCTCTTATCCAAACTACTCTCGTTAGTCCCTGTGACTCCAATCAACCGCCATGTTCTTGGAGGGATCCCTGTAAAAGGAAGAAGCTAAAGCTGCTAAGACTGCTTCAGTGTCTTCGACGATGACAAGCACTCTACAACCTAATGTATCTTCAATGTCGATCTTCTTGCTAGCTACAACCGCCACTGCTCCTCTCTTGTCAGCTTCGCTCAAGACGGAATCTCCGTCGTTTTCACAGCACACGAAGAGATCTCCGGCGCATACACCTCGCGAATCGTGCTGGATTCCGGTGATTTCGACATCTAAGTCGCCGTAAACTGAGATCGGTACGACTCTGCTCTCGTCTAAGAGCTCAGCTAAGCTCAATCTGAACTTAGGTTCCATGATTCTCACTTTAGATCCACCGAAATCATCCAAATCGAACTCGAATTGATGATCGGATCCAGCTTCCTTCTTCTTGCTGATCCTAGGGTTTCCTTCCTCATCGGTGGATCTCCGGTGAATCGGAGGCAGAGAGGAAGAAAAAAGATCGCTAGAGAGAGAGGAAGAGAAGAGGATTGCGAGCCAAAGGTTAGGGGTAGTATGGTCTTTTGGTCATTAATGAAAAGTGTATTTATGAAAATGTCCTCATACTAGTGGTATATTTGAAATGTGGTACTAAAGAAAGTGTAGAAGTAAAATTTCCCCTATATATATATATATATAAGAAATATCTTAATTTTCTAAAGTATGTTTATTTTTAACAATTTTCTTATATTAATTTATAATAAATTATCTAATATAACATATAAATCTAATATTATTAATATATTTTTTAATTATATACTAAATTAAATATAAAATTATTAAGGAAATAAACAATACTATTAACCAGTATTAATTTCAACGTGAGAACTTAGGAGTGAGAAATCAGTTCGAAAATAATAAGGTAGATATATAAGAATATAACAAACCAAATTTATAACTAAAAGATATCTAAAATAGTATGCCCACTTTCCAAACTTTGGGAACCATATGTCTAACTGACCCTTTAGGAACTAAGACAACCAATTAGTAGAACTGTAGCTATTTTTTCATTAACAATGACTAAACTATTTTAAACCAGGCACTGATTGAGAAATTTGAACGAGTAGTACATAATCAACATAATGCATAACTTAAGGAAAACTTCAAGCACCTCATGTATGTTTCTCCACTATTGTTTTCTTTACTATTTGAATGTGTTAGATTGTGAAATTAAAGAAAAACTCTTTATATCATCGAGATTTCTTTAAATGCAAAGCGAAATCCGTCGGCGTAGACATTCTTCACTAGTTTTAAACAGAATGTTGCAAACAGTACCTCTTCGATCTACAGCCATATTTAGACCTTCACATTTTTGTATATAAAGATAACTCCCATGATCGTCATTTTAAACCCATATGTTGGAAATCATCTTGACCTGAAAACTTATCTTGTTTTCTCCGTGAACCATCCACGTAACATCATGATACATCTCTCAATTTTTGGCTAGATTGCGAAGATACTTAATTTCTGGAATTTTCAGATCATTAAGTTGTGTCTCAGTCCACAATGCAACCAAAATTTCTTCTACATGCAGAATCTTTTCTGAATTTTCATTTTTGTTCTTATAAATTTTGTCATTTTAATTTGATTCTTCCAAAATACTGAAGATGGAATCATGTGGGAAGTCTTCATGAAAAATAATCCATGTTTGTGAATATCGAAGGCACTCAAAACAATCTCAAATTAGAAGGAATTTTTGACAATGTCTACATTTGAATTGCTGATAGACATTTAAAAGAAAAACAAGATTTATTGATTCCTCTTCCACTCTACATAAACTGCATTGTGTATTACACTGAATTACTTTTAACCTTGAATTCTTAGCAACTTGTAAACACTCTGATATTGCTTTTCATTCAAAATGTTTTAATTTTGGAGAGCATTGAAACTTCCAATTAAATGGCAGAAATGATTTAGTATAGAGTAAACTCCAGAGTTATTCTTGGGTTCACGGGTGAACCCTAGGGTGAACTTCTAGTTTCACCAACCAATAGAATTTCATCATTTTATATTCACTATCTTTTAAAAAAGGAAACAAAATATTGTAAAATTATATTATGTTTTTAAAATTAAAATAAATAAAAAATAATAATAGTTACAAAAAACAATGATTTTGTTTTAAAAAATATTTTTAATATCGTCAGAAAAACATTAAACCATAAACCCAAAATCATAAACCCTAAAACATTAAGGGTTATGATTTATGGTTTAGGGTTTAGGATCTAGGATCTAGTGTTTTGCTGACGGTATTAAAAATATATTTTTTTAAATCATTGTTTTTTTGTAACGACTATTGTTTTTATTTCTTTTTAATTTAAAAATATAATACAGTTTGATAATATTTTGTTTCATTTTTTTAAAAAAGATACTGAATATAAAATAGTGAAATTCTATTGGTTGGTGAATCCAAGAATATGTCTAAACTCCATATCTGATCTCATAAATTCATAATCTGACATGATTTTTGGTTATGTAACCTGATTAATCAGATTATCTACAATGAGTAAGAGATTTAAAATTGATTTTAATATTTTGGTAATGCTGATCTCGGGGAGTTGATGTAGCCATATATTTTAACTTTAATTCCCAGCATTTATTAATCACGTTCTAGTTACAATTAGTGTCTGAAATAAAATAAAAAACAAATATTGCTGGTAATAAAGACAAGCCTAATTTATATTGCTATTTAAATATGGAAGGGTTAGTTGATGTAGTTGGTGGTGTAGTTGGTGTATTCCATTGATTCTTTTTGTATTACTGACATTTTGACATCCCACATGATACGTGTTTCTTTATGGAGTATACAGTAATCATCAATTTTAATTTTTTGTACCATTTAGAAAAATGACGACAATTTGGTAGATAACCAAAACTGGGATTATAATTAAGTATGGAAGGGTTAGTTGGTGTAGTTGGTGTCTATTGATTCTTTTTGTATTATTGACATTTTGACATCCCACATGATACGTGTGTTTTATGGAGTATACAGTAATCATCAATTTTAATTTTTTGTACCATTTAGAAAAATGACGACAATTTGGTAGATAACCAAAACTGGGATTATAATTAAGTATACGTGTTTTATGTATTTTTGTAAGGTTTCATACGATCATAAACAGTTTCATATGATTTTAAAAACTACAATCATAATTTATGTAGTTTTAAAGTTAAAGCCAAAAAATCAAAGTAATAACTGTAGGAGCCTTTTTTCGAAAACAAAAACAACACTATCCACAGTGGTATTCAGTCCGAATTTGACAAAAGAAACAAATAAAAATAAATAAAAGCAAAAGAAAGTGCGAGTCGTACCTGAGAATAGAGTGAATTTCGACCGATGCTGTGAAGTTTTGATCACTACCCAATGAAAGGGTGGGTGTCGACCGACACTGGTTACTTTACGACACATGCCTTTTAAAAAGAAAAAAAAGTGGGTTGCCTCTCACCAAGTGCTTATTTACAGTCATTAGATCGACTTTGAAGACCAGATTCAGTCTAGCTGAGATTGGGAACATGATCCAAAACAATTCCAAACGTCCCATTGCTTCAAATTCAGCACACTATTCCTAAAACCTTTCATAGAAACCTCTACCTTGTCTATAATCTCAGAAGTAAACCCTGCTCGAAGGCTGTGAGAAACCTCTGATGTGTACTTTGTACGCAATGACAGCATCTGAGAAGCTCTATGGAATCAGTGTCAAGTGAGGATTGCCCTTAATCCTTTAGTTCGTCTTCTTCCTCTAAGTCTTTTCCCCAAACATATGATTGTATCTCTTCGTGCTCTGATAACAAATGGGTGTCAACCGACACTGTTGTGATCGACACTAGTATTGTAGGGGCACTCTTAACATCGCTCTTGTCATTTAAGTCTTCTTGATAATCCTATGCAACAGATGAAACAATATCAGGGATAACAATCCAGGAAGCTAGATGTCTACCTCTATTTTCTGGTACATCCTTTTAGTAGAGATTCTGATCAATAATTGAAATAGATCATGTTCTTCTGCATGTCAACTACTGCACCTACTGTAGTCATGAAAGCTTTTGCAGGATTAGAGGCAAGTTTGAACCCTTGCCCAAATCCAACACCTGAAAGTCTTCAAGGACAGTGCAATTCATAACTTTCACTTCTAGATCTTTGAAAACATCTTCTGGAGACTTTGGTGGATTGGTTTGCAAAAGTTAGAGTAATCTTAGAAGATTATGTTGCAAACCCCAATCTCTCGTCAATGTCCTTAGACAAGATTCTAACTGAAGATTCAGTATCGCAGAAGGCATCAGAAAATTCAACTCCTGGAATAATTCACGGAACTAAAATTTTTCCAAGGTTTGTGAGCCTTGTCAGTTTCTTGACCTTTTAGATGCACTTTTAACTTCATCAGACAGTGCCTTAACATTTTCCTCAATTTCTCTGGAGTTCCTGAAGAAATGAGTCAACTGATGGCCTTCATAATGCATCGTCAAAGGAACACTTTCATGTATCCTTTTCACTCTCTAGCGAAAACCAAGTGTTCCAGTGCTAATAGGATACTGGACCTTTGGCTTGTAAACTATCTCCTCCGCCCGATTTAGGAGTTTCAGAAAACGAGTTGGGACTCCGAGGATGTCGATTGACACTATATGGGTGTTGATCAATGCATGTTTTAGTGAAGTATATCTGACTTTACCCGATGGGTATCGACCCATGCTAAAAGAGTGTCGATCGACACTCTTCATCAGTGTTGACCCTTTGGTGTCGAGAGCAATTTGAGATTGATTTCGGTCCATCTCGATTAATTTCAACGTGAGAACTTAGGAGTGAGAAATCAGTTCGAAAATAATAAGGTAGATATATAAGAATATAACAAACCAAATTTATAACTAAAAGATATCTAAAATAGTATGCCCACTTTCCAAACTTTGGGAACCATATGTCTAACTGACCCTTTAGGAACTAAGACAACCAATTAGTAGAACTGTAGCTATTTTTTCATTAACAATGACTAAACTATTTTAAACCAGGCACTGATTGAGAAATTTGAACGAGTAGTACATAATCAACATAATGCATAACTTAAGGAAAACTTCAAGCACCTCATGTATGTTTCTCCACTATTGTTTTCTTTACTATTTGAATGTGTTAGATTGTGAAATTAAAGAAAAACTCTTTATATCATCGAGATTTCTTTAAATGCAAAGCGAAATCCGTCGGCGTAGACATTCTTCACTAGTTTTAAACAGAATGTTGCAAACAGTACCTCTTCGATCTACAGCCATATTTAGACCTTCACATTTTTGTATATAAAGATAACTCCCATGATCGTCATTTTAAACCCATATGTTGGAAATCATCTTGACCTGAAAACTTATCTTGTTTTCTCCGTGAACCATCCACGTAACATCATGATACATCTCTCAATTTTTGGCTAGATTGCGAAGATACTTAATTTCTGGAATTTTCAGATCATTAAGTTGTGTCTCAGTCCACAATGCAACCAAAATTTCTTCTACATGCAGAATCTTTTCTGAATTTTCATTTTTGTTCTTATAAATTTTGTCATTTTAATTTGATTCTTCCAAAATACTGAAGATGGAATCATGTGGGAAGTCTTCATGAAAAATAATCCATGTTTGTGAATATCGAAGGCACTCAAAACAATCTCAAATTAGAAGGAATTTTGACAATGTCTACATTTGAATTGCTGATAGACATTTAAAAGAAAAAAGTGGGTTGCCTCTCACCAAGTGCTTATTTACAGTCATTAGATCGACTTTGAAGACCAGATTCAGTCTAGCTGAGATTGGGAACATGATCCAAAACAATTCCAAACGTCCCATTGCTTCAAATTCAGCACACTATTCCTAAAACCTTTCATAGAAACCTCTACCTTGTCTATAATCTCAGAAGTAAACCCTGCTCGAAGGCTGTGAGAAACCTCTGATGTGTACTTTGTACGCAATGACAGCATCTGAGAAGCTCTATGGAATCAGTGTCAAGTGAGGATTGCCCTTAATCCTTTAGTTCGTCTTCTTCCTCTAAGTCTTTTCCCCAAACATATGATTGTATCTCTTCGCTCTGATAACAAATGGGTGTCAACCGACACTGTTGTGATCGACACTAGTATTGTAGGGGCACTCTTAACATCGCTCTTGTCATTTAAGTCTTCTTGATAATCCTATGCAACAGATGAAACAATATCAGGGATAACAATCCAGGAAGCTAGATGTCTACCTCTATTTTCTGGTACATCCTTTTAGTAGAGATTCTGATCAATAATTCGAAATAGATCATGTTCTTCTGCATGTCAACTACTGCACCTACTGTAGTCATGAAAGCTTTTTGCAGGATTAGAGGCAAGTTTGAACCCTTGCCCAAATCCAACACCTGAAAGTCTTCAAGGACAGTGCAATTCATAACTTTCACTTCTAGATCTTTGAAAACATCTTCTGGAGACTTTGGTGGATTGGTTTGCAAAAGTTAGAGTAATCTTAGAAGATTATGTTGCAAACCCCAATCTCTCGTCAATGTCCTTAGACAAGATTCTAACTGAAGATTCAGTATCGCAGAAGGCATCAGAAAATTCAACTCCTGGAATAATTCACGGAACTAAAATTTTTCCAAGGTTTGTGAGCCTTGTCAGTTTCTTGACCTTTTTAGATGCACTTTTAACTTCATCAGACAGTGCCTTAACATTTTCCTCAATTTCTCTGGAGTTCCTGAAGAAATGAGTCAACTGATGGCCTTCATACGCATCGTCAAAAGGAACACTTTCATGTATCCTTTTCACTCTCTAGCGAAAACCAAGTGTTCCAGTGCGTTAATAGGATACGGGACCTTTGGCTTGTAAACTATCTCCTCCGCCCGATTTAGGAGTTTCAGAAAACGCAGTTGGGACTCCGTAGGATGTCGATTAAAAATATATTTTTAAATCATTGTTTTTTGTAACGACTATTGTTTTTATTTCTTTTAATTTAAAAATATAATACAGCTTTGATAATATTTTGTTTCATTTTTTAAAAAGATACTGAATATAAAATAGTGAAATTCTATTGGTTGGTGAATCCAAGAATATGTCTAAACTCCATATCTGATCTCATAAATTCATAATCTGACATGATTTTTGGTTATGTAACCTGATTAATCAGATTATCTACAATGAGTAAGAGATTTAAAATTGATTTTAATATTTTGGTAATGCTGATCTCGGGGAGTTGATGTAGCCATATATTTTAACTTTAATTCCCAGCATTTATTAATCACGTTCTAGTTACAATTAGTGTCTGAAATAAAATAAAATAAAAACAAATAAAATAAAATTCCTACTGTTATAAACTAAAGGATGGACGATCCATAATCGGCCAGAACCAGTCAGACCGAACCGCCCATCCGCCCGACCACATGACCAAGAGGCGGTTGGAGTCTTTCCATTCTTCTCAGCCAACTTCCTTTCCCTTTATATACTTAGGTTTTCCTTTTCCTAGTTATGACTATTTACCTTTTCCCCTTTGAATTAGGATTTCCATTATTCATGTATTTATCATTTTACTATGACGGTCTAATTGTGTATATAAGGAACCTCATATCATGAATAAAGATAATACTTTTGAGCATTCGTTTCACAACAAGTTATCAGCACGACTTGCTCCCTAAAACCCCTAAAACATTAAGGGTTATGATTTATGGTTTAGGGTTTAGGATCTAGGATCTAGTGTTTTGCTGACGGTATTAAAAATATATTTTTAAATCATTGTTTTTTGTAACGACTATTGTTTTTATTTCTTTTAATTTAAAAATATAATACAGCTTTGATAATATTTTGTTTCATTTTTTAAAAAGATACTGAATATAAAATAGTGAAATTCTATTGGTTGGTGAATCCAAGAATATGTCTAAACTCCATATCTGATCTCATAAATTCATAATCTGACATGATTTTTGGTTATGTAACCTGATTAATCAGATTATCTACAATGAGTAAGAGATTTAAAATTGATTTTAATATTTTGGTAATGCTGATCTCGGGGAGTTGATGTAGCCATATATTTTAACTTTAATTCCCAGCATTTATTAATCACGTTCTAGTTACAATTAGTGTCTGAAATAAAATAAAATAAAATAAAATATTTATTGGTGTACAAACTTTTGAATGGAGCTTGCGGTTGACAATTGAAAGATATTGTCATGAAGCAAAATGACAACAAAGAAACACGCAATTTCATATATATTTAGAATTTTAAACCAGAACCTTGCAACTTTTCTTGGATGATCATGTCTAGCTTGTTCTCCACTTCAGGAGTAAGATAATTCTTCCAGTCACCAACTTCTCCCTTACGGAAAAAGGTCTGGCTAAATCTTTTGGCTTTGTTAACCTCCAAACCCCTCAGGTTACGCAGAGAGCATAAGTCCAAGATCTTATTCACCAATCCATTATCTTCTTCTTCCTTAGTGAAAGGACAACCCAAGAACTCCGCAAGTCTCTTGATCTGATCAAGAGGCTCAGCTTTCATCTCCTCATATCTCATGAAAATCACTTGCTTGGGATCTTCCAGGCTTCTTCTCCAATAACTCAAGACATGTTCCCAAATGGGTCCATAATAGATAGTTCCGTTGCAGAATGCTTCGAACGTAGCCTCGAGAAGGCTTCTGGTTGGTTCCATTTTATGAATAGCACTCCTAAAAAACCACGACGAGATTAATGTGTCCTTCACGTCCCTGCACAGGTACACAATCTTGCAAGGAGAGTCCTTGAGGGTCTCATGCATCGCGTGCAGTGGCATGTTGATAGCTTTGATTGTTGTCAAAGCTTTAAGAACAGAACCAGTAACAACTTAAAGCTCGAGACTTTGTTTTGGGCAATAAATCTTGCCTCTTTTGGGGTTTTTTGATTGATATAAATACTGGAGTACAACTCCTACAACTGGAAGATAAAGGAAACGTGGAGTACAACTCCTACAAACTTGGAATCACAAAGAAACTGGAAACGTGGATAAACAACCCACTTGCTTATTTGCAGGAACTAGAAACAGAGAAGAAGACTTTGTCAAAGCGGCCGTCTCATTAATACCTTGAACTGGGCTTACGTTACTACTTTGGGCTTTTGATCATTGTGAAGCCCATCACATGTGAGTTGAGAACAGCCTCGAAGTGAAGTATATCTGACTTTACCCGATGGGTATCGACCCATGCTAAAAGAGTGTCGATCGACACTCTTCATCAGTGTTGACCCTTTGGTGTCGAGAGAGCAATTTGAGATTGATTTCGGTCCATCTCGAGTAATTTCCACGTCTTTACCCGATGGGTATCGACCCATGCTAAAAGAGTGTCGATCGACACTCTTCATCAGTGTTGACCCTTTGGTGTCGAGAGAGCAATTTGAGATTGATTTCGGTCCATCTCGAGTAATTTCCACGTCTTTACCCGATGGGTATCGACCCATGCTAAAAGAGTGTCGATCGACACTCTTCATCAGTGTTGACCCTTTGGTGTCGAGAGAGCAATTTGAGATTGATTTCGGTCCATCTCGAGTAATTTCCACGTCTTTACCCGATGGGTATCGACCCATGCTAAAAGAGTGTCGATCGACACTCTTCATCAGTGTTGACCCTTTGGTGTCGAGAGAGCAATTTGAGATTGATTTCGGTCCATCTCGAGTAATTTCCACGTCTTTACCCGATGGGTATCGACCCATGCTAAAAGAGTGTCGATCGACACTCTTCATCAGTGTTGACCCTTTGGTGTCGAGAGAGCAATTTGAGATTGATTTCGGTCCATCTCGAGTAATTTCCACGTCTTTACCCGATGGGTATCGACCCATGCTAAAAGAGTGTCGATCGACACTCTTCATCAGTGTTGACCCTTTGGTGTCGAGAGAGCAATTTGAGATTGATTTCGGTCCATCTCGAGTAATTTCCACGTCTTTACCCGATGGGTATCGACCCATGCTAAAAGAGTGTCGATCGACACTCTTCATCAGTGTTGACCCTTTGGTGTCGAGAGAGCAATTTGAGATTGATTTCGGTCCATCTCGAGTAATTTCCACGTCTTTACCCGATGGTGTCGACCAACACAGATTCAATATATATGAATATCATATTAAATTCAATATTTACACATGCCTTTTAAAAGAAAAAAGTGGGTTGCCTCTCACCAAGTGCTTATTTACAGTCATTAGATCGACTTTGAAGACCAGATTCAGTCTAGCTGAGATTGGGAACATGATCCAAAACAATTCCAAACGTCCCATTGCTTCAAATTCAGCACACTATTCCTAAAACCTTTCATAGAAACCTCTACCTTGTCTATAATCTCAGAAGTAAACCCTGCTCGAGGCTGTGAGAAACCTCTGATGTGTACTTTGTATGCTAATGACAGCATCTGAGAAGCTCTATGGAATCAGTGTCAAGTGAGGATTGCCCTTAATCCTTTAGTTCGTCTTCTTCCTCTAAGTCTTTTCCCCAAACATATGATTGTATCTCTTCGTGCTCTGATAACAAATGGGTGTCAACCGACACTGTTGTGATCGACACTAGTATTGTAGGGGCACTCTTAACATCGCTCTTGTCATTTAAGTCTTCTTGATAATCCTATGCAACAGATGAAACAATATCAGGGATAACAATCCAGGAAGCTAGATGTCTACCTCTATTTTCTGGTACATCCTTTTAGTAGAGATTCTGATCAATAATTGAAATAGATCATGTTCTTCTGCATGTCAACTACTGCACCTACTGTAGTCATGAAAGCTTTTGCAGGATTAGAGGCAAGTTTGAACCCTTGCCCAAATCCAACACCTGAAAGTCTTCAAGGACAGTGCAATTCATAACTTTCACTTCTAGATCTTTGAAAACATCTTCTGGAGACTTTGGTGGATTGGTTTGCAAAAGTTAGAGTAATCTTAGAAGATTATGTTGCAAACCCCAATCTCTCGTCAATGTCCTTAGACAAGATTCTAACTGAAGATTCAGTATCGCAGAAGGCATCAGAAAATTCAACTCCTGGAATAATTCACGGAACTAAAATTTTTCCAAGGTTTGTGAGCCTTGTCAGTTTCTTGACCTTTTTAGATGCACTTTTAACTTCATCAGACAGTGCCTTAACATTTTCCTCAATTTCTCTGGAGTTCCTGAAGAAATGAGTCAACTGATGGCCTTCATACGCATCGTCAAAAGGAACACTTTCATGTATCCTTTTCACTCTCTAGCGAAAACCAAGTGTTCCAGTGCGTTAATAGGATACGGGACCTTTGGCTTGTAAACTATCTCCTCCGCCGATTTAGGAGTTTCAGAAAACGCAGTTGGGACTCCGTAGGATGTCGATTGACACTATATGGGTGTTGATCAATGCATGTTTTTAGTGAAGTATATCTGACTTTACCCGATGGGTATCGACCCATGCTAAAAGAGTGTCGATCGACACTCTTCATCAGTGTTGACCCTTTGGTGTCGAGAGAGCAATTTGAGATTGATTTCGGTCCATCTCGAGTAATTTCCACGTCTTTACCCGATGGTGTCGACCAACACAGATTCAATATATATGAATATCATATTAAATTCAATATTTACACATGACGCCTTACAATTAGTGGATATTAAAGCCAATGAATCCATGTAAATAGTAACCAACATGTTTAAATTTGCCTTTTCTTGTCTTCAACTTATCTGTCATTTGCTTTATAGCAGACAACAATTTCAAATTTTATTAGTTTCATGTATTAAAAAAATTATTGAACATTTTGAGATCATATAGTTTTTGGGTTAAAAATTATATTAATTAAAAACAAATCAAAAATAGTATGCGCACTTGACAAATGCTTGAAGTAAGTGACAATATTGGGCATTTCTTTCCTTTTGTAACAGGTATCAATATTTGACAAATGCTAATTGATTTAATGAGATAAACTTAGACAGTATACCTTTTAATCTATAACCAATCTCTGATAAAATTTTGTGGAGTACGTTTCAGCATGAGATATACCAATAGTATTTTAATTCCATTGCATTATCTTTCTTAGGGATGAGAGCCATGAAAAAACAAATCTTGCTGATAAAAACAAGACAAACCTATTTTAAATTGATATTTAGAGAAATATTTAAATATGGATGGGGTAGTTGGTGTATTCTATTATTCGTTTTGCATTATCTAACATTTTAGCATCCCACATTTTGGCCCGTCTCAAAAATAAAATGGGTCCTATCTCAGAAAAGTTGGGATCCACTTTCAAAAAATATATAATTTTTTTAAAAAAATTAGGCTCTAGTCTAAGCTAAAAAAATGAAAAAAAAAACTGGGCAGCACATGCACAAGGCTGGCCTGATCACAAAGAAAAATGTCAATGTGGTAGATAACCAAAATGGGGATTATATTTAAGGATACGCGTTTTCTTGTGGTTTTGTCAAGTTTCATACGATTATATACAGTTTAATATGGTTTTAAATTTTTTTATAAAATTATATTAATTAAAAAACAAATCAAAAATAGTATGCGCACTTGACAAATGCTTGAAGTAAGTGACAATATTGGGCATTTCTTTCCTTTTGTAACAGGTATCAATATTTGACAAATGCTAATTGATTTAATGAGATAAACTTAGACAGTATACCTTTTAATCTATAACCAATCTCTGATAAAATTTTGTGGAGTACGTTTCAGCATGAGATATACCAATAGTATTTTAATTCCATTGCATTATCTTTCTTAGGGATGAGAGCCATGAAAAACAAATATTGATGGTGATAAATAGGGGTGGGTACAGATCGAATATTACCGTATTTTTCAGTATTTGTGATTTGCTTCGCTTTTAACGGATAGTGATTTTTAATATTTGCTTTACTTCAAGACTTACGGATATCCGAATTTTTCGGATCGAATTGAAACGAATAACTAATCGAATCAAATTTAACGAATAAAATATCCAGCCTAGTGATAAAGACAAACTTATTTTAGAAAGTTAGTTGATGTAATTAGTGTAGTTGGTGTATTCTATTATTCGTTTTGCATTATCTAACATTTTAGCATCCCACATTTTGGCCCGTCTCAAAAATAAAATGGGTCCTATCTCAGAAAAGTTGGGATCCACTTTCAAAAATATATAATTTTTTAAAAAATTAGGCTCTAGTCTAAGCTAAAAAATGAAAAAACTGGGCAGCACATGCACAAGGCTGGCCTGATCACAAAGAAAAATGTCAATGTGGTAGATAACCAAAATGGGGATTATATTTAAGGATACGCGTTTTCTTGTGGTTTTGTCAAGTTTCATACGATTATATACAGTTTAATATGGTTTTAAATTTTTTATAAAATTATATTAATTAAAAAACAAATCAAAATAGTATGCGCACTTGACAAATGCTTGAAGTAAGTGACAATATTGGGCATTTCTTTCCTTTTGTAACAGGTATCAATATTTGACAAATGCTAATTGATTTAATGAGATAAACTTAGACAGTATACCTTTTAATCTATAACCAATCTCTGATAAAATTTTGTGGAGTACGTTTCAGCATGAGATATACCAATAGTATTTTAATTCCATTGCATTATCTTTCTTAGGGATGAGAGCCATGAAAAAAACAAATATTGATGGTGATAAATAGGGGTGGGTACAGATCGAATATTACCGTATTTTTCAGTATTTGTGATTTGCTTCGGACTTCACGGATATTTACGGATACCTTTTCCACTATGTTTAATACAAGTAAATCTGAAAATATTATAAAAATTTGTTTTTACAAAAGATAAAGTAAAACATTAATGAAATTTTTTATTTATAAATTCTTAAAAATTCTTAAAAATTCATAAAAAATTCTTATAAGTTAAGTGTTTTAAGAAGAATTGTAGTCTTTTTATAAAAATCTTATAATTCTTTTCTTCATATTATATTTTTATAAGTAATTTTATAAATAAAATTTTGACCATATAAAAATAAAATAAAATAAAATAAAATAAAATAAAATAAAATAAAATATTTATTGGTGTACAAACTTTTGAATGGAGCTTGCGGTTGACAATTGAAAGATATTGTCATGAAGCAAAATGACAACAAAGAAACACGCAATTTCATATATATTTAGAATTTTAAACCAGAACCTTGCAACTTTTCTTGGATGATCATGTCTAGCTTGTTCTCCACTTCAGGAGTAAGATAATTCTTCCAGTCACCAACTTCTCCCTTACGGAAAAAGGTCTGGCTAAATCTTTTGGCTTTGTTAACCTCCAAACCCCTCAGGTTACGCAGAGAGCATAAGTCCAAGATCTTATTCACCAATCCATTATCTTCTTCTTCCTTAGTGAAAGGACAACCCAAGAACTCCGCAAGTCTCTTGATCTGATCAAGAGGCTCAGCTTTCATCTCCTCATATCTCATGAAAATCACTTGCTTGGGATCTTCCAGGCTTCTTCTCCAATAACTCAAGACATGTTCCCAAATGGGTCCATAATAGATAGTTCCGTTGCAGAATGCTTCGAACGTAGCCTCGAGAAGGCTTCTGGTTGGTTCCATTTTATGAATAGCACTCCTAAAAAACCACGACGAGATTAATGTGTCCTTCACGTCCCTGCACAGGTACACAATCTTGCAAGGAGAGTCCTTGAGGGTCTCATGCATCGCGTGCAGTGGCATGTTGATAGCTTTGATTGTTGTCAAAGCTTTAAGAACAGAACCAGTAACAACTTAAAGCTCGAGACTTTGTTTTTGGGCAATAAATCTTGCCTCTTTTTGGGTTTTTTGATTGATATAAATACTGGAGTACAACTCCTACAACTGGAAGATAAAGGAAACGTGGAGTACAACTCCTACAACTGGAAGATAAAGGAAACGTGGAGTACAACTCCTACAAACTTGGAATCACAAAGAAACTGGAAACGTGGATAAACAACCCACTTGCTTATTTGCAGGAACTAGAAACAGAGAAGAAGACTTTGTCAAACGACGCCGTCTCATTAATACCTTGAACTGGGCTTACGTACTACTTTGGGCTTTTGATCATTGTGAAGCCCATCACATGTGAGTTGAGAACAGCCTCGGAAGTGATGAGAACTTGGCTAGGTTAGGACTAGAGCTTTCGTGATACACATGGAGCTCTAAGAATGGTACAAGGCCATGAGGACCATTAGATAGTAGAGGATGATGTCAAAGGACTGGTTCTTTGATCTCTCCATGAGGGCGACGGTGAGAGCCTTGAGCCAAGTAGTGCCTGATTTGGGGTTTAAAACCTGCCTGGAAATTAAGAACGCCTTGGAGAGCGTTGTAGTAATACCAACATCCTTGATAATTACAAAGCTTCTTCCCTTGGAAATCTGTGCATGAAGGAAGCGAAGAGATCAGAATATTTGTTTCTTCGCTTATCTTGTTGTCTCCTACGTTCGATATAAGGTCCTTCAGGTCCATTTGTTAGTAAGTTTTTGTACAAAATGATGTGTTTAAGCATCAAACGAAAACATAATAGATATAAGCAAAGAAGCCAAGAAAAAACAAATCTTGCTGATAAAAACAAGACAAACCTATTTTAAATTGATATTTAGAGAAATATTTAAATATGGATGGGGTAGTTGGTGTATATCATTGAGATATGTGAACTGAAATTTAATATTAAGATATTGAGATATCATATATACATTAATCCTTTATTTTTAAATCAATAATTTTGTCCTACATCATATAAAATGAAAATATGACTTTTTCAATTTAAAAGCTATTGTATAACTCAAACTAAAGTTTCTTATGATAACTAAGTTAGATCGAAACAGAATAATAACCAACGAAAAATAACTCTTTGTGAAAAGCGTAAACGATCTTCGCTAGTGCATCCACAGTCCTGTTTTACACTCGAGGTAGGTAAACAATTTTGAAATCTTCAAAAATTTCTCTTATTATTGCTAATTCTTTCATCTTCGTCGCAAATTTTGGCTATATTGTTGGTTCTTGAAATCTAAATTCAGATCCTTGGAGTTTGTTCCAAAATGTTGATAGATTGAGTATTATAACATATTTTTCATCGTTCAAGAGAGTACTTTCAGCTCCGTATGTATAGATAACACACGCCCTCTCTGGTTCCTTATCCCCATAATTTTTTCCTCACTTGAAGAATTTTTCCGAACTCATCTACAGCCACTGAATTGTCATTCAAGAGTCTATTCTTGGTAAGTTTACGGTTTGAGAAATAATTGGATGATGTAGTGATTGCTCTTACGTTGTGTCCATTGCATTTGCTTCAAATGTAGTGATTGCTCTTACGTTGTGTCCATTGCATTTGCTTCAAACCAGGCTTGATATTGACCCCATGCGTGCATTACTAGCTTTAAAGGATCTCTTGTGATTCATCTAAATAATTTATCATTTTGAACTTTCTAGAAATACCAAATTGTATATGGATAAAGATTTTGGGTTCGAGGAACGCCAAGCGCACCAAGAACCTATATGGAGGAGTCAGTGAGAATTCACAGGGCCTACGGGGCAGGTTGTTCCCACGGGGCGGGTTGTTACAATAAAAGTCGATTTTAATATGACAATCCATCCCGCAGACCTAGGTTCAAAGCCCTACAAAGCATCGACCCCAACCCTTCATATGTGAGTCATCACCGACTCCCCCATATAGGTTGTTGGTGCGCTTGGCGTTCCTTAAATACAATACCTCACCCTTTAACAACTCTCCCACATGAAAATGTATCACCAATTGATCTGCATATTTACATGTTTCTATTTACAATATGTGTCTTTAAAAAATATATACATATTTACATGTTTCTATTTTGATCGGTTTTATTCGGTTTATTTGATTATAAACCAAACCATATCCAAATCCTATGGTTTTTATAAAATCATATCCATTCGGTTTATGTGGTATATACCAAAACCAATCCATATTTTGCTTATTTCGGTTCGATTCCGTACGTTTCGATTTTACCATATTGAACAGACCTAGTTATCTTACTCTTATTTCATGTTTTTTTTGACAAAAATACTTATTTCATGTTTTCTTTCTCTTATAAAATAATATAAAATACTTATTTTAATCTCTTTTTTTACAACAAACGGTCTCAATTTTTTTTTGAGAAATACACATTAAAAACATTAATTTAACGTGAGATCTATGATAATAAAACAGACTTGTGTTCTATTCTCAACCCTCTATATCAGCAAGGAGAGGGTGCTTCTTGCACCACATGGCATCTAAACTTTCAACTTCTAAAATTTTCCTCTCTAGATGAATGCACATGATAAATGGGCTTCTGATTTAATTTGGCCCTTATAGGTATCAGGTGTGTAGGCCCGTGTTTTGCTAGATATTATAGTGTCCTGTACTAAGGGCCTGAAATGGAAGCTCTTTTGGTACAGTGGTTTGACTAAGGATTCATTAATGCTTCTACACCAGAAGGTCTGGGTTTCAATTTCCGGAGAAGGCGGAATTATGCGAATTAAGGGAGAAAAAGGCTTACAAGATATCTACAGCATGGTGCAAGGAGTACCGTCAAGCGTGTATCCCATAGGGCGGTTCAGGTGATGCAGTCAGGCGTGAATCCTCATACAGCAGGTAGAATTGTCGGCTGTAGAATCGTCTGTAATATTTCACATAGTTGTAATAGCATAATTATACAACTTTTTTTAAAAATACTAAGGGCTTGACTGGTGTAACCGCAGCGGTTGCGGGTGCGGCTTCGGGTTTTTGCGGATGCGGGTGGTTGCGATCTTAAGTGTTTTTAAGAGATTTGCATGACTCGTATAACTGTTAGAAATTGGTCCGTTTGCGGGATAGTTATGACTGGTTAACTACCAAATGTAGCAGTTGTTAATAATAAATTAGCAATATTTATATTTTATATAGTTTTAAAATTTTAGAAATCATAATATTATAATAAATATAAAAATCATATTTATAAAATTATACTATTAACTTTTTAAAAAAATTTATAGAAAATGTTTTTGTTTAAAATTTTTATACTATGAATTAAAATATATTATATAGATTTTATTATTTCAATTATTTTTTAAAAATTTTATTATATAATTATTTTTGTTTTTATTTTTATATTTTTATATTTTAAAAAAAAAAATTATCGTCCCACAACCGCAAACTTTAGATGGAACCGGCTTTTGATTTTAGGAGGTTTAGAACGACTTAAAGCGATTTATAGTATTTTCTGTGATTGTTTTAAAACGCAAACAACCGCTATTAACCGCAAAAGCTGCGTTTATGGGTATAGCAGAGAAATCAGACAAGCCGTAAGTGGCCTTCATCCTTTCGCCTCCCTTCAATCCGACGAAAACTCTGTGTAACGGATTTGTTTTTTTAAGTCCACCATTAAGCTGCGCATTTAACACCATTACATCTCTCCTCCCACACCCCCTCATTTTCATTCTAATCAGCGTCAAAGGGTAACTGTACGACCTCAGCCTATAAATCTCCGTTAGATGTGATGCACAGCTCCACCGTTAAGATTCTCAAATATTATACTCTGCCAAGCATCACCGCCCACTATGTTGACTTCCTACGTTCTTCTCGCCGATCTGAAACGGGCCGTTGCTCAAACACCGCCGAGGTCCTTTCTTGACGTTCATGGGAAGTGCAGAAAGAAGAAACTTCGTGATGACTTGAAGAGCGTGAGAGGAGAAACTTCTCTTCCAAAGACAAATCTTAAAGTAGTGAGACGATAAGTTTCAACCTTTTTCTCTATTATTTTGTAAAGCTTCTTCCTTTGTTCCACTAATTTGATTTTGTCATTAGATGATAGAGACCGTAGGAGAGGGAATCAGCTATTGCTCTAGGGGTAGAGAAAGTCACTATTTATTTGATTATATGTCACAGAATACATGTAGTTTGATCATATGTTTTCTAACTCTGATATCCTGCTTTTAGGCTTTAAAAGAGGACCCTGGAGATTGGATTGTTCCTCGCATTATAGATGCTGATGACACTGATATTGATATCATAAGTGATGATGATAATAGGTACCTATTTTCCATTCTTTTCTTCCTATTGCAGTTCATTTTTTGTGCTTTAAATTTGGCTAAAAATTCTTGAACGGCGGTGACGCATCTTCGGCGTTTATTGGAAGCACGGAACGTTAAGAAAGTAGGGGAGCTGATGAAACTTCACACTTCTGCTTCATGATAAGTTTTGGCTCCTCTTTTTATACATTTTCTTCTCCTTCCCTTTGAGGTTATGAGTTTTCGAGCTCTGCATCATGGGTTAGATAAATGTTTCGTATTTGTTCTAACTGTTTAAGAAACTCTCAAAAGTTTATTCCACACAATCTATAATTGATTTTATTAAACTTAATAATTTTATTAAACTTAATAAAATTATTAAACTTAATTGATTTTATTAATACACTTAAAAATTATTAAACTTAATAAATTTAATTGATTTTATTAATAAACTTAATAATTATTTAAACTTTGTAAGGTTAATAATTTAATAAACTTAAGGGGAAATTTTTTAATAAATTTATTAAAATTATTAAACTTAATAAATTTATTAAATTATTATGTTTAGTATTAAGTTTAATAATTTATTAAGTTTAATAATTTTATTAAGTTTAAAAATTATTCTGTTTATTAAGTTTATTAAGTTTAATAAATTATTAATTTTATTAAGTTTAATAATTATTAAGATTATTAAAAAAATCAATTAAGTTTATTATGTTTCATAAATTACGGATTGATCCCATTAACTTTGTTTAAGATCAATTAAATCCGATTGTGATGTTGCTACCATATTATCATTTACTTCGTATATGTGACATATATTAACATAAACTTCTTGTAATTGTTGATACATTTTCATACATCGGAAGGTTTCCACCATATTAGTGTAAACTTCGTGTAGCTAGGAAATTTTTTTCCTATTAACAACTAACAAAAAGTTACAATACATATCAAAAATATAAAATTTAATATAATACTATTGAACAAAGTACATAAACAGCAGTGTTATAAAGGTATGTTATTTGTTATAATTGTTAATTAAAATATTTAATAATTTTTTCATATAAATAAAATTTTGACCCGTATAAAAATAAAATAAAAATTCTGTATGAATCAAACTATAATCATACTATTAAAGTGAATCCCTACTATGATTCTGCCTCTGACTTTTCAATTTATTAACAAACGTAAACGTTATAATTTGAAAAATTGACCAAACAAAATCACATATTTTGTTTATTGTGATTTTGTTTGATCAATTTTTCAAATTATAGTCTAAATGGATATTTAATTTACCAATGAATACAAAATAACAAAGGGAACACGAGATATTTATACATGTCAATAATGAACCGATTGTATGCATTGTACATTAAAATGCTAGAAATGGTTAGTGTTTATCTATGTTTTTATGGGAAGTTTCAAATTTAGCAACAAACAATATTTTTTATGAGTTATTCTTTGGTTCATCCCTTAGGGTGAACCTGTAGGTTCACCAATCAATAGAATTTTGTTATTGGGTGGTGAACCTAGAAATCCACTCTAGGGGATGAACACAAGAATAACTCTTTTTTATACATGGTTTGTTAATAGTATATATATATATATATCAAAAAGTATCTAATACAGGGATAATAAACGATTTTTATGATACAAATATAGGGAAACACAATATACTGCATAGAATATATACTAACTTGGGCAACGATCTATTTTTATCTAAACACATATGTTCGGATATTATTCGATTTTTGATATGGGTCAGGTTCGGTATGATATTTACGTTTTAAAGAATAGATTCGTTTGGATATTTAGGCAGGATCCAATCGGGTTTGGTACCAAATTTTTAGATCAATTACGAATCTGTTTTCCAGGTACGGATATTACTCACAAACCCTATATTAAGTTATTAAAAATCAAAACACACAATCTTATAAATAACAATTACTAATTTTTAAGTGAAACATTAAAAAGAAACAAATTCCGCGCTTTGAAAGCGCGGATCATATTGGTAGAGTAGTCCGGTTTATTATGGTTCATTAAATTTGGTTAAGTTTTCTTCTGCTTAACCGATTTATATATATACAGAATGTAAATGTGAATTAAGCTCAATAATAAATGTTATGTTCATCATCTTCTTCATTTCTCTCTTGAGCTGAATCTTAAACTTTCATCTTCGTTTCTTCAAACTCTGATGTTAATATGGTATCAGAGCGAAGATAATCGTCTTCTGCTTCGTTTTCTCAGCTCGATTTCACCATCCAAATGAGTCTCCCTTTGATTTCGATTTCGCGATTCTTCTATCGTCTGTTTCTGGCGATTTGCGGTCTTTTCTTTGGATTTCTCGTTTGCGTTTGGATCTTGTTCGTTCTTCTTCATTGATCGTGTCTCCTCCGTGCGTTTCTGTTCGTGATTCATGGCTACTTCATCACCGACTCGAAGTGCTCAAGATTCGCAGCGTCGTTTTTCTGATCATTATGAGAATCCGTGTTACTTGCATAGTAATGATCATGCTGGATTGACTCTTGTTACAGATCGATTGACGACGGCTTCTGATTTCCATTCTTGGCGTCGATCGGTGCGTATGGCTCTGAGCGTTCGTAACAAACTTGGATTAATCGACGGTACGATCGCTAAACCATCTCCTACGCATTGAGATTATGGAGCTTGGTCTCGTTGTAACGATTTAGTTGCTACCTTGTTGATGAATTCTGTGTCTAAGAAGATTGGTCAAAGCTTGTTGTTCATCTCTACTGCCGAAGGAATCTGGAACAATCTGATTTCCAGATTTAAGCAAGATGATGCTCCTCGGATTTATGATCTTGAACAACGTTTGAGTAAGATTGAGCAAGGATCTATGGATGTTTCTGCTTACTATACTGAACTTGTGACTCTTTGGGAAGAGCATCGGAACTTTGTAGAGCTTCCGGTTTGTACGTGTGGGAAGTGTGCGTGTGATGCAGCTGCTTTATGGGAAAAGATACAACATCGCAGTCGTGTTACGAAGTTTCTGATGGGGCCTAATGAGTCTTATCAACAGATGAAGAGGCATATCTTGATGCTGAAGCCGTTTCCCACCATTGAAGAGGCATTTAATATTGTTACGCAAGATGAAAGGCAAGGTGTACTTCGTCCTGCCACTGCAGTTGATAATGTTGCTTTTCAGACGATAGTTCCGCAATCTGTTGCTCCTCAGTCTTCTCTTGTAGATGATCAGGCATGTATTGCAGCTTACAATACTGGGAGGGATTATCAGAAACCTGTTTGTTCTCATTGTGGAAAGGTTGGGCATTACCGTTCAGAAGTGCTTTAAACTTCATGGGTATCCTCCTGGATACAGAACTTATGGTTCTTCTCAGTCCAAGAATGCTTCTTCTCAACCTAAGCCTACTTAATCGTCTTCACAAGTGGCAAATCCAGTGTCTAATGCGGTTGCTTCTGTGTGTGTTGATAAAGACACTTGCTCTTACTCGTCTGTTCCCTCTGCATCTCCTCAGTTGATTAGTGGAGGAATAAATATGAACTTGCAGAGCTTTACTCCACAACAAATTCAAATCCTCATTGCTCAATTCAATTCTCATGTCCGAGTTTCAGAGCCACAAGTTCCTTCCTCGTGTGCTTCTCTTCCTCGTGTACTATTACTGAACATGGCCATATGGATCCTCTTTCCTCGACTGGTACTATCCCTTTTCCTTCCATCAACCTTACATTTGAAAAACAGACCCTTTGTTATCAACATCATTATCTTTCTACTCTCCCATCTTTACTTCCACATGATGCTTGGATAATAGATAGTGGGGCTTGTAGTCACGTTTTTTCAAACTTAGAAATGTTTGATAATTTTGTACCAGTTTCTTCTGTTACTGTGACACTTCCAAATGGTAGTAGAATACCTATTACACACACTGGCACTATTAAAATCACGGATTCTTTGATTCTTTACGATGTTTTGCTTGTTCCTGATTTTCGTTTTAATCTAATTAGTGTGAGTAGCTTGATCAAAACTCTTACTTGTGCTGCTCATTTCTTCCCTAATGGTTGTCTTATTCAGGATCTTTCTCAGGGCTTGATGATTGGGAAGGGTAGCCTTTCCAAAAATCTTTACATTCTTGACATTGCTCGTCCTGTTGCATCTCCTGATACATTGTTCTGTGGCATGGTTTCTCCTGATAGTTTCATTTGGCATCAACGTTTGGGACATCCCTCATCAAGTGTTTTTCAAAAGATTTCAACCGCTTTACCACGTTTCAAGCATGTTTCGTCTGAGCTTTCTCCTTGTTCAATTTGTCCGCTTGCCAAGCAGAGGCGTCTTGCATATGTTTCTCACAATCATCTTGCGTCTGCTCCGTTTGATTTGGTTCATCTAGATATTTGGGGTCCTTTTAGTGTTGAGTCTGTTGAGGGATATAGATATTTTCTTACTTTAGTTGATGATTGTACCAGAGTCACATGGATTTACATGTTAAGAAATAAATGAGAAGTTTCAGTGATATTTCCATTGTTTCTTAAACATATTTCAACTCAGTATAATTCAAAAGTGAAGGCAATCCGTTCTGATAATGCTCCTGAGTTGGCTTTTACTGAATTGATCAAAGAACTTGGTATGTTTCATTAGTTTTCTTGTGCTTATACTCCACAACAAAATTCAGTGGTTGAAAGAAAACACCAACACTTATTGAATGTTGCTCGAGCTTTGTTGTTTCAATCAAATGTTCCTCTTGCTTATTTGAGTGATTGTATAATGACTGCAGTGTTCTTGATTAATCACATGCCATCTCCATTGTTGGATAACAAGTCTCCATTTGAAAAATTGCTAGGTAAGTGTCCGGATTACATGTTTCTTCGGAGTTTTGGTTGTCTTTGCTTTGCTTCCACTCATTCTAAGGATCAAAATAAGTTTAGTTCTCGTGCCACTCCTTGTGTATTCTTGGGATATCCTTCGGGTTTTAAGGGATATAAAGTGCTGGATCTGGAATCTCATTCGGTTTTAATATCACGCAATGTTGTTTTCAAAGAAAAAGTGTTTCCTTTTAAAACTTCTGAGATGCTTTCAAAATCTGTTAACATGTTTACCAACACTATATTACCTTTGCATGTGCCCTTGCATTATGTTGAGACTACTCCTATCAATTTTGGTGCTGATTGTTCTACTTCTGATAGCTCAACGTCTATGCCTTCTGATGCTCCTAAACATGTATCTTCTGATTCTTCTGCTTCACGTGAACACACTGATGTTAATGGTGCAGAGAATATTGCTACAAATTCATCTAATGTTTCTAGGCCAAAACGAACGACTAGAGCTCCCACTTATCTGTCTCAATATCATTGTGCTTCTGTTCAAACCATAAATTCAAATACTTGTCGCTTACCTCCTTCTCAAAATCATTGTTTCCTTGTTCCTTTTGCTTCAATTCTTTCACCATCTTTTCCAGCTACACCTAAAACACCTTATCCTATTTCATCAGTGGTCTCTTATGATCGTCTTAACCCAGTTTTTCAAGCTTCTGTTCATGCTTATTCTTTAGAAACAGAACCTAAAACCTTCAAACAGGCCATGTTATAAATGGAAGAAAGCTTCGAATGTGGAACTTGATGCTATGGAGCAAAATAGGACTTGGGATATTGTTTGTCTTCCTGCTGGCAAGAATGTTGTTGGATGTCGATGGGTTTTCACCATCAAATATAACGCAGATGGTACTGAGGAGCGTTATAAGGGTCGTCTTGTGGCTCAAGGCTTTACTCAACAAGAGGGTATTGATTATATGGAAACATTCTCTCCGGTAGCGAAGCTTTCAAGTGTGAAGTTGTTGCTTGCTTTGGATGCTATAAAGGGATGGAGTTTGAACCAGATGGATGTATCTAATGCTTTTTTGCATGGTGAGCTCGATGAAGAGATCTATATGCGCTTACCACAGGGATACACTCCTCCTCCTGGCGTTGTCTTGCCTCCTAATCATGTCTGCCGTCTCAGGAAATCCATCTATGGTTTGAAACAGGCATCTAGACAGTGGTACAACCGCTTCTCCTCGGTTTTGTTAGGAGCCAACTTCATCCAATCTCCTGCTGATAACACTTTGTTTGTCAAGCGCGTTGGAGATCTTATGATTGCTAGCAATGACCCTGCTGCAGTGGCTGTTCTTCAATCTCTTCTTTGATCTGAGTTTAAGATCAAGGACCTTGGCCCTGCTCGTTTCTTCCTCGGTCTTGAGATTGCACGATCATCTGAAGGAATCTCGGTGTGTCAACGCAAATATACGTTGAATTTGTTGGAGGATGCAGGCTTTTTAGGCTGCAAACCGAGTTCTATTCCGATGGATCCTACCTTACATCTTACTAAAGATATGGGAACTCTGTTGGAATCTCCTACTACATATAGAGATCTCATTGGTCGTCTCTTGTATCTTACGATTACAAGACCTGATATCACCTTTGCTGTGCATCAGTTGAGTCAATTTCTCTCTGCTCGTACTGATACGCATTTGCAAGTAGCACATAAGATACTTCGTTATCTTAAGACCAATCCAGGACAAGGTCTTATGTTCTCTGCTACTTCGGAGCTCTGCTTGAATGCTTTTGCTGATGCTGACTGGGCTACATGTAAGGAGACTCGACGTTCTATAACAGGTTTCTGCATTTATCTTGGGACATCTCTCATTTCTTGGAAGTCCAAGAAGCAAGCTATTGTTAGTCGGAGCAGTACCGAAGCTGAGTACCGCAGTCTTGCTTTGGCTACTTGTGAGTTGATTTGGATCAATCAACTGCTTCGTGACTTGTTGGTTACAGTCACTGGTCCGGCTAAGCTCTATTGCGACAACAAATCCGACATTCATATTGACACCAACCCTATCTTTCATGAACGCACCAAACACATCGAAATCGATTGTCACACCGTTCGTGATCAGATTAAGGCTGGTCGACTCAAGACTTTTCATGGCAATCAGTTGGTGGATATTCTCACTAAACCTTTGCATCATGGACCATTTCATTTGCTGCTTCACAGAATGTCTTTATCTTCCTGATGATCCATTGCTAAAGACTTGAGGGGGATGTATTGGTAGAGTAGTCCGGTTTATTATGGTTCATTAAGTTTGGTTAAGTTTCCTTTTGCTTAACCAGTTTATATATATACAGAATGTAAATGTAAATGTGAATTAAGCTCAATAATAAACGTTATGTTCATCATCTTCTTCGTTTCCTTCTTGAGCTGAATATTAAACTTTCATCTTCGTTTCTTCAAACTCTGATGTTAATAGATCAAACTCTAGTATTTATTAAAACAGAACACAAGGAACTCGAGCAAGGACATATGCCAACTAATTCATTATTACAAGTTTTTGCCTGTTTTGTCAAATATATTAATACATATAATAATAATTACTTACTTCCAATAAGTACTGAGTATCTTGATTCAAGACATGCTAACTATCAAAAACTTGACATAATTAATAGATCTTAGAAGAAATTGTACGTTCTTTTTACTAAAAAAAAATGTACGTTCTAGCTAATAACATTTATAATAATAAAAAAATCTTAGTTTGACAACTGTATGGTTTCAATTTCACAAAATTCAGATCTTACGTATCATACTAAGTGATTACCGTGATACGTTTGCCACATTCATTATTCATGTAACTAAACTTCTAAAGTAAGATGAGGCCATATTTTCATTAATCGGTGTTGAATCATAGTGCATGGGCTTCAAAAAGAAAAAGAAATCATTTTCATTCAATGAATTTCTAACTTCATCTTTCTTAGGAAAAAGAGGTTCACCAACCAATATGATAGTGTTATTTCATATTTGATATCTTTTAAAAAGGGAAACAAAATCTTGTTAAGTTATATTATGTTTTAAAATAAAAATACAAAAAAATAATAATAATATTTATAAAAAACGAAAAAATCTTTTAAAAAAATATTGTAACATTATATTATGTTTTTAAAATAAAAATATAAATATAAATAAATAAAGTAATAATTGCAAAATATTTTGATTTAATGTTTAATATTTAATTTTTGATTTAATGTTTAATATTTATCCAAAGGTTTTATGGTTTACCCAAGGGATCAGGGTTTAGGATCAGGGTTTAGGGTTTAGTGTTTTTTTTAAAGACTTTTTTTGTTTTTTTTTAAATATTACTATTTTTTATTTATTTTTTTGTATTTTTATTTTATGGTTTACCCAAGGGTTTAGGGTTTAGGATTAGAGTTTAGGGTTTACTGTTTATGATTTACCCAAGGGTTTAGGGTTTAGGATTAGAGTTTAGGGTTTAGTGTTTTAGTGTTAAAAATTTAGTGTTTATGATTATCCAAGGGGTTTAGGGTTTATGATTAGATTTTAAGGTTTAGTGTTTATGATTTACCCAAGGGTTTAGAGTTTAGAATTAGAGTTTTGGGTTTAGTGTTAAAATATATTTTTTAAAGAATTATTTTCGTTTTTATTAATGATTATTATTATTTATTTATTTTGTATTTTATTTTTAAAAACATAATATAATTTAACAAGATTTTGTTTTCTTTTTTAAAAGATATCAAATTTGAAATAACACAATTTATTGGTTGGTGAACCTAGAAATTCACCCTAGAGGGTGAACCCAAGAATAACTCTTTTTTTAAAAAAAAAGGGGTTTCACCTTCCAGAACTGGAGCAATCACCACTAAACCAAGTCCAACTTCCTTTACAGAAATGAGAAAATTATGTCATTTTTTTCTTCTCCTCACTCACATGATAAATCAATACAGATCACACAGATGCAGATCAAAAGGAGACTCATTATATAACAACAGTTCAAATGACTCACTCGAAAAAAAAGGATATAAGTCCCCTTATTATTTGTAGATAATTAACAATCATCAGGTGCTAGAAGGAACACCAATATCGTCCGCAGAGAAAGGACGAATAAAAGCACTGTTAATTTGCCACACCTTAAACGATGCCGAGACGGTCACATCAACAGCGTTATTGAACAAGAATAGCTTCGCAGCTCCATAGATGGCTTTTGTCGGATATACCCTTGAAGTAATACATGTTCTTCCACCTTGTCCAAATCCTTCTACTATCGAGTGATCCACCTAAACAAATAAAATTTAATTACACAAACAAAAGAAAATTAATGAAATTCTTGTATGAATAGTAATACTAATGAATTATTTATACTGACAAAAAAATACTGATTTATTGACAGAAGATATAATCTTACCAAGATTCTCATGGTTAATTTCTCTCCTTTTAGAACCGGTACAAAGCTTCCATATACCGGTTTCACAACATCGTTTGCCATGGTCGACCTATTAGTTATAAGAGATTTTGATTAACATACAATTATAATGCAAATATTGGTTGATTAATTTGTTAAATAATTACTTACCTTGAGGTGTCAGTGCAGAAAAAAGTTTTGAGCTTTGAATCTTTGCCCTTAGTCACATAGAAGTAAACCGGAGTTTGTTCCGACAAGCTTTGGTCAGCAAGAACCGAGAATCCGAAAGGTCCTAAAGCCCCACGTACGGTGGCTCCACCGCTTGTTTCACAGCTGAATTCCTTGTCGTCCTCCACGGAGTCATCTCCAAAAACTACTTCGAGATCTTCCTTCTTGATCTTGAACTCAGCCTCTATGTCTAGCTGAGCGGCGGGACCGACATCGATCGGGACCACCGTCCCTGGTTCAACCTTCATGTGGAACTTCTTGCTTCTTAATCTCAGAGACTCAATTTCCTTAACTGGCCATTGGACTAAGTTCTTCCCTGTTTTTGTGTCCAATGCAACAGTTCTCGGGATCCCCTGATCATGAGTAAAACAAAATTCAAACCTAACTTAGGCAGCAAGTAACTAATACATAAAACATAAAGTAAAACCTAACTTGGACAGCAAATAACTAGTATTGCAAAAAAACTAACTTTCACACCACGTTAGGTTAAGAGACCATACCTGAACAGAAGACCAACCCTTCTGTACATCAGCTGCTTCGCTATCAGATTCACCGATCCAACCCCACAAGATTCTTCGTCCCTTATGTTGATCATAAAACGTCTTGGATGCGTAAAATTTACCGTAATCATATCTCAAACCGGTACTAATCCCGACATCGATTGAAGGATTATCGGGGACCCATGTTGCATTAGAATCATAGTATGTTCCAATGGCGTAGTGGTCGATTCTAGTATCGTCCATGCTAGCCTTAATGATATGCTTAACATCCGGTCCATTGACCGAAGTGTCAAGACCATTGTCTTTAGTCTTGGACACTGGATAAAAGTCAACGCACTCCCACATTCCAGTGTTTGGGACTTGGTGCAACAAGGTATCATGTTTCTCGTAGGTCTTGAAATCTGTTGTGTCATAAATAAGAGATATTCCGGTTCTGTTGATTTTGGAGCCAATAGTGATCCGCCATTTCCCGTCTGATGTCTTCCATGCAGTTGTTGGGTCACGGAAGTCCTTAGCACCGATACCTGGAGGTGGTACAAGAACCGGGTTGCCGGAGAACTTGGTCCATTTCAACAAAAGTGGATCTTTAGGGTCTTCAGGATAGGCAAGGTTTTGAACCTAAAAGCACGGTAAATTATAACAACATTATTGCTAATTGCTCAAAAAATTATATTGAAAATATATTTTAGTGCTACCACCAAAACACAGGAATTAGAATCAATAATACAGTTATTCACGTTTTATACTGTCATAAGCATTTATAGATAGTGGTTAGTTAAGCAATAAATGGATTTTAAAAATCATTACCTGTACGAATTTGTCGGTGGAACCAGTGTAGAGCATGACAATAGAACCATCATCAAGGAAAGTAGCTGAACCGGTCCAAACACCGTTAGCATCGTACCATTGGTCAGGAACCATGGCAAATGGGAGGTAAAGCCAGTGGATAAGATCCTTTGATACGGCGTGACCCCAAACGATGTCACCCCATACGGCTGCATTTGGGTTGTATTGATAGAAGAAATGATACCATCCCTTATAAAACAATGGACCTGGACAAGTTTTCAACGTTACATTTGTCAGCGTCGAAACAAGAGTTTTGTAATAGTTAACGATGAAAACAAGAGCAGGTCAAATTTATCATAATCTATGGCAAAATAATCCTTAGCTAGCTATAGTCCATGTAAGACAAGATCAAAACTTTTCTTCCGTTACGATATACAATAGAAAATCACGTTTTACTACCACTAAGAAAGTACGACGCTTCAGATACAATTGGGTTGGTAGAACGAGTTTAATCAAGATCACAAAAAGGCTCTCAACACACACTAATGGGCAAGCAATGATTTGTTCAACTTGCACATGACTCACGTGGTGTAGACAAAACAAACAAAACAAAAGGGACATTATTGGCTTCCATGACATTCTGTTCAGATTTTGTCTTTGTACTTGAACACCTTTTTCGGTGTAAATTAATAATTGTCTCTCACAATATTTCTTTTTATGTTTAATTCTTTGTTCTAGTGACATCAATTGTGGCCCCCAAACGTGCCATGTTGTCATATATCTCTACCAATAATATATGTTTTTTGGGTTTTAGATGTATCCACCAGTTCTGAAGCCAATCATTTAGTTTGTTTTCCATTTTATATAAATAAATAAAAACAAGGTCAAAGGAAAAAAAGTTTACACTTGTAAAAAGCACAAAAAGACTTCGATGTAGGATCTAGAGCTTACCATTAGGATCTGCAGACGGAGAAGCCAACATACGCCATCGAAATGAGAGGAAAAAAAACAATAAATTAGAAGTGAAAATAATAAAATCTTGTATATTATTAAAACGTAATGAAATTATATGATTCCAGATTGAAAATTCTCCAGATTTGAAACTGTACATATTGGACACCAGCTTGATTACTTAAATATTTTTCTATTAACCTAAGGTCTAGATATATAAATCCTTTTTTTTTGTCGAAATTTAGAAAACGTGGAAAATGAACATGCTTTTATGCTGTTTGGAAAAAAGTGGAAACACTTTTTATGACTATTTTAGCTATAAAGATATAAAAGAAATCATTATCTTCTCATATAATTAATAAATAGTGTTAATACCGTTCATCCAATTTTTCTCTGGCTGGAAATGAAACGCAGTTCGTTGCCACGACAACACAGTATTGTTCCACGCAAACGCTTCTCCTTTCAGATCATTGGAAAGTTTCCAGATATGTTCGTTGCTCTTTTCCGACACGCCGGCCAAATGAGCACGTGACTCCACCGTCGTATGATCACTGACATCATTTTTGGGTGCGGATCCGCCGTGTGTAATGATGAGAGTAACGTATAAAGCGATCAACAGAAAACCAGAATAGACGGCGAGATGAACTTTGATAGGTCTTCTCCTCCGGCTCTCCGGGATAGAGTCGCATCTTGAATCAGATAATGGATCTTGTTGAGAACTGACCGGCAAGAGAGATTCAGAGCTTGCCATTTTTGTTCTGTTTTGCTTTCTTTAGTTTGATTGGTTTAAGAGAATATGCCACGTTCAGTTTATATAGGAAATCAACAACAAACAAATCTGAGAATATATATAAATATATTGATTCAGACAGGTAGATAGACTAGAGAGAGAACAGGATTGGTTTTTTAATTAAAATAAAAAAATCTGGAGTGGGTCGCCATTTGGAAAAATACATAAATTTTTGAAAAACGGTTTTTAATGAAAAGAACGGGGAGATTAATACTACAACAGTTGCTAACTATGTCTTGTAATAACATTCTCTAAACCGAGATAATAAGATATACTATTCAATACAGTAAATAATAAAACTTTATAGAAATATAATTTTATTGTACTAAAATATCATTTATGATCAGTTGATATAAAAACTCAAATTTTTAAGAATTCATCATATTTATAAGGGGGTACAAAACATGTTATACACTATAAAACCTTATAGTAAACATTATAAAACATGTTTTATAGTTCTCTATAAAATTGACTTTTTTGACGTCTATAAAATATGACGTTTTTGAAAATAGACGGAAAAGAGTAATGATTAAACGACAATTATCTTGGTTACCATTATATTTCCAAAAAGCGATATAGTATCAAGTTTGATGAAAATGCCCAACTCTCGAATCAATGGACTTGTAATTTTTTTGTTACAGCACTTATCTCTACCACTTGTAATTTTTTGTTACAGCACACCCTTGTATACATAATACATTTTTCGTTATAAGATTCCTTTTTTCTCTGATTTTTGTTTTATTGAATTAAAAGATAACGACAAGATCTCATGTAACAAAAACGACAAGATCTATAAATTATTGGACGGGGGGAAATTAGATCCACATGTAGAAGACCCGTTCGGTCGCTGATGGCAAAGACGTGCTCCTTCTAGACAATAATCTATTATTTGTTTTTTTTTCTTGAGAAAGATCTATTATTTGTGTTTCAAAAAAAAAAAAAACGATTTGTACCATCACCCTTTTTCCGTCTTCTGTTTAGTTTAAATAATTATATGTCTATTATTATGAGAGCAATTTGAAAGATGGGATTAGATATTTAAAATATAAAAAGATCGAAATATAAACATTTAAAATTATTATTGAAAGTATCGGAAATTCCGTAGTTTTCCATATTATGAGAAGTATAAATACTCTTTTTTGGGAAAGACAAGTATAAATACTCTTTTTTGAGAAAGAGAAGTATAAATACTCATTGCAAAGTTGTCTTTTAAAAACATTGACTTTTAATGATTTTAACTACCATATATTTTCAAAACTACTCTTACCAACTTTCATGTCTCACCTTTTATTGGGTATAATTTAAACAATATATTTTTAGTTCTAGCTTTACTCGTTTTGATATTTATCTGCTATTTCTCGTCATGATATAGTGACGAAGTTAAAAACAAAAAAAACAAAAAAATTTAGGTGGATTATCTGAGTTAAATTTCTTCAACTAGTTGAATACTACAAAATAAGACCCATAAAAAAAATATATTATTAAAATGAAAGACGTTTTTTGTACACCCTAACCATAAAAAAATATATTATTAAATATTTTTTTAACAAAATATTTTCTTTATTTAATACTTTATATCAAAATCATCACCTTTTGTCTGTTATATATAGAGGTTTTTATTTGATTTGGACATATAATTTTCATTATAATTTTAGTTAATTTACAAAAAAAAATATATTTTAAATTTTTATTTAAGAAGTAGAATTCAATTTTTAATCTCTTAGTTATTTTATAGTATTAAGGATTAGTTATCAACTATTTTGATAATGGTTTATTTTGAATAAAAATGTTCGATGAATTAATATAGATGGGTATAATGATGTTTTTTTAAAAGATGATTTAAATTTAAGTTCATTGAATTATTAAATTAGAAAATGAATGATGTGCTGAATAAAATTAATAATTTACATAGTCTAATAAGAAAATATGAAAAAGTGCTATCCAAAATAACTGAAACAATTAACACACATATAATATGTAAGATCCAAAGAAAAAATCAGAATTGATCCCGCTAAAATTGGTTAAATTTTTCCGACATTTATATCTGGAAAAATTCAACAACTTATTGCTCTGAGAGGCAATATTTTATACAGTTTTTGTTTCACCAATAAAAGATCGATAGTTAGGAATATATTATCTAGTTTATGTGGTGGGAAAAAAGTGAAAATGTTATTCACTAAAATAAAAAGGAAAATATATTTATAAAGAACAATACACATATCAAAATCCTACTTGCTGAAAATTGGAACTGGTTGATAGTTTGATATACCCTAACTTGTAAGTTAATTTTGTGATTTACAAAAAAATATATTATTAAATATTTTTTAACAAAATATTTTCTTTATTTAATACTTTATATCAAAATCATCACCTTTTGTCTGTTATATATAGAGGTTTTATTTGATTTGGACATATAATTTTCATTATAATTTTAGTTAATTTACAAAAAAATATATTATTAAATATTTTTTAACAAAATATTTTCTTTATTTAATACTTTATATCAAAATCATCACCTTTTGTCTGTTATATATAGAGGTTTTATTTGATTTGGACATATAATTTTCATTATAATTTTAGTTAATTTACAAAAAAATATATTATTAAATATTTTTTAACAAAATATTTTCTTTATTTAATACTTTATATCAAAATCATCACCTTTTGTCTGTTATATATAGAGGTTTTATTTGATTTGGACATATAATTTTCATTATAATTTTAGTTAATTTACAAAAAAATATATTATTAAATATTTTTTAACAAAATATTTTCTTTATTTAATACTTTATATCAAAATCATCACCTTTTGTCTGTTATATATAGAGGTTTTATTTGATTTGGACATATAATTTTCATTATAATTTTAGTTAATTTACAAAAAAATATATTATTAAATATTTTTTAACAAAATATTTTCTTTATTTAATACTTTATATCAAAATCATCACCTTTTGTCTGTTATATATAGAGGTTTTATTTGATTTGGACATATAATTTTCATTATAATTTTAGTTAATTTACAAAAAAATATATTATTAAATATTTTTTAACAAAATATTTTCTTTATTTAATACTTTATATCAAAATCATCACCTTTTGTCTGTTATATATAGAGGTTTTATTTGATTTGGACATATAATTTTCATTATAATTTTAGTTAATTTACAAAAAAATATATTATTAAATATTTTTTAACAAAATATTTTCTTTATTTAATACTTTATATCAAAATCATCACCTTTTGTCTGTTA